>CM062274.1:30140502-30273002 GCA_031216635.1 Dissostichus eleginoides
TAGTTAAGGTTAAAATGTCTTCATGGGGGCATTTGATACACGACTGAAAACACCCCATTCTAGCCATTCTAACTCTTTATGTGTTCATTTAGTTTTGCTAGTACAGCACATAGAAATACATCTTCACATATACCTCTAGGTTTTATGAATCATTTGGTGAATTTAAATGAAATATTTTGACATAATATTGATATATAAATGATATGCTAGGCCAATATTAGCCACTACTATATCAGCCTGACTTTTATTTAGCATCCCTTAATTTTCAGTCGATAGTCAACAACAAAGAAAACATACTTGGTGCACTGTGACAGCTCCATCTTGGTCGATGCCCATTTGCTCTTCAACTGAGTCAGGTGTGTGAAGGTTCTGATCCTTGCTGCTGGAGTCGGCTGGAAGCTGATCGGGTTGAATGTTGTTCTGTGTACAACATATCAAAGAAACAAGATTGTTTGAAATTGTATTTAGCTTCACTAAAAGAGCAATTTAAATATTGAATTCCTATCTATCTAAGATTATTTTCACATTAAACAACCTTTGGGGGTAAGAGTTATTTCAGCAACAATTACTAACTTTAAGTAGTAGCACTTTGTCCATTGTCTGGGTAACACTCTTTATTACATATTTTCAGTCCAGAAAACAAAACCATGAAACTTTTTTTTCTAAACAAATCTGAAAATGTATTTATTTTGTTTTAAGTTTAATAGTGGGTAAAGAATTTGGGATTTATTTCTGATTTGTTAAAACTGTGAATTCAACAAATCATGTGCAGATCCTGACAGTGATGCATGCACCTTGCAGAGTGAAAAAGTGGAAAACCATCATTTTTGTGATTTACTTTTTTAGTAAGTGTGGCCAAACGTTACCAACGTAATGCATATTTTTTAACGGTTTTTTCATCCCCACAAAAACACTACATAGCTAACTGCTGAATTAAAAATATATGGTTGACAGATGCCGCCTGCTTGTAGCCTAGCATACTGATTAGTTAATGCTAATGTGTTTATAATAACTAAATGTGGCTGATCAGTATTGGCTAACGCTACCTGTAACATCACAAAACTTACAAAACTAACCCTGTATCCGAGTTTTTTAAGCACGTGGCCCAACTACTGTAGCTAACAATCTTAGCAGACGTTACTTACTTTTTGCTGCGGTGCTTGGGTTTCCTCCTGTCGGTTTTCATCTCCACGTGTTGCGTCGCCAGGTCTGGTGTCTTCAAGAAGATGTTGAAAGTGTCTTCTCTTTACATGATGGTAGAATGAGTTGTACACTCTATATTCCTCAGTGCATCCATCAATGCCACAGAGCAACCTGAAGTCATGGCTGCGACTGTGCAGTCGATTAATATGGCTCAATAATAATTTCAGTGAAAAAGTTATAAAAACGCAGCAGATAACGCACCGCCAAAGCATCGTGAAATCTTCCAAAAGTTAAAGTTATTAAAACGTTTCTGCACCAGGCCATGTAAACGTTGGGGAAAAGAACTAATGAAGTGGGTTTATCACATTCTCTAGCTGTATGGGGGAGGCCGGTGAGTCATGTTCCTATATATATATATATATATATATATATACACCTCATAATGCCTGGGAATAACTTGTGGAATGATGTGCATCTAGAAACAGATGTTTGAAATGTTACCTATGACCGCATCAGTTATTAATATTCCTAATATTTGCAACATATACAATATCTCTGTCACCCCTCTTTAAGAAATGGTATCTTCCAATGGGAACCGCGAAGAGGGTCCGTTAAGGGCGTGTGTTAGGTCAGGTGCAACTAGCTTCAGGACGTTGTTGGCTAGCTTTCCTTCAGGCAGAAGACTGAACCTCCGCAAGTGATTTCACATTTAACTACGCCATGGATGAAAATGGAAGAGATATCACATATCCGGGCATGGATCCTATAGCAACTGCAGCATTAAAAGGTAATGTAATTGTGTATTTTATGCTGCACCTCTCCAGCAAGCTTTACATTATTTGAATCGGTTGGACAACAAGTTAGCATGCAAAGTAAGCTAGCTAGCTAGCTGGCTACATATCTAGCGTTAACTTAGCTAATATCTACTGTAAGCGGTTAATAACTGCACAAATGACAAATCGTGGTTAACATTTTAGTTGATACTGTATTATTGCCAGAAATAATGTCAAGAAGCAAATGAGCCTTCCACAACTGACAGTAAAGTATTTAGCATAGCCATCTTTGGCGCCCTTTGTTGTAGACAGTATTTCAAAATGCGTTGTTGTATGATAGTGCAGGCTATTGAAACTACACTGTCCTTTGGATATAAGCAGGCTTGGGATGTCAATTATGCTTATTTGAATAAAGATTTCAAGGTAAAGACACTGTTTTGAAAATAAGTTGAACTGTCTTTGCTCTTAAACATCAGGATTTGTTTTATTGTACTATAAAACATGCCGAAAATGTATAACTTTGATAGCCTATGAGATTTTACACATTTGTGTAATGGATTTATCCTAACAACATGCCTCGTTTATTAATTTCCCTGGTTCCTTTTTATTTTCATTTGGCCAAAATAACTTTAACTCTGGATGAACCTATTGTAACAGCATTTAAATGTCAATTATAAGTAAGTGCAATACATGTTTTAATGTTAAAGAAAATCTTGTGAAGCCAGCCAGAAATGTATATTAGTCTTTCATTTTATATATTTAGATAAGTATGTTATTAGTTGCTTTTTACCTTATTATTAACTGTGTGGTTAAATCTGTTTTCAGCTGCTAATATAAGCAGAGACATGCTGCCCAGCCTCTCTAAGGAGGACTTGCGTGATCTCCTTCCCGGGCCTGTTTCCCTCCTCTTCCTCCTCCTCCTCCTCCTCCTGCCCCAACCCCTCTCCATCCCCCGTCTTTTCTCCACCCTCCTTCCCCTCTCATAGCCCACAACCCCAACATGGTGCCAGCAGAACCGTACAGCTTCCTAGTCCACTGTATGTCTTATACACAGACACAGAATTGGAGCAATCACGAAGAACCTTTTCTGAAAAGCAGCGTGCTGGAGAAGAAGGAGACTACGTCCTTTCCAAAGATCTTCGCTGTCTTCGATTAATCAGGAATACAGTCACAAGCATGATTTCCATTAAAAGAGCAGCTGGGGATGACTTTAACTATCCATGCAGCCGTGAACTCACTGTAATGGCGAAGCATCTAATCGAGTACTACCCAATGCTTCGGGACAGATCTCAAACCAGTAGAGCTGAGTGGGTATGTCACTATTCAAGTTTTCAACTCATGGTTCAGACAAAGCACTGCAATCATTTGCCTATCAAACTGGGAGTGATTTGTTTTATCCAGTTCAATAAGAGCTCTGTGCTGCTTATATGGTGTAATGAGTTTGATACAAGTTTGTTTAATGTGAGTTATAACACAACCTGGTGTGTGTGTGTGTGTGTGTGTGTGTGTGTGTGTGTGTGCGTGCGTGTGTGCGTGTGTGTTGTAAGGAAACTGTGAAAAAGCAGCTTTTGAAAAGGGTCCAGAATGTGACAACCCCCAAAAAGAAGCAGGGTTCAACTCCTTCAAGAAAGCGGCCTAGGAGTTTGAGCTTTCCGAGCAGCCATGAGACGTCCACTGATGAATCCACCGCATCAACCTTGATCTTGGAGAGATCACCACCATCTCGATACAGCGCCCCGGAGGCTGAACAGTTATGTGGTAAGTACAGAAATTGTAATAGTACATCGTTCAATCTCTTCAAGAAAATGTAACAATATCAATAAGCTATTTTAGAACCCTTTTTTATTGAAGATTACTCATCTATGTTTGCCCTGTGTCAGTCACTATGGCTGTTTGTGTATTAATGTCTCATTTAAACTTTAACATCAGAAATGAAAATAGTGGGGTTTATGTTTTCTAGCATCAGAAACTGAGAGCCCACAGACCCAGGCGAGACACTATAAGACTCTACAGGCGATTTATAAAACCAAGGCCAGACCGAACAAGATGGATGTTGCTCAGCTCCTGGACCTCGAAATCCAAGCGAGAAGGGCCTTCATTGACTCTGATGTTACAAAGGAGCAGGACAGGCCTTCCACGATTCTTAAAGCTTATCCTTGCTTTGGAGAACTGGATCATGTAAGCAAATGTTTTCGTTTTATGTACAACTATGCTTCCTAATTCGGTTAACGTTAGACCAAATTTGAAATGAGAAATGGTATGACAATTAAATCAGATCTGTCTCATTATTTATAAATGAATGACTCAAATATGCTTATTGAATACAAATATGTAATCTGCATAGATATATAAAAACCCTCCACTTATTTAAAAAGAACACATTTCACAAATGTGCTTCTGATACACACAACATTATTTTGTTAGTAGTATTGGTCCACAATATGTATTTAAAAATAGTGTGTGCATCAGACATACATTTGCAAAAAAACACATATTTCTATGTGAACTGTAATATTTTTGTTAAGTGACCATTTAAATCACATTATACATATATGAATCTTTTTTTGGAAATTCAGTTATGAGACGAATTACTAACCCTTGGAATGTAGATTTTAATATTTCTCCTATATATTTTCTCTCTCGTTGTCTTAGCTAATGGATGAACTACGGCGGGTCCTCAATCAAGGCAACTCCCACTTCTTAACGGAACTTAAGACCCGGTGGGGGACCTTTTGTGAGAGGGCACAGTTTTATGGAGTTTTCAAAAAGCTCATGAGGCCTCCGCAGCTTGACAAAGGTGATTATTATCTCTGACCATGTCTGTTTATTAACTGACTGCAGGAAACGGAATGACACTTTTTTTTTCAACAGTAAAGCACTCAATTGCCATGATGAAGGCTTTACCAGAGATGTTCCCATCACCTATGGCCCCACCCAAGAAGTTAAGGCATGCAAGTGAGGCTGTGCTCCACGTCCTTGAGGTAAGAACATTTATAAGAATTGTCTCATGTCGATACAAAGAGTGAAATGATGTGATCATATTTGTTTGCCTTTTTGTGATGATTTCTTTGTCTGTTTTTGTGTCAGTCTGCAGAAGACCCCAACACCTTTCTTCAGACACGACCACTCTCCAGCCCTGTTGTCATCATCTGCGAAACCAACTGTATACTGGCCATTGGAACCATGCCCGTGCTCATCTTCCCAAAAGAGGACATTCATGAAAGCGTGATGTATCTCATGGCATGTTATTACACCTTTCACCTCACCTATCCTAAGTGCATTGCAACACTTCTGTCTGTGGTGCAGACAGAAGTCCTCTTGGATGCCATTCACGACCGTGACATGACTACTTCATACAAAAAGGCTATGGCCGACTGGAAAAAGTTCATAAGTGATTAGGGCACTTATATACTGTATGAGAGGCCGCTAGGGACATTATTCAGAAATACCGTTCACATACACATGTGAAACACTCTCACACACACTACTGAAACCAAAATCATTTTCAAACATATGTAGAAATCTCTCATATACACATATGAAACGCTCGCATACACATGAAATCCAAAGTTATTCACATACACATGTGAAACGCACTCACATACACATGTGATACGCACTCACACCTGAAACGCTCTCACACACATGAAACGCACTGACACACACACACCTGAAACGCTCTCACACACATATAAAACACACTATCCCATATCTGTTGGAGAGCGTTTCGTGTGTGAGAGTTTCAGGTGTGAGTGCGTTTCATGTGTGTGAGAGCGTTTCAGGTGTGTGTGAGAGAGTTTCAGTTGTGAGTGCGTTTCATGTGTGTGAGAGCGTTTCAGGTGTGTGTGTGAGTGCGTTTCAGGTGTGTGTGTGAGTGCGTATCACATGTGTATATGAGTGCGTTTGACATGTATATGTGAATAACTTTGGATTTCATGTGTATGCGAGCGTTTCATATGTGTATATGAGAGATGTTTACATGTTTCTAAATTAGGTTGGTTTCAGTAGTGTGTGTGAGAGTGTTTCACATGTGTATGTGAACGGTATTTCTGAATAATGTCCCTAGCGGCCCCTCATACTTATAATCCTATTGAGAATTGTTCGCTGAGTCAAAAGTGTCATGAGAATTTCACTTGCGTTGCATTTTACAGTGAAATAATGTTCTCTTTTTTTCTAAAGACATATCTGATGACTGACCTTTACTACGCAGTTTGAAAACAATAAAAACATTAAAAGAAATCATTTGAGACTCATATTTTTCTTTATGCAAGCAGTCAAAGTTTATATCTTGATAGGATTAAAGATTTTTGAAGGTTTTGTCTCTACGTTTCTTGGTATTTAGCCTTATTTTAAGAATAGCACCGAATGCTGAATTTAAGTAGATTTTTCTACATATTAAGAAAATAATTCTTAAATCTCATCTTTGTATCTAGACAAATGTACCTGTTTAAAGTGAAGCTGCACTGGATTTAAGATATGTTACCTAACATAAAATAGAATTTTGGGACAATAGCAGTAGAATATGCTGAATTCAAGCACATTTTCCTTATAAGATTATAATTCTTAAAGATATTCCTTGTTTCAATTCAAATGTACTTATTTTTTGTTTAAAAACACTTGTTTTAAGATATCTGTAGATCTTTTTAGGCTAGATTTATTTACTTGTTTTAAGAAGGTCTTGGCAAGTGAATCTTTCTTGTTCTGTTGGTAGATAATTTTTCTTATTTTAAGTAATATATTACTCATTTTACTATTTATTTTACTTGTTTTTTGAGGCTTTGTTTTTGCAGTGTAGGAGTTGAAACCTCTGCCTTCTGAGACCTAAGCCTGATTTCTCTCTCGCTGCACATTTCAGTTTACTGGATCTTTCTAACAGAATCCCCAGACACCTGATGTAACTCCTCACCTCTACTCCGACCCTCGTTTCAAACAAGAGTCCACGACATATGGCTTCAAATATACAAGTTATTAATCAATCTTTGACCAAAGGTGTGTTGGAATAGCCTGTATACAAAACAAGGAAAGTTGTCACCCCGAAATGAATCAATAGTTTGTGGAATGCAGATACAGATAAACAATAACAGCCCAGCTCCAAGGGGTCATGAGTGGAAATTCAATTATCAAAATGGTGTTATATAAATACAATTGACACAAAAACATACACACATGCATACAGGTCCAATACACATGCATGAGTGCAGAGGTGTCCTGTCTCTTGGACTTGAACTGGCGCCCCTTCCCAACCGACCCCTTACAGTCTAAGCTACTGTGAGTGTGTGTAGTTATCAGACCTAAGCCCATGTCTCTGACTGGACACACACACACACACACACACACACACACACACACACACACACACACACACACACACACACACACACACACACACACACACACACACACACACACACACACACACACACACACACACACACACAGTCTGTCTGGTGGTGGTGTTACTCTACTAACTTACAATATAATCATTATTTTATTACAAATACAGTTACTGCTTAACAATTTGTTCTCACACCATCCTTATATTTTATATACGAGTGCGAGATATGACTTTGGCATTTATAAAAGCTTAAAATGCCCAATTTTAAGCTTTAATGTTCTGCAGAAATCTCCAAAAAACAAGAAAAATATGCCGTGTTTTAACTTTCTCAACAAAGTATTTTCTAAATAATCCAGTAGGTTTAGATTAACATGTCAGAGAGCCAAAAGAAAAGTGATGTGAAAAATTCAAAATGATCAAATCTAGAGATTTTTTAGCCAGTTTTTAAACAGCAGTAATTAGCGTTCACAGATCCTATTACTCATCAAAATCAAGGACTTTATAAGGACTTTATAAGGACTTTACAGACCCAATTCCCTTAAATGCAACATATTTCATGTTGGCTTAATCACAACAAACGATGACGCAACTTTGTGAGCCTCACATGCAGACAGATAGACTATTTACTGACGTCAAATATGAAATATATCAAAATAACTTGCCTAAACTAAATATATAAATCAATGCACCTTCAATGGCCCATTTCTATTATGAGTATCAATCAGGCAATAGCACACATATGGAGAATCAACGGAGCAATGTTAACACAATTTATTAAAAGTGTATACATTACATTATGTATAAGTTATACAAATGTACAATTAAATAAGGCTAAAATAATTCAAAATCTAGATAATCACTTTAAATGCATACAAACTCAATCATGAAGAACTGCAAACATGACTTAGGAATAATATCTAGTCATGTTTTTACTTTAGTTCCTTCCAACAAACAGAGCAGAGGGTCGAAGTGTGAAAACTCAGAGAGGATCAATGCAGGCTGATAGTCAGACAGGCTGTTGTATTGATCACAACATTGATCAGACAGAGTATTTCAACCGGAGGGGAATCTGACACAGTATTGGATGCACGAGGCTGTGAGGAACCACTGACATGAATGACTGCACAGCATGATGTCAGAGAGCAGAAATACAATAAAACACAGGTCTCTGCGAAGTTTATCTCTCAACACACAACTAAACACGGGGGTGACGTGAAGTCATGTGACCGTCCTGCAGTTCCTTTATAGCCCAACATTAGCCTCCTTTAGCTTAGCGGTGGCGATGTGAAGTCATGTGACCGTGCTGTAGTTCCTTTATAGCCTAACGTTAGCTTTTTACTCCAGTGGTGTTAATATATGGAGATTATCCTGCTGAACAAAACATGTAGGTGTCATAAACGTTATATACATTTCTGCGATTATAATGTAATGCTAACTTTTTTGCTATTGTATATGATAATGTGAGCAATTTGAGACAACACTACAAGGCAGTTTAGTAAGGGAAGAATCCAAATTGAGACATAGCAACACGGACGGACATGTCAGAGAATTTCCAAATAATCTTTCCTGCAGGGTTGAAGGTGTTTGTGTTTCAGAAAGAGGAGTGGGAGGTCCGTCAATGAAAGGAGATCTGAGATTCCTTACAGGACTGAGAGGAGCACAGGGTCCGGCAGCCAGGAAGGAAAAGGGCTAGAGCATGTTGACATAGATGCTGAGGGGGAACACACACACACACACACGTGTACACACACACACACACAGCGGCTGCCTTTAAAGAGCATGTGGAGTCAGGTGGGAAATTCCCGACTCACAATCCCAGCATTCCAGAGGAGCCGAGTTATTACCGCTCGTCACGTCCTGGTGTCGGTCAGGTGTTGGTGTCGTGTGTGTGTGTGTGTGTTTGTGTGTGTGTGTGTGTCTTTTTCTGTGTGTGTGTGACAGGTGATTAATGAGGAGGAAGTCCAAATGAGTGAGGGCCGCTCCAAGTTCACAACCCTCCCTTCCCTTCTGGGTAAAGTTGCTCATAACCTAAAAACAGGACGGAGACGTGTGTGTGCGTGTGTGTGTGTGTGCGTGTGTGTGTGTGTGTGTGTTTGGGTGTGTGTGTGCGTCAGCAAGGGTCAGCCCCAAAACACAAAAATAACAACAGGTAATGGCGAGCGTTTGATCCCACAGTGCTTGTCATTATGCGGACGATACACACTATTCCCTGCTAAACATTATACTCTGTCACGCTAACACTTAGATTCTGCTGAAGGCTTCTGTAAGATAATAAAAAAATCCCTTCGAGGCGAGGCTTCAGCTCTGATACAGCTCAGATAAAATGAAATGATCTGAAAGTGGTTTTAAGTCTGACAAGTTTCTCCGTGCTTGCAGATATGATTTTGAGGTTTTTTTGATTGTGTGAGATAAGAAGTCAGTCTCAGGCACTGGACAGCATCGTAGACGTGAAGATCTGCTGCAGGATTTGGGGGATCTGTTTGGTGTCCATGGCAACGAAGGATCTACCCGCTGGAAGGGTCTTCTGGAGTCTGAATGGAAACGAAAAAAAAGAAAAAAGATGGGAGGTTAGAAACAGAGACTGGCAACAGAATCGTTTCAAAAGACAAAAAAAGAGACGGACAAGAGCTTGTTTGTTGGGTGGATCGGTACTAGATAGCATGGGCGTCGCAGCCATTATATGAGGGTGGGACAAGTCCCCCCCATCTTTTAAAATGATTAGTTTAGACCCCCCCACTTTTACTCTGCGGAAAATCCGTGCATCGGTCTATCCACTCGCCGCTCTCTGTAGAGCGCTGTGTCAGTGCTTCATTATCAAATCCATTCCACTTGCTTATTGAGAGAATGCCCAAATCAATGAAACTCCGTCCCATGTTTTCACTGCTACTTTGTACCAAGGCAGATTCTCAGAGCCACACATGAGCCGCACACTGAGCCGCACACATGCTGCGTGTTTTGTGTAGCTGTGTCTTTAGTTGTAAAATTATGCGCGCCAGAGTTTCCCCGCTGCGAGGCTCCGGCGCTAACAGTTCACGAGCGTGCTCCACTAGCACCCGGATATAACCCTAACTTTAGCAGAACCCCTTAAATGAACTCACTTAAATCCTGGTCAGTTTGAGGTCTCTGCATGGTCTCCATCTCCTTGTCACTTACTGTACTCTGTGTCTCAATTCGTACACTGTGAGAACTTGTGCATTATATGCATTTACACCGTGTACCGATATCTCAAATTGCACATAGCTGCTGTTACAATCGCCACTGTTAGCTTGATAGCTAGCTAGTTAGCACGATATAGTTTTCGATATCAAATCAGACTGCTCAATTAACCTTATCAAATTAACAGTGCCATTTTTTTTCGAGGCCAGTATGGCAGTAAGTTTATTAAAAAGTGAATGGAACACATGTACAGCTTGTATTTCAGATAGTTTTGTGTTTTCCAGATACAATTATTTTACGCAGACAAGAAGGCAATGATATCGTGGAAGAAGTGAAACATGTTGGGCCGTTATGAGCGCAGCATCCAGGTCATTATAGCTCATTTAGCCATATACGAAATTGAATGCACTCAAAACAGAAAATGTAAGTACAGATGTACTCGGAATGAGACACAGCATTAGTCCAGTCTTCTTGTCCTCTTTTCATGTACTACTTATTCTCCCTTTCCTTTTGTTTTTATTCCACTTCCTGTCATCATTATCCGTATTCGCCGTATTTTTTTTTAACCCTATCACTGATTATTTCCTTCTGTGCTTATTTGAAGCCTTAATTTTGCCGCTGCCTATTATTTATTTAAATTAAATAGCCATTCATATCTTACACTGCATTGTTATGTTCATTATCGTGTTTTATCATTTTTTTATTTGTATTCTCTTGGCTTTTTTATCTTTTAATGCTTTTTTTGTTGTTTTTTGACACATGCTATTACAGTAAACTTGCCTTTAACTTATCTTCACCCTCTACCTAAGTCCACCAACCCTGTCTCCCCCTCCTCACCTTTCTTCTTCACCTCTTTTCCCCTCTCCTCTCTCTTTCTTCCTATTGTCTAATCATTTCCTTATTTGGCTTTTTACCCTATCACTAATTCTTCATCCTTCCTCATTAGGCTTCCTAATTTCCACCCTCTACTTTACCCACAACCTCATCTCCTCTTCCCCCCCTCACCTTTCGGCCTGATCTCCGAGGGATCCGATGAAGATGGCGAAGGCGTTGACCTGGGGGTCGGAGGTCAGGACTTGAGCGAATCTTTCGGGCCGGATGCCGTATCGCTCCAGGTTAGCGTCGCTGAGCACGACCACAAAGTGCTCGTCTGCCTCCTCCTTCACTAACTCCTTGATGCTGGAGTCTGTTCCCTCCAGAGTGAAGTCTCCACTCATGCAGAACTGAGAGTGAGCGTGCATCGTCTGCAGAGAGAGAGAGAAGGTTTAGAAACCATTTAGGCATCACAGGTGGAGACGTTTGGCTATAAGATGGAGGACCAGAGGCTTCAAACTACTGTGAGGAATGTACTTAGAGGGTTATTCAACAAATATAACTATCAGAATGGCTATAAACCAGAGGGAAAGGAAAACTGATGCAGAAAAACCCAATGTTTTAAGACTATCTTACGGTTAATAAGGGAAAAAGCAGCAAACAGCTACTCATGGGCTGATTTAAATGTATATTTGAGGGTCAGTTCAATCAAGTTACAAACTAAATTCAACAAATGTGAAAGATCTATATATCAGAGGAAACAACAACAACAACAAACTGTGGAACTGTTCCAGTTAACTAGGGAAAAGGAAATAAATGCAACAATACAAACCCTGTCTTCAGGTGTGTGTGTGTGTGAGAGAATAACAGGTGTACAGTAACAAAGCAGACTGATATGGATCTGTACCTTGAGGACTTTGAGTCTCTCTTTGTTGTTTTTGGGGACTTTATCCGCTCTAACCAGCTCGATGTCGTACCCGTCGCCCGAGTGCCCCACGATATCGTACTGCGTGGAAAAGAAAACACTTGAATTAAGAGCAAAATCTGCCAACACAAAGTTAACATCAGTGGTGGAAACCAACGTGCATTTTCACAAGTACTGTACTTAAGAAGTACACTTTAAAAAGGACCTGCGTAGAGTGAAAAAACTTTAAGGAAGAGACACATCAACAAACACAGCACTAAGTTAACATCAGTGGTGGAAATCAACATGCATTTTCTCAAGTACTTAAGAACACTTTAAGGTAAGGGTGGAGATCATACTGTTGTATCTTCAGTAACATGTCCTTCATTCAGCAGGTGTTTCTGTCATGGTGTTAGTAGTGATGGTCTCACCTTGAACTTGTGCTCGTAGTTCTCCAGCCCCTCCATCACCATGCACACGGCCTCCATGGAGCGCTCCAGCCTTCTGTCCACTCCGTTGAAGCGGTACATGCTGCCGGAAACATCCGCTAACACCCGCAGACGCTTGGGCTTCTGCTGGGGACTGCCCAGCTGCACACACACATTATTATATTTCTATTAAAAAAATATTCACACTTCAAGAATGATCATTTACTGCCTAAAACTGTTAGCAGGAATTCATAAAATACTGTTAAATATGTATTTATTTTAGCATCTGCCTTTGTTTTTTTTTGCGTCAGATATATTTTATGTATTTATAATGCTTATAATATCTGTGAATGTTGAAACAAAAAAACAGAAATAACAAACACAAAGAACAACATCTGTATGAACACACACACCTCTGGGTCCAGCTCTCCTCTGCGTTTGTAGATAGCTTTCTCTCCGGTCAGTCCATCGATGATTTTAGCGTCGTCCAGTTCTCCCAGAGCCTGGTTCTTCAGCCACTGACGCTCCTTCCCTTTGGCCTGAAAACACACACATCACTCCTCAGGTATGATAGAAAATAAGATGACTTGGTATAATCTCCATTATCCTCACAGAGGGAAAGAGGCCCGGGGCTCAAAGGACCAAAAGAAACAATAAGCAACGTTCGTGTTCAAAGCCAACGGCTGCGTGGCTGCAAACACCTGGATGGAGAACACAAACACACACCTACAAACACCCACACACACACCTACAAACACCCACACACACACCTACAAACACCCACACACACACCTACAAACACCACACACACACAAACACCCACACACACACCTACAAACACCCACACACACACCTACAAACACCCACACACACACCTACAAACACCCACACACACACCTACAAACACCCACACACACAGCTACACACACACACCTACAAACACACACACACACACCTACAAACACACACACACACCTACAAATACCCACACACACACCTACAAACACACACACACCTACAAACACCCACACACACACACCTACAAACACCCACACACACACCTACAAACACACACACACCTACAAACACCCACACACACACCTACAAACACCCACACACCTACAAACACCTACCCACCACAACATATTATTCAAAAAGAGCTTCACACCTGGACAGGAGAATAATAGAGCGAGGCTCAGTGTCGCTGCTCTGTAATCAAAGTCACATGCTGCAGGATTTTCCTCTCGTCACACGCACAGACGCACACACACACACACACACACACACACACCCTTTGCATCAACCCCATTTCCCTTCAGAAGCTCAAACAAAGGGAGGAAAATCTAACCTTAATAATGAAATGGAGACAACATCACATCCTGGATTTTTCCCACCACTCCCCAATATGGTCTTGCTTATCAGCCAATCGGGCCACTGGGGTTGTATTAGGTCAACTCATTGTTATCTACCAATTTTATGACGTCTCAACTTTTTATTTTCTGTCGGCCAGGTTCAACTAGATCAGGGGTCTCCAACACGTCGATGGGCAGCTTTTCAGTGGCTCGCCGCTCGATTATCGATTATAGCGTAGTAACGTTGCTTCTTGATTTTTCGGCCGCGGCCGGACAATAAAGTTTTTTTATTTTAGAATTTTTTCTATCACACGAATATAAAATCGGTCCGTGACGCAGAGATCAAGGAACAGATGTGACAGCGGCACAGCGACACCACACATGGAGCAGTCTGCTTTATCCACCAACACCAGCAACACCAGTCCAGAACCAACAGCAGAATGACCCGCTCTGAATCAGTCCGCGTCGCTGCGGCTCAGAGACACACAGCAGGGATTTGTGTTTTTGAAAAACACTCGTTATCGTCATGTCAGGTTTCTGGTGGATTTAATCAAGTCTTGGATTGCAGAGTATGAATGTCCTCTTGCTATCTTCAGTTGATAAATACGTGTGTAAAGTTTGTGAAGGCAGGAGGAAAGCTTCCGCGATCACCGTCTCCTCTGTTCCTCCAAACCCCGCCCCCTCCTGAAAAAGAACTACTAATAAAAGTGACAGGCTGATAGTGACCTGATAGAAATGTTATTATTAACTTAATCACTGATTGAGATATGATGAAGCTAACTTAATCTCATACATTCATGGGATTTATGCAACAGTAAGACAGAGAATGTAAGTGTGCACCCACATGCACTATTTTTGTTTTTATAATGCTGTCATACTCCTGTTGTCTGCTGTGTTCAGACTCAAGTCATGTGTGTGATGCCACATTCAGGACATTCAGTGTCCTTTTTTGAACAGAAGACCGTTGCTAGAAGCTGCAGGTAGACTGCAGAAGCATTAGTTTTTTGTTTTTCAGGATGGAACAATTTCACACACAGATATAGGGAGGCTAGACCTATTGATTTATTATGGTTTATAATTTAATGTCAAGACGAAGAAGAAGAAAAAGATGGCTGAACTGTTCAGTGTCAATCCTGTGGAGATGGAGGTTATAAATCTCCAAAATCATGTTCAGCTTCAGTCTCAGCAAAACTCACAACATTTCTGGAGCCTTGAAGACCCAGAAAACTATAAGAACATCACCAAGCAGCACTGAACATGTCTGCATTATTTGGCTCTACTTTGTGAAGCAGCTTTTTCTGACATGAATGAAATCTAAATACAGAACAAGACCGACTGATGAACATTTAAATGACTCTATTAGAGTGAACCTAAGTGGGTCCAGCAGACCCCTCTATGGTGGACTCCATGCAGCGCCAGTCCTCTCACTAACTGTGAAAAAAGAGTGAATGCACTTATTTTATACATGTGCCATGAGATGTTTGTACGGTGGTGATTAAGGTGATGTACTCACTATGTGGGCCATAATAATATGTGAGACATTGTCGTTTTCTTGGACCTTGATGTGAAGTTAAGATTTTTGATAAGCTTTGGGTATTGCAATTTCACACGTGTACAAAAGTAGCTTAATTCAACTGATGAGGGCTATGTGAATAAATGTAAGCGATGTGATGCAAGTAGTTATTGGCCACTTTCATTTTTTCAAAGTAGCTCTCAGATGGAGAAAGGTTGGAGACCCCTGAACTAGATTGTATTCTTTAATGTCGAGATGACCTAAAACTACCTCAGGAAGGAGGGGGCGCTGTCCCCAAGGAGCGTCTTGATTGGTTGAGAGAACAATAAGCAAGATCCCAGGAAGTGATTTTGTCTCCATTTTATTATTATGGTTTAGATTTTCCTGTCTTTGTTTGAGCTTCTTTGAGCAGATCTTGGTTGCTGCATGCTGGGTGTGTTGGACTCATAAAGTGGAACAACTTTTTTTTTTGTGTAAATTGAAAATATACTATAAAATTAAAGGTAGGGCAGGTAAGAATGGAGAAACCAGCTCGAGTGCGCTAGAATTTGAAAGTACACAACCGGAAAAAATCTGCCCCTTCCTTCAGACTTCCTTACAGAGCCCCTCCTCCAACACACACGAACGCACACAGGACCAATGAGGGCACGAGATAAGTTTGTGCATAGATGGAAGGCTGACAGGCAGGTAGGCCATCCAGTTATTTTAGCCGGGCCGGCTCAGATGATTGGTCGTGCTTTTTACAGCGCCACGGCTTCCACAGATGAAATGTTTTAATGTATTTATTGTCAAAGCATTTAATGTATTCATTGCTATCGGGATGTTAAGAGCATTCCATGGAATATAACAACAAGTGTTTCTGAAGTGAATTACCTACCCCACCTTTAAGTGACTATACCATAATATTTTTAATATTGTCTTGCCCAATTAGCATGCTTAAAACAAGGGAACAATCCAAATGCTCACCGTTAAAAAATCAATATAATTTTGTACTGTTTACATTTTCTTTGACTTTTTACACAATGTTTGGTATTTCTTGACACCTTAGTGTCATATATGGTGTAAACAGTTTGTTTGACATGTTTATTCATCTCCCAGATGACAAAGACTTTGTAGAATCCTCCCAAACATCTAGATATGAATGCTTTCTGTTTTGTCTGGTGTTTCTGTGCTGCAGTGTGTGAGGCTGACCTGCAGGCTGTCCAGCACGATGCGCAGAGATTGGACCTGCCTGCTGACGGCGCTGGAGAACCGCTCATACATAGCAGCGTCGTACTCACTCATATTGATCTCCTTCAGCCTGAGGGAAACACACAGAGAGAGGAGAGGCACATGACTTCATTTGATATGTTTTAGACTAAACACATTACATTTAAAGCATGCAATATGTTGGATATGAGTTATCTGGACTCATCTGCTGAGGACTTCCCGATCACAGACAACATGATTAAACACGTGCTTGACATTGTTGTGTCTTTCTTAAATGTTATGAAAGTACATAGCGGGTCTGCTGTGTTAAGGAGGATGAACATTCAGACATTTCTCAATGCTAGCTTTGGCCTTTACAGAACTCTTTCATAGATAAAGGATCTGATGTAAGATTTAAAACACAAAACTTCCAAAACCAGGTCATAGTTGCTGCAGATTATCTACATGTATTGCAAACACTGCAGGTGTTACTGCAGGTTTTCTCACATTTTTTCCATGCTTTTCTGCAAAAACATCGGATTTGTTTTCCAAAAACAGGCAAGTATTTAAATGCAACCTTCTGACGCTTCTGTGGAAAATAACAAATGCAATTTTAGGATAAATTCAAAGCCTCTACTTGTGCTACTGCCAATATCTGCTTCCTGATTTTCCAAATAAGGTCAGTTAGGTAGAGGAAGAAAAGTAAAACAAAGACAGAAAAAGGGCTTTATGAGCTTAGTACACCTGTAGACAAACTAGAACAGACTGACCTATCGGTGTGTGTGTGTGTGTGTGTGTGTGTGTGTGGTGTGTGTGTGTGTGTGTGTGTGTGTGTGTGTGTTATCTACCGTTCTTTGAAGGCTTTCTCTCCCATCTCGCGGGCTGCTTTGCGGACCTCCTCTGGGACGGCGTCTTTCTCAGCCTGGGACACCTGGTAGGAAACATCACAGATCAAATCCCCGCTGAGACACTTTCTGATCCGACGTCTGCTATAAAAGCATTTCATGAGTTAAATCTGAGCCCCGTCCTCTTTCCTGAAAGTTGTGATTTAAGCAGTTTACATCAGAATAAATACATTTGGGTTTCAGGGTGTGACGTTTAAGGTGGAGGGGGGAAAGCTGACTATAGCTCGTATCCTTCAGGCATGATCGATCGTCGGAGAAGTCATCAAAGAGGTGAGGTAGACCGTTCTCTGGGTCTCCTTATTAAGACAGTGGCGAGCCGTCAGGGCCCTCTAAGATATTCTACAAAATAATATTTAAAAACATTAAAAGAATATATATTTTTTTGAATATATATATGTTTTTAATTTGAGTTATATCTTTCATTATTTTTACCAAAATAACTTGATTTAATTGTATTTAAAATAACATTTCCAAAGAAATAAATCCTTTGAATCTGCCTATTCAGTTTCTGTTGGAATGTGAAGGGTTAAATGAAAGAAGCTCGTCTCTGCGAGGTACTGTGAGCTGATTGGTGGTCCTGCTGTGAATTCACAGAGGGCCCGCTATAGTAACTGAACGAGAGAGTAATGTCAAATGACAGTACAATTGACCAATCATATCTTCCCTCTAAATGGGTGGGTTTTATTATCGCGGACTTTATGACGAGTTCCGCCCGCTGTGAAACTTTTCTTGTTTCCATAGCAACAATAACTTCCTGTCAACAGCGTAAACTCGCCTTCAAAATAAAAGCATGTCCACAAAATAGGAAGCCAAGCCAAATTACACTTAAGACACAACTGCAACGAAAGTAACAAACACAACGCAATATCCTTTTCAATTTCAAAGAACACAAATTGGGTTATGTACAGGAGTTGTTTTGTGTGTTAGAGGGTCGCTGTCATCGATGCGTTTTGCACCCCGGGCCGTTGTTTTGATATTCCGCTGAAGTATACGCTGTGACGTAATAACTCTTCCTTTTTTTTTTTTTCGAGGGAAGGGGTGGGGGTCAGAGGGCCGAGGTATAAAAGTCACGGCTCGCCATTGTATTAAGATGTATGGTTGTGGGAATAGCTTTAAATTCCAGTTGGTTCTTGACTTGACTGAAGTTGGGATCCCTCCAGAAGTTAACAGGGATTGAAGTTATTAGTGGAGTCCCCCAAGGCTCAGCTCTTGGTCCTTATTATCTTTGGCTCACGGTATTGTTATGTTTGTGAACTGATTGGCTTCTTACCTGGTGGACTTTGTGTCCTGCATCCAGCCGGTAGGGACCTCCTTTCCCCCCGAGCCCCGCCGTGTCTCTGCCACCTGCAAGGGAACGTTTTAGTGATGAAGCCACTCCATAAAGAGGCATCAAGTTGATTTGTTTACATCTGCAGTTTTTTATCCCACTCAACAGTATTTGTAACCTTTTTCATAGTCATGTATTCCTGCATTTTTACTGGCAGCTTTATATCCCTTGCAATATCTTCTTCTTGCACTTTCTTATACGTTTTATCTTTCATGTCTTAAGTATACTGTAACAATATAATAATGTCACATGTGAAAAGAAGGAGATCTGACTAAAGGTGATTCTTTGAGTTCTGAGATTAATCTAAGATTCTGACAAAAGACATATTTGAATCTTGAACCAATCACATTTGTATGAACCACTGTTTTTCGGCAACCATGGCTGGAAATCTAGCTTTTTCCCAACTATTTATAGAACTATTTAATTATTTTGTTTTAGATTATCATTGGATTCTTGTTTAACTGATAAAATGCCCTCAATTTCCTGGAGCTCAAGGTCATTTCTTCAAGTTTAATATGACTAACAGTGAAAAACAGATAGATATTGACCAAAAAAAAGTATGCTAAACAAGTGAAACTATAAATCATAATCACAATTATTGTCTTTTCCAACTATTATGGACAAACACTAATCCAAACCTTTGATTCGGAGGAAGGGAGACTGAGTGCCTTGCCCAGGGGCAATAAGCACTTCCTCTCTCTCATATCTACACTTCCTAACATGCCATCAATCATAGTGATGTGTGTGAAGTGTCATCACAGATTTTAATCACCATATGGTGGATTTAAGGGATTCCTGCGTGATGCTGTTTCAGTAAGAGATGGCAAAAGTACACACATCCTTTACTGAAGTAGAAGTACAGATACTCGTGTTTAAAAATACTCTGATAAAAGTAGAAGTACTGACTAAACTTCTTTACTCAAGTAAAAGTAAAGAAGTATGGGCTTTGAAATGTACTTCAGTAAAAAGTACCCATAACTAGCAGCTGTTTTAAAGAGTACCTGACCTCCCTTTATATTAATAGAACAATAATGTCATTGTTAGCTAATGAATGTTTCCATGCTGAACAACGGCAACATGACAACGTTTTCATTGGTCCCTCTTCTTTAGAGAAGACCAGGAAATGATGGATACACGGATCGTGTTCAAATCAATAGGCACGCAATGACTTCAGACTAAAGGAACCAGCCTGTTTGGAAAATGGAAGAAGTAGAAAGTACAGGTATTTGTGTTCAAAATGTAAGAAGTAGAAAGTACAGGTATTTGGGTTAAAAATGTAAGAAGTAGAAAGTACAGGTATTTGTGTTCAAAATGTAAGAAGTAAAAAGTCGTCAGAAAAATAAGTAGTGGAGTAAAGTACTGATACCAGAAAAATGTACTGTAGTGCAGTAACGAGGTATTTGTACTCCACTACTTCCCACCTCTGAGAGTCAGTCAGAGTCTCTGTTACCTGTGCCTCCCGCCCACTGGTTTCCTCCGACATGAGGATCATTGTTTGCGTCGATCTTTCCGTGTTTCGGGGCGCTGACATCCAGACCGCTGTCCCTCTGGATGGTGATCTGAGAGGAGAGGAGCCAGAGAGGCGGTCAGTTTTCAAACATTAGTTTTATTATTATTATTTAATCTATGTTATTTAATTGTATTTAATTGTATTTAATTGTATTTACGTTATTTAATTTATTTTATTTAATTTAATTTATTTTATTTATTTATTTCAAAGCAGTATCTATAAAAAAAAGCGGTGGTGACATCATGTGACCGTGCTGTACTTCCTTTATAGCCCAACATTAGCCACCTTTAGCTTAGCGGTGGTGACGTGAAGTCATGTGACCGTGCTGTAGTTCCTTTATAGCCCAACATTAGCCTCCTTTAGCTTAGCGGTGGTGACGTGAAGTCATGTGACCGTGCTGTAGTTCCTTTATAGCCCAACATTAGCCACCTTTAGCTTAGCGGTGGTGACGTGAAGTCATGTGACCGTGCTGTAGTTCCTTTATAGCCCAACATTAGCCACCTTTAGCTTAGCGGTGGTGACGTGAAGTCATGTGACCGTGCTGTAGTTCCTTTATAGCCCAACATTAGCCACCTTTAGCTTAGCGGTGGTGACGTGAAGTCATGTGACCGTGCTGTAGTTCCTTTATAGCCCAACATTAGCCACCTTTAGCTTAGCGGTGGTGACGTGAAGTCATGTGACTGTGCTGTAGTTCCTTTATAGCCCAACATTAGCCACCTTTAGCTTAGCGGTGGTGACGTGAAGTCATGTGACCGTGCTGTAGTTCCTTTATAGCCAACATTAGCCACCTTTAGCTTAGCGGTGGTGACGTGAAGTCATGTGACCGTGCTGTAGTTCCTTTATAGCCCAACATTAGCTTCTTACTTGTAGCGATCACATTAATGCTTCAAATCTTCTTATCTTATACTAATATACAACCCAGTCTCACGGCATTTCGTGTTATAGTCATGAAATTAATGTAATCTATTGATTCGTGTTCACCAACATGATTTTCGAATTTCTTTCGTGTCACACAGAACGATTTTAAAAGCAATGTATTTCTATTGGTAGTGTGTTTCGTGCCTGCAACACGTCTTTTTGTCCGGTCGGGTCTTGGAAGACCGGAAGCTGTGTGGTTCATAAAAACATTTTCTTACTCAATATCTTACCCTAACCCTAACCCTTTTATTTTAAATGGAATAATGTCTGAGTTTTTTTGCCGTCCTCGAGGAAAATAAATGGCTCAGAGCCTCAGAATACTGAAATCTGTATTTTTTGTCATCTTTTTTTCCTTCTAATTTGTTATTATTTGGTGCAGGCACGAAACATACCAATAGAAATACATTGCTTCTAAAATCGTTCTGTGTCAGAATACTGAAACCTGTATTTTTCTTATCTGTTTTTCCTTCTAATTTGTTATTATTTACATTGCTTTTAAAATCGTTCTGTATGACACGAAATGGCGAAATCGTGTTGGTGAAAACGAATCAATAGATTAATTTCGTGACTATAACACAAAATGTCGTAAGACTGTGTTGTAATATACTCCATCTCTGCACCACTGTATTCAAACTGTATCTGTGGAGGATGAGGTGTTGTTGTTCACTGTGGACGTTTGTACGTGTATGCAAGCTTTTATCTTTCAAACTGTGCTTGGCTCGTCATGGTCCGAGCGGTTAAACAGAGACTTATCTATTAGGAGCAGCAGTCCAGAGGATAAGGGACCCCTCCTCTCCCTCTGCTGACCACTGACCACACCTCAAACCTCACTGACACCGTGGCGCTCAGGCTCTGCTCTTACAAACTAATGAAGCTGCAGTATCAGCAGAGCTCTTTATATTTAGCCCAGATTAGGAGGGTCAGTCTGATATAAACCACGTCAGATTACAAGGACAGGATAACACTTGTAGTGGGAAGCACCACATATCACTCACTATGTCTTAGACACAATATGTTTTACAACTCAAGCAACACTAAGGGCATTAATTGAGAAGTTGTTCATCTCAAGATTCATCCAGAAATGATCCACTGGGTGTTTCTGCTGTTTTCTCATCCCTGCCTTCACACCTGTAGCAGATGTTTGTTTTAGATGCCGTGCAAAAGGAGCTCCTTGTTAAACGCTTATTCTCTTTTTCCACACACATTTTAGCAATAAAGTCAGAACATTCACACCGTCAGTCTCCTGTGAAAGAGCCTCTTTAACCTCTCTAGCAGAGCACATATGGCTAAAGAAAGAAAATATGTTGGGATATTTTTTTTTTTAAATCCTCTGGAGCAGAGAGAGGAGCTGTGGATTATTGTTATTGATTAATGCATCAGTGTTTCTTAAGGTGTTAGGGCGCCCCCCCAAACACTGTATTCTTCGTGTCTCAGCCAAGTTTCAGTGAGTGATCATAAATACATCATCTTTGTTGCAGCCATTGTATCTGTGTGTTTTATTTGTTAATCTGTTGTAATATTCTCCTGAACACTGGGTGGCGTAGGGGAGCAGGGAAGCATAAAGGGGAGCTCACCAGGACAGGGGGGTTGATTGAAATTTCGATTTGTTTTTATATAATCAGAATAGACAGTATTGCAAATTACTCCGTGGTTTTGAGTTGAATAAGTGTGCTCATGTTCATGTTCTTGTGTTAATCAGTCAGTCACTGACACTACTTAACGGCACCAACATTGTTTTGTGTCATCCTTTGTTTTATTTACATATATGTCTCTCAATATTTAGAGCATGTGCTGCCACAAGAGGGCGCCCTGTCTGTGAGCAGCTTGTTCTTAAAGGTCCCATGTCATGCTTTTCCGGTTATTACCCGTCCCCTTGTGTGTTATGAAGGTTTTTCTGCATGTAAACGGTCTGCAGAGTCACAAACCCTCAAGTACACCCTGTAGCGAGTAAAACTCTAACACAGGAAAGACCTGTCTATGCTGCCCCAGAACGCCTCGTTGGAGATTTCTCTTTATCTTCCTGGGTACAGTGACGTGCCCATACCCAAATGGACCCATTGGTCCAAATGGACCAATCCGTGGAGCCGTACGTTACGTCTGCGGAGCCGTTATGTTACGTCCGTGGATTGGTCCAAATTGACCAATCTGCGGACTTCCTCACACACACACACACAATCTTTTCTCAGCTGCAGCTCCGCCGATTTCTCCTCCCTGAGACGGCGGGACACGGCAAGGCTGTGAGTTGGTGTGTGAGCACACACACAAACTCCCAGCCAGGCTGCGGGTGTGTGTGTGTGTTCGGGCTGGGTTTCGCTGTGTCTCGCTGTCTCGCAGACGGCCACTAGGCTCATAGGGAGGGGGGGGGCAGGAGCTCCAACAAGCCGTTTAGGACAGAGAGTGAATACACACACTATACAGAGATGCTGTATGAGAAACCAATGTGAGTTTGGAACATTGAACAATATAAATCTATTCTAGTAGACCTCAACAATGGAATTATGATCAGTAGAAATGGCCATGACATGGGACCTTTAAAGTGTTGGGGTTTCTGTTGAATGATCTGCAGCCTGACTGCTGTTTGTGCAGTGTGCGAATCCACTATGATTCCCATTTCTGTTATAATCATTCATTTGTTTTAGTATCATGTGAAGTCAATTGTTGGTTCAATAAATACATAATCTTAATTTCATTGTGTTCATGTTACCTCATTGCACACAAATGCATTTTTATATTGTTTTGAAAGAATAGTTTTCCCAGTTGTCCTGGAGACGTAATGCTGTGAATGCATGTATAGAACATATAATATACTTTGGTAAAGTTTCTAATACAAACTTTGAATTGTAAAAGTGTTTCTACCCTTCTACAACATTTGAAAATGTAATACATCAGTGGGGAGAGAATGCACCCCTCTGTGGTGGTGAGAGAAACTGCAGGCTGCAAGCATTTCTAATTATCATCCAAACCTCTTAACTATGTGATTCAACAGCTTCTATACTAACCATTTAAACTGTGTGCGTCACTCAGGACATTTTTGGCTACACACTTTCTTATTTTTCAATCATTTTCATTGAAAAACATTTTTCTTTTTTTTGGGAGTTTTGATAAAAAAAGTCTTAATTTAGAGTTTTTACTTTTGATTAGAAAATGTTTTTGGTTTGACAAGTCAAAATCTTGACTTCTGACTTTTTATATAAAAAATTAGAAAATATCAGAATTTTGACTTGTTTCAGAATTCTGTAAAAAGTCACAATTTTGACACTTTTCATATTTCTGGTAAAAAGTCATAATTCTATTATTTTCAAACTTCTGATAAAAAAAAAAGTCAAAATGTTGACTTTTTTCATATTTCTGGTAAAAAGTCAACATTTAGATTTTGTTCATAATGCTGGAAAAAGTCACAATTTGTACTCGTTTTTTAAAATGATCAACATTCTAAATCATCAGATCTAAAAATTCTGATAAAAATGAATTAAGCCAACCTAATATTAGATGTTATTATTATTATCCACTTACACTGAGTTCAATCTTTATACTCATTTCCGTCCTGATCATAACCACCAAATACTCTGTAAATGCCAGTCTATGTACATCATGTAATTATCTTCTAAAGAGCACTTTCTGTTCAGCGTGCAGCGTGTCCTGAGCTACCCTAAACTTCTATCATGAACCCTGTTATACAGAAGACGTTGTAGGAATTATTTTATAAGATACAAATATTCTAATTTAGTAAACATACTGTAATTGTTAGTCTTATATTCATATTTCTAACATCACATGTTATGTTATTTAGTTTTTATTTGTGCTTTTGTCGTTTTGAAGGGAATTAAAATAGTGTGTTGAGTTGGTTTCTTCTGTTTCGGAAGCCTTGTATATCTTGTTGGTCTTGTTAGAAATACCCCACGGTGAAACTGTGTTCTAGCAGCAGCTGCGACATGTATTAAGATGGTTTGCTCTATCACAATTTACACATACAACCTAAATGTTCATCTGTTTATGTTCTTCTTCCTTTATATTCAAGCATGTTGATTGTCTATTGGCTATATCTTGACATTATGTTCATTGTATCATACTTGCCATACCTTTATTTTAATCGATGTAACTTTTCTCTTTACAAATTCAAAACACAAAATCCTCTCATCGTACTCAATCCTAGACGGGAGCACATGGTATATATTGTACGACTTTGTAATGTTTGAATGTTGATATGTATTCGCTCGTAGCCTACTGTGCCTTTCACGCAGACAATAAAAGTGCATTCTGAAATGACAAATAGGTTTATGTTTCAAGTTTATTTGCATTCAAAACGTGTTTTTAAACCCTTCTGTTCAAAGTTGATATTTTCTTTCTTAAAAGATTAAATCTTTAAAAACATGCTGTTTGCCATTTTTAAAGTTTGATGGAAGAAATAAAAATATAGGTCACTGACGTGGAGCTTTAGGCCTGCAATGCTTTAAAAAAATGTTCTAGTTGTTTCAGTTTTGAAGCGTGAATATGGATGTTAAATTCACAAATTAGTATGAATCATCTTCAACAAGAACAGGATCTTGAGCCATGATGCCGGTTTTTAAAGTACAGAAACATTCAGAATGCATGACCATTCCTTCAAAGGTTTTGTAACAGACTAGTAGGCTACTCTTCATTTTATAAAGTAATAATAATACATGTGAATGATTGAGCTCATTAGTGGCCCTCCTAATTTGGTCTAAAGAAAGTCAATGATGATCATTGTGAAGGGGTGTCCAGCCCATATCCATTACATACCAAACTACAGGCTAATGTGAGATTCAGAAATGAGTTTTTCATCATGTTTTCATGTTATAGGATGAAAACTGTACCTCACATGAACCTGTTTGAAACCTTAATGACCCCATGATGATGGGATTATTTATATCTTAAAACCTTTAACAATTATATTTAGATGTTCATAAATATCTACATTTATGTATAAATACATGTGTAGCAGTTAGACGAACATAATTAATAAATTATCTCATTAATACCTATTTTATTTGTACTAAAAAATAAATATAAAGTTTACTAAGCCCCCTTTTTGTTTTAATGTATTAATTAGATAAAATGATTTGTGCTGAAAGTCATATACTGTTGTGTCTCAAACGGATAGACTAGGTTATTCATTTATTTGCCTAATAGTTGCTTAAAATGCTACAATAACATTTGCAATTCGTTTTTAATCTGCCATGTACGGTATCAATGTCTCCCAGCCACCGGAGTGTCGTGTAGGGGGCGTGTCGTGTGCCGTCTTGCTGCGGCTGCAGCTGGGTGATATTGGCAGATCGGGCAGTCACACACATCCATCAGTCACACTCCCTTCGTAGCATGGACTTTATTTACAAGTGACGGGTGAGTACATTACTATTCTCATCATTGTAGAGCTACGTGAGAGTGCACAATGACACAAGTTTAATCATAGATGACTTCTTTGATCGATGGTTGGAAATGTCGTCTGCGTTTAACCCAGCCTTATCTAGCTTACTGTTGTGATTGTTGATCAGCTGTCGTATTGTTGAGAACAATGTTTTTACTCTTTGCACTCATCCTAATTTTCGGCTTTGATGTAACAACATTCACAATTAAGTAAAGGTAACACCCTTTTTCACCCCGGTTACACGTTTCATTTGCCCTGTACGATGGGCGCTGTACGTGATGAAAGAGGGGGATGTTGGCTTATCAGGCGCCCGCAGCTTACAGCCAAAGTGAGAGTGGGCGTCCGAGAGAGAGAGAGAGAGAGAGAGAGAGAGAGAGAGAGGGCGCACCGGTACCGACTAGTGGTGTTGGTAGCATCTGGTGCTAGCTGCTCTAACGGATATAAGAAGATGTTCTACAACAAGGAGAGGGAGAGCTCTCCTGTCAGACTGAGAGGCTCTGTGAGGTAAAGGACTCTCTGAGTGTTAGATAGTTGACTTTAGTCTAAGTTATCTCAGTGGGTCTCAAACGTTTTGATCACATGTTATTGAAACAAATATTTCCAAGGCACACCTTTATAATTATTAGGCTAAATAAAAACAGGTTTGAAATCATTCCAATTTATACTATAGGACAGTAAACCAAAAATATTGTTTAAAACTGGAGATATTAACAAGAAATGCATACATAAATAAATGTTAACTAGGTAAAGTAAGATATAAATGAACAACAAAAATAAAATACGTTACATTTATTTGTTATTGGCTGTGGTAGGTTATTGGTTATGTTCACATACTTATTTGTTTATTAAAATGTAAACCAATCTTTTTCATATGGGTGTTTAAAGTTGTACCCCCTAGATCTAGTCTCTAGTAATTCTGCTCAAAGTGCACCAGATTGAAGCATTTTACTTTAAAATGTTCAAACATTTCTTCCCGGGGGGGCATACCCCCGGACCCCCCTAGAGGATGTGACGTCCACCCCTCAATTAAAACATGTTCATACAATAATGAATACATTTGAAACCTTCTTGATGTATATAACCAACATGTCAATACGTTTCACTTGTTGTAGTGTATTGGTCTTTTGTAGAGATTTTTCCTTTATTCTTTATATATTCTATTGTGTATTCCTTGGATACTTTATTGATCTTTATCTTTTCTACTGAACGATTTTCAGGCTGGGGGGGGGGGCAAATTGGTCAGAACCGGCCCTGGGTTTCCAGCTGAAGTAGATTTTTCCTGCAGTGACATTATGGCGACAGCATCAACAGGTGAGTTCAGAATGTATTATTGTGGATAATTAATACAAAGAATTATAACCTCTGTACTTTAGTAACATTCCTGTGAATCTGCTGTTTATTGTGATATATTACACAACACAAGTCATTTAAAAAGAGCAACCAATGCTTCCTCAAGTATTCATGAAATGTGTTGTGAATGTTCTGATTTCTTTTAGTGTCAGAAGATTTGCAACCTTTGAAGAGGAGCAGCAGCTATGGATTACTGCCACCTTCCAGTGAGTTTAACAGAACTGAGTCAATTTAATATAATATTTAATGTAAATTAACATCTAAAATCACAGCTTTTTAGATTGTGGGTACACCATCATTTTTTTCTCCATTTAATGTATGCAAGCTCTCTGTTGATTTAGCTAGTTTTGAGATAACAGCTGACACATTTACTCAAGTCCACCTTTTAAAATATATTTATTTCTCATTGGTTAATTACCCAATTACGTTTTTTGTTGAAGAGTAGTTTTTCTAATTCTGTGTTTCCCTTTTCAGTGTCTGAGCTGAGGGTAGTTCTGCTGGGGAACAGCTGGGGCTGAGAGGAGTTCAGTGGGGAACTTCATACTGGGAGAGACTGTGTTCAACACTGAGGAAGAATCAGACCAGTGTCTGAGATTCAGTGGACAGTTAAAAGGAAAAGAAATAGTCCTTATCAACACCCCAGATCTGCTGCTTCCCAACATCCCCCAATGGAAACTTTCACAAGATGTAAAAACCTGTGTGAGGCTCTCTGATCCTGGACCTCATGTGTTCCTGCTGGTTCTACAGCCTGAGCACTTCACTGAGAACAACAAACTGAGACTCTGCAGAGTCCTGCAACTCTTTAGTGATCAATCATTCGAACATTCACTGGTATTAATATCACCACCCAAAGAGGAGAGTTCAGGTTTCATTGAAAAGGTTATGCAACATCCACCATTAAAAGCCCTGATCAGAAGGTGTAGAAACAGATATGCGAGTCAGAACCTTGACCATTCAGAGCTGTTAACACGTTTGGGTCAAACTGCAAAGAAGAACAATGGAGAGCATGTGAGCTGTGATGTGTTTGAGGATGCAGGTTTGATGATGGCACCAAGGTCTAAACACATCAAACCAGCTTTAAACCTGGTTCTGTGTGGGAGGAGAGTAGCAGGTAAGACTTCAGCAGCCGAGGCCATTTTAGGTCAGAGAGAGCTTCCTTCAGTCTCCAACTCCTCAGAGTGTGTTAAACATCATGGAGAGGTGTGTGGACGAAGGGTTTCCCTGGTGGAGCTCCCTGCTTTGTGTGGAAAACCTCAGGAGGAAGTGATGGAACAATCATTCAGCTGCATCTCCCTCTGTGATCCTGAAGGCGTCCATGCCTTCATCCTGGTCCTACCTGTGGGTCCCCTCACTGATGAAGACAAGGGAGAGTTAGAGACCCTCCAGAACACATTTAGCCCTCAAGTCAACGACTTCACCTTGATTCTGTCCACTGTGGAGTCAGATCCTACAGCTCCAGCTGTTGTTCACTTACTAAAGGAGAACAAGGACCTCCAGGAGCTCCGTCAGAGATGTGGAGGAAGACATGTTGTTCTCAACATCAAGGACCAGCAGCAGATCCCAGAGCTGTTGGATGCTGTGCAAGAGATGAGAGGTAAAGGATCTAGGAGCTTTACAATGAAGATGTTCCACAAGGCTCAGATGGAGAAGGTTGTAGATCTGGAGAACACCAACAGAAGACTTAAAGCTGAACAGCAAGACGTTAAAAAGAAAAGTCAGGAGGGAGATGATGATGGAAGTCAGAACAGAGAGTGTCTCAGGATGGTGCTGATTGGGAAGAATGGCAGTGGGAAGAGTGCAACTGGAAACACCATTTTGGGCGGAAAATATTTTAAATCAACTGTCAGCTCAAAGTCAGTGACCAAGTTTTGCATGAAAGCAACAGGAGAGATTGATGGACGTTCAGTCGCTGTGGTGGACACCCCCGGTCTGTTTAACGGGACACTGTCCAATGATGATGTTCAAGAGGAGATGGTGAAATGCATCAGCTTGTCGTCTCCTGGACCTCATGTGTTCTTACTGGTGCTGCAGATCGGACGGTTTACCCCGGAGGAAAAAGACACCGTGGAACTGATCAAAAAATGTTTTGGCAAGAGATCTGGAGATTTCATCATCATTATATTCACCAGAGGAGATGAGCTGAAGGGTCAAACAATAGAGAGTTTCATACAATCTAATGACCAGTTGGAAAAACTGATACATGACTGTGGAGGGAGATACCAAGTCTTCAATAACAAAAAAAAGACCGACCGCAGGCAAGTCAGAGAGCTGATGGAGAAGACCAACAAAATGCTGAAGGAAAATGGCGGCAGCTGCTTCACCTCAGAGATGTTTCACGAGGCCGAGGCGGCCATAAAGAAGGAAGTGGAGAAGATCCTGAAGGAGAAGTAAGAGGAAATGCAGAGAGAGAGGAAGGAGCTGCAACGAAAACACGAGGAGGAAATGGAAACAGTGAAGAGAAGAATGAAACAAGAGAGAGACGAAAGTGAGCAGAAGAGAGCCAAACAGCTTACAAAAAAGGAGGAAAATATCAACAAGGAACGAGAGGAGAGAAAAATAGATGAGGAGAAGAGAATGCAGCAAGAAAGACAACGAATGGAATGGGAGAAAAAACTTGGCGGAGAAAGAAAGCAGAACAAAAAAAAGAGATCAAAAAGCAAAAAGCAGAATGGGAGAAGGAGAGAAAAGCAGCGCGGATCAAACAACAAGAAGAAAATGAAAAGATACGAGAAGAGGAGCAAACAAGACTTCAAAGGTTGCAAGAAGAGTACGAGCAGGAGAAAGAAAAACATGAACTACTAAGAAAAGAAGAAGACGGGAAGAGAAGAGAACAGGAGGGGAAGATAAAACAAATGGAGGAAGAATATGAAAATAAACTGAAAGAAATGAAGTTGAAACATGAAGTGGAGGCCAGAAAACAAGCTGAAGAAAACACTGATCTACGCAAGAGCTTGCTGGAAATGGAACGGGAACAGCAAAGGCTTAGAGATGAACTGAAGAACAAAAGCCAACAACAGGATGAAGATGAATGGGAAAAGCAAAGACTTAGATATGAACTGAAAAACAAAGAGTGCACCATCCTCTGATCTTCACACTGACTCATCATCATCATCACGTCAGCCGATAGAGCATCATGTCCTCTTCATTTAACAGCAGATTTCTGGATGATAATTCTCAACAGGGTCCGATCAGGCCACTCATTGAGACATTTCCACTTTGTGAGTATTTTTGTTAACCCATCCCATAGTTTTGTTTCTATGCATTATGTTGTTTAACCAGCTGAAGTAGAATGTTTCACTTTGTATTGCCAATCGTTTAACCAACCCTCCTGGTGCAGATAAACTTTGTGTGTTTTATGGATTTAGGGTTATAATAATAAGTAGACTTGAGTCAAAGTGACTCGAGGAATATGAGTATTAATGTGACTGGGTGGAGGGGCCTCATTTATGCTGACATATTCTTCGTGTCTCAGCCAAGTTTCAGTGAGCGATCATAAATACATCATCTTTGTTGCAGCCATTGTATCTGTATGTTTTATTTGTTAATCTGTTGTAATATTCTCCTGAACACTGGGTGGCGTAGGGGAGCAGGGAAGCATAAAGGGGAGATCACCAGGACAGGGGGGTTGTATGAACGTTTGATTTGTTTTTATATAATCAGAATAGACAGTATTGCAAATTACTCTGTGGTTTTGAGTTGAATAAGTGTGCTCATGTTCATGGACTTCTATTGACATATATCTCTCAATATGTAGAGCATGTGCTGCCACAAGAGGGCGCCCTGTCTGTGAGCAGCTTGTTCTTAAAGTGTTGGGGTTCCTGTTGAATGATCTGCAGCCTGACTGCTGTTTGTGCAGAGTGAATCCACTATGATTCCCATTTCTGTTATAATCATTCATTTGTTTTAGTATCATGTGAAGTCCATTGTTGGTTCAATAAATACATCATTCTAGTTTCATTGTGTTCATGTTACCTCATTGCACACAAATGCGTTTGTACATGTTGTTTTAAATGTTGTTTTGAAAGAGTAGAGTTTTCCCAGTTGTCCTGGAGATGTAATGCTACTAATGCATGTATAGAACATATAATATACTTTGGTAAAGTTTCTAATACAAACCTTGAATTGTGAACGTTTTTCTACCCTTCTACAACATTTTAAAATGTAATACATCAGTGGGGACATCACTACTATAAAGAGAGAATGCACCCCTCTGTGGTGGTGAGAGAAACTGCAGGCTGCAAGCATTTCTAATTACTATCCAAATCTCGAGTCTTAACCCTTAGATGCACTTAGAGTGCCTGGACCCTACACTCTTCCATAAGTGGGTCAAAGAGGACCCGTATTAGAATAAGATGTGTTTTTATGCCATTTTTGTCATTTTGGTTAAGAAAAATCACTTGTATAATATTTAGTATTATATTTTGGTTCACAATAGAAATATTTTATATTTAATTTTTCACTATTTAGAATTTTAGAATTTTTTTTTACATTTTGAAAAAAAACGTTTTGAACATATCGATGCAAAGATATCCGCTATTCTGAGACCCTCACAGTATTCCAGTCCCTTTTCAAAACTCATCTCTTCTCCTCTTGTCTACTCATAGCCCCCCCCCCCCATCAATCCATGCCGGTTGATCAAGTTTGATAGTCCTATACCCCCCACCCTAACCTTCCCTTATATTGTAAAGCGATTTTGAGTCCTTGAAAAGCCCTATAAAAATACAATGTATTATTATTATTATTATTATTAATATTATTATTATTATACTGACAAGTATCAGATCTTGCTGTGTAAAATAATCTTCCTGAGAGGTGTCACTTGTGATGTATCCGTGTGGTCTACAGTGAATGTAATCCTGACAGCAACAGGTGATAAGAATCAAAGGTTCCCATAGCATCCCATAGGAAATGCATGCGGGTCATTTTTGACCCACTTATGGAAGCTTGGGGTAGAAATACAAAAACTACAATTTCTTAAAATGTAAATTTAAAATGTGAATGGCATGATATCCAAAACATGTTTTTTGAGGAATAGCTGGAATATGAAATGATCAAAAAATGTAATTACAAAGATACTTCCAAGAAAACCACCTCACCGGGTCAAAAAAGACCCACTTATGCATCTAAGGGCTCAGTGATTCACAACTTCTAGATTAACCATTTAACCCGTGTGCATCACTCAGGAAATGTTTGGCCTCACACTTTCTTGTTTCTATTTGTTTCTATTTTTTTGTTCTGAGAAAAAAGTCACAATTTTGACGTTTTTCATTAATCTGGAAAAAGTATTTTTCCGTAAAGTATTAGGTTAGTTTTTGAGGAGAATATTTGTATCCTCTAAAGACATCAGAGCAAGGTTTAGGTTTCCCAAACAAAGTAATATTCTTACCTGTAGAGGTCTGCCGTCCTCCGTCCCGATCATGTTCCTCCACTCCATCAGAGAGCGCTGCAGGTTGTCCAGTCCCGTCTCCCACAGTCTGACGTACCCCCCCATATCCACCGTGACCACGCCCCCTGACCCCAGGTCAGAGAGCAGCACGTCAGACTCCGACACCTTCGATAGCCAGCCGGTGTACGGAGACACCGTCACTGACCTGAGGAGCACAAAGAGGAAGGTGAGTCAACACACTGGCCGTTTCTCAATGTCGAGTATACCTGCTGCAGAGCCACTATTTCAAGTATACTACGTCATCGAGGGGCGCCGAATGCTGGGCATTTAACATGCGTTTAAACAGTCCTTCGGCGCCACTCGATGACGTAGTATACTTGAAATAGTGGCTCTGCAGCAGCTCTACTCGACATTGAGAAACGGCCACTGTCACAAAAAGGGCATCGAGACCAGGGTTGGAGTTATGTGGGAGCCAATGGGAGTTAAGCTTCCCTAAAAGGAGGGTCTGAGCTCCTATGAAAGCAGTGAAATCATACATCTGTGGGGGTCGCTAATACATTACCAACAACCATTATTTTAATCAAAATAATGCATTTTCAATGTAATGAGTATTATTTACGTTAATGAGGTAAATCGGCTAAAAGACGTTTTCCAAAAGAACTCCGCATGGTATTCTCTCTTGAATGACAATATGCCTGCACTTCACCTCCAAGGTGTATAAATATCAACCGTTATTTACGTTATTACCCGGCTTTTATTGAAATATTTATCTCCGCCCCTAACGTTAGTTTTAAAGACCCCCTTAAAGCTCAGATTATAACTCGAACCCTGATCAAGTCTGTCCCTAATTGTGACATTTAATCTTTTCTCTAATGTGAACTTTGACTATTTTTTAAAGATGTTCTCTCTGGGTATTTCCTGGTCTTAAATGATTAGAATCAGAAAACCTTTATTAGTCCCACAGCGGGGATAATGTTGTGTTGTTTCCCCAAATTGACGTAAATTGGTCAGAAATGTTATGAATTGCGGTGAATATTTTCATTTAGATGAGCAGGTAAAAATCTGATATGCAACATGAAATAAGGCACAGAACATCCCAAAACACGTTGTCTCTTGACAAGATAAATAATGTGATTTGACGCTACTATCTATCCTTTTAATTAGAGATTTTTCTCTTGTAAATTTACACTTTACGTAAAGAAATATTACACAAAGAGGTAGGTGAATTAAAACACAGTAAAACAAGTCATAAAAAGGGCATCAAGACTGTCCATAGATTTGAACTTTTATTGCTTTTATACAATATATGTATACAAAAAATATATGTTCTGCCCGGGCTTTTCTTGGTTTAAAATGTTTAAATCAAAGGAAAAAGTAATTTTTTCCCCCAAATTGACGTAAATTGGTAAAAAATTGTGGTGAATATTTTGATTTTGATGAAAAGGTAAAAATCTGATATCCAATAGTAAATAAGGCAAAAATGTGACTTACACAGAACATCCCAAAGAAGTTGTCTGTTGACAAGAAAAATGATGTGATTTGCAATTATTTCTTAACGATGTTCTGCCCGGGCTTTTCTTGGTTTAAAATGATCAAAGAAAAAAGTTATGTTTTTTTGTAAATTGGTCAAAAATATTATGAATTGCGGTGAATATTTTGATTTAGATGAGCCGGTAAAAGTCAGATATTCCATATGAAATAAGGCACACATCTAAATAACTAAGTGACTTGCACAGAACATCCCAAAAACGTTGTCAAAAAAATAAATGCTTTTGGACGATTTGACTGTTTTTGGGAGTTTTCTCTCTTTCTGATTAATTCTTGCAAATGCTTGACGCTATTATCTCAGACAAAATATTGTTTTTTATTTCCTTTTAATTGTGAGATTTTTCTCTTGTAAATGTACAATTTTAACATCAGAGAATCTAAATATTTATGTATTTAATATTTGCATATATCTTTGCGTTATTGGATTTCTGATATGAGGAAAAGCTGTATTGTACTTTTTTGTAGTAACAAATATCACACAAAAATATGTTTAAAATAGTCATTTGCAACTTTAAAAACATCATGAGACAATATTACTCTATGCAATGCTGTCTCCGCCCACTAGCTGGTGCTACATCATTCAAAAATTATGTTCTTATTATTCTAAAGTATTATAAAAAGTCAGAGTAAGACACAGTAAGAAACAGGTGCAGGTGTTTACCTCGGGACGGGAATATATTTCACTTTTTTGGAGTTCAGATCAGTCACCTCCAGGTACGCCGCTGTCATCGGGGGAGTGACATCTGAGGGACGAAATCAGTTTGAATACATCTGTGACTGCCTGATTTGCATGTCTGCCCGATTTGCAATAACACCAGCTACGTACGGCAATCCAAGTGGGACATTTGACAAAGCGGCGTTTCGCAAAGAAGAAAAAAAACAGACCACATTAATCTGAACGAGAGAGATGAGTTATTGTTCTTACAACGTCATTTCCCGATTATTTGAGAAGAAATCCTTTTACTGGGTTACAGTAAGTGCATTCTTAGAATAAGTGAGAAATGGATTTAACTTGTTTGACAGCAATCACACTGGAAAATAAGAAACTGTAAATATATGCAATCATTTATGGCATTCATAATTAATATCTAATTCTTAACTGTGAATTGTTTTCATTTATTTATCATTAGACATGTATTAGTCTGGCGTAACTTTTTCTGTTGAGATTCCTGGAAAGGGGAAATCACTTTTGAATCAAGAACAAAACTCTGTTATTAGATCCGTACGGACGTCAAATGTCCTGTTTGGGTTGCCGTACATATCTGTCCAATATGGCAGACCAACTTACCCTTGCACAGTGCAAATTGGGCAGACACAACATCTCCTAAACACATTTTTCTGAGCTCATTTTGTATAATGTGACCTCTGACCTTTGGGGTAGACCTCCTTCAGGGGCACCTTGTTGGGGGGGAGGGCTCGGACCACCTGATTGGCTGAGAGCAGACTGACACAGTTGTCCCGTTTGGGCGTGCTGGACCTGAGTCCGCCTCGAAGGAAGGTGTTAGCCCCGCCCTCAGCAATCCTGACCTCTGATAGGTCAACAGGCCTCTTAAAGCTGTACACCTCATTAGGGGACTGGATGAGAAAAGAAATGAAGTCGAAAATCAAACACACACTTACAGTAGCTTAGCTGTGAGTGTGTGAATATTCATGAGTTCATCTCGAGCACCAATACTAGATTAGACCCAACAATTTTCCGCCTCATGTCCTCCTATAATCCTCACCACGAGGTCTGGGAAGCCCACGACGATCCGAGCGAAGGAGCCGCTGTCGGACAGGATTCTGTTTGGAGAAACGATCTTCTGGTCAAGAGCGGCGCTCAGGTTCTCGTTGGGAAGCTGCTCACTGGACACCATCTGGGGAACAGACTCCTCCGCTGAGAGGGAGGGAAGAGGACAAACAGAGCATGATGGAACAGAGAAAACAATCATTATTACTTAAAGGTCCCCTATTATACCGTTTTTCATCAATATATTACGGGTCTCAGATATATACAGAGCCTGTCTCTGATTGGCTGAAACACCAAACAGATCATTGCAGCATCCCATAATCCCCTCTGTTTCAGCCCTGTTTCCAAAGTGCTGATTCTCTGTCTGTTACTTTAGATGAAAATAAGGAGCCCCTCCCCACGCCCCTCTGAGAGAGATTTGGTTACAAAGAACTCAATGGTGCTCTAGGAGGAGATTCAGGTGATAAGGGGGGGGGGGGGGGTTACCTTGGTTGCTGATTGGCTAATGGTTACACAAGACAAAACATCGTTATGACATCATAAAGTGGCCAAAATCTGATCAGCTCATTTTCAGACAGGTTTTTATAGAAATAGATCAGGACAAAAAGAGAGAGAATCTTTGTTCCTGAAACTTTCAGAGTCTCTTTACACAGAGGGGACACATGTTGATGAAGAAGAGACATGAAGAAGAGGGGACACATGTTGATGTAGAAGAGACATGAAGAAGAGGGGACACATGTTGATGTAGAAGAGACATGAAGAAGAGGGGACACATGTTGATGTAGAAGAGACATGGAGAAGAGGGGACACATGTTGATGTAGAAGAGACATGAAGAAGAGGGGACACATGTTGATGTAGAAGAGACATGAAGAAGAGGGGACACATGTTGATGTAGAAGAGACATGAAGAAGAGGGGATACACTCGTATATTTCTTCTTAGATAAGGACTAAATTCCCCTTCCTCAGTGAGGTCTTATTGCAGTGACTCGTGAACTTCCTGGTCTAAATGGCTGGCTGTTACTCATGACTTCACATTGTGCTCTCACTAACTGTGACATGGAGCAGTATTCAAGTTTGATAGTGATGACATGGTTCCCTTTATGGTTTTGGTTTTGACTCCAGGGCAGTTGACAGATTGTCAGAGCGGACATACTGTATGGCCGCCCGGGGCACCAGTGCATTCTCCTTATGTCCGTCTGCTTGATGTTGTTAATAGGATTGACATTAAGTCCTTAATTAGAGCTGGATATAAACGTAAGAGCCTTTTTAATGTTTGCACAGAGCAGAGGGCGGTTCTGAGCATAGAGCAAGGGGAAGGGAGGGTACATTTCCAAGAAACACGTCAGAATCTCTGAGATAATTCATAATTTCTGATAAAAATCTCTTTAATGTTGTTACTGTAAATTTGTATTTCAACATCTTCTACTTTTTTTTAATGCTATTTTATTTCTATTTGAGATGTTCTACATCTTGGATTGTTTATGTCTAGTCTTCTATTTCTCTTATGTACAATGCCTTGTGTTTTTATGCTGCTGCAACGCAAAAATGTCCCAAATCGGGATCAATAGAGTACTTCTTATCTTATCTTATCTATAGAGGTGGATTTCCCCTGATAATGGTGATATTAAAAAACTCACACATTTACAAAAAAATCGAGTTTTGTTTCACCCCTTACTTCTGGCTTTATAATTATCCCAAAAAAAATTCCAACTTCAACTCACATAACACACCATTGTTGAGATCTCCATCTTAGGTTGAATACTTAAAACGAAAATTAGTTATAATCAAATATAATCAATTATACCCACAATGAAAATGCTTCATATTTTATGATTTTCTATATTTACAGTTTCAACAAAACACAAGTGGTTTGTTAAGTTGAGTGTAAGGCCTATTATGGTTTATGAGGGTCACTGATAAGGGAGGGGAGACAGGTTTTCCCTCACAGCGGTGTACGGGGGGGGGGGGGGGCTCCTGACTTGTTGGAGAAATACCAAGGCCCCAAAAATGTGTATATGCTATAGCCATGGAAAAGCTCTGGACATGTCCCGTCCTGCACATCAGAGGCCATGCCCAGTTTCCACAAATATGGGTATGGAGGAGGGGTCTTTAGGTTTTTCTGTCCTGTTTTGAGCATAAAGACACTGGAGGAGAGGGAGCAAACTCGAGAGAGGGGGGGGTTCCTCGGTAAGGTTCTCTCACACTTGGTAAATATCTCTCGAATTTATTTGTTGAATGCTGAGCGAATTGTTTGATGAATTGTGTGTTGAACGATTATAACCCAGCCACCTGTGAGGATGGTCCTCTGAATTCATGCGGGACTGGATGTGTATAAGAATTGGTCATTTATGAGGAGATCCCTCTAAATTCTGTCGGACGATTTTAAATGTCGCAACTGAATTGGGCAGTTGAAGTTACAATTTAGGGTAATACATGTAAGACTGTGAATTGAGGTGTCATATTAGAACATGACCACAGCATGAAATATTCTGTATGATTGTCATGTTGTAACGAGAGAAGGTAAAACCCTGTATAAGTGTGGACCCATTTTTCTTCAAATAAACTGATCCCACCTTTTGGATTGGGACAACTTAAAGACATCTCCGCATTCCTCTCCTGCTTGAAAGGTAAGATTGCACACTGCCCCACTCACACTTAGACAGGGCCACACCTCATTACTGATATCAAAATCCTTCGGGATCGCTTAAACAGATTTAGCGTGTCGTCTGAATTGAAACAGCAGTTAATTGAACCTGGTTCTTCAGGAGTTAATAGAGGTGAGACCTTGCTGACGTTGGTGGATCTGAGCCGAGCAGTAAACTTACAGAGACTCAATAGCTTCTGTTAGGTCAATTAGTGCGCTATACAAATGTAATCTATTATTATTATTATGATGACATCCTTCTGGTTGTATTCACCTGAGCTGGCTCCATGTCCCTGGCTCACTCCGTCCTCACTGAGGCTGTGAAGCTGACACACTCCAGAGTCCTCAGCCCCCATGTGCATGGGCTTCGTCAGCAGGAACTTCCTACACACACACACACACACACACACACACACACACACACACACACACACACACACACACACACACACACACACACACACACACACACACACACACACACACACACACACACACACACACACACACACACACACACACACACACACACACACACACACACACACACACACACACACACAATCAGTTATTCAAACAGTAAAGATTCTGCACTGACCCCCCCCCCCCCCCCACCTCTTCAGACTGGCTTTTAATGTGTGAATTATGTTGTGTTGCTGTTTATATATATTATATAAATAATTATGTTAATATATATATATAATATATATATATATTATATATATATGTTTATATATTTGTATTGAACTTCTTACATTTTATTTTATATCCTTTTTATCACCACTGTGAAGTGTCTTTGAGCACCTGGAAAAACGCTTAGAAATCAAATGTATTATTATTATTATTAGTCTTAATCTATCTAACCATGTTTAAAGTGTATTTTTTCTGTTTTTTAATGACTTTAAATGATGTGTTCTTGATGCTTTAAATGTTTTTGTTGTAGTAAATGTATCATTAAGTCTCATTTAAGTATAACTTCCTTCTCTGGTTGGATTTTCCCGTGGTTTGAATTCACATCTAGCTTCTAATTCTCACTTCCTTAGAACAGACAGAAGGCTGTCTCTTCGCCCATTGTTAGGATTTATATTAGATGTGTAATGTATGCAAGTTTCAACCGTCTGGCCAACACTTCCTGTAATATATATTGCTGAGACCTTCCCCTTTCCTTGCTTTTGAGTGTATAAAGTGTTTGTATTTTCTGTTGTATGTGGTCAGATGTCTTTAGCACACATTGGTGCAGGTTATCTGCCCTTTCAGCTGGAAATAAGATTGATTCTGTTAAATGCTATAACTCTTTATTAAATAACACAACTTTGGTTTAAGCTTATATATATGTTCTTTTCTTACCAGAAGGTGATTAAGTGTGGAATTTCCAGCACAGTTTATACTTTGAATTGCCTTGTGTTGACATGTGCCGTATTGAGTCCCTCAGAGAGACGTGTCTGACTCACTTGTTGGAGTTGCTCTCCTGCAGCAGCCAGCGGTCCTCGGCCACCAGGAAGACTGACTTCAGGTTCACCGGGAGAGAGATGGTGTGCACACTGCCCTCCAGAACATCCAGCACATCCAGCTGGTTCCTATACACACACACACACACACACACACACACACACACACACACACACACACACACACACACACACACACACAGACACACACACAGACACACACACACACACACACACACACACACACACACACACACACAGATGAATACCAGCGTGTGACTGAGATTGGGCTGTGTATCTAGATCCCGTCACTCACCCGTCCTCCTTATAGAAGAGGAGCCAGTTTTTGTGCGAGAAGTCGTGACACATTCTATGTCCTCCTTGCTGAAAAACAACAACACACACATTCACTTTTAACACTTTTCTTTGGAAGCACATGTTGTTTATTTGCATACTGTAAACATTGCATATTCCTCTGACCAGTCCTGCACACTGTTACCTCGTTTAACGGCACAGCTCTTCCTCTTTAAAGTCTCATATAAACTGCACATATTACATTTTTAAGAGTGAATTGTTATATTTTCTTTGTGCTTAATCTTTTGTATATTTTTTATAAATGTACTATCATTTTTGTAGTTTTATATATCGTACAATATTTGCTCCTTTTTTTACAATTTGCATTCCTCTTACTGTGTTTATGAATGCACCGTACACACCAGAGCAAATTCCCTGCATGTGTAAACCTACTTGGCGTTTAACCTGATTCTGATTCAGGAAATGTTTATCACATCTTCCTTTAAAAAACAACGTAAATTGGACTTTCTTAATTTCACCACATGCAGATATTTAAAGTGTAAGAGTTGTGTAACAGTGTGACCTCTGACCTGTGGCTCCTTGCTGCTCCACCAGTTGGAGGCTCTGGTTTGGGACTGTTCCTCTGGAGAGAGGAGGAGTCTCCGCACGGCGCCCGTCTCCATGTCGATGTGCAGCACCGTGTTGCTCTGGAGGAGGAACACATTCAAAGAAAGTGGAGGCTAAATGTCAGAGGAGGACTCAATTCAGAGTAGATTGCTATAGCAGCGGTTCCCAACCTGTGTGCCGCGAGGGCATCGCAAAACATTATGATTAGTGTGGAAACATTTCATTATTAAGATTTTGTTCTCATTTGAACCTCTTTTCCTTTCTCTTTCTCGATCCTCCTTAGCAACGGTCATTACAGTCCTTGACAGCGGTCTACTGGATTAACAACGTGTCACATGTTCTGAACCGACCAATCAGAACTTTATTTCGCCTCCGTATTGTTTATAATAAAATGTGAGCCGCGAACATTTTTAAGATTTTTAAGAGGGCCCTGAGTTGAAAAAGGTTGGGAACCGCTGTGCTTTAGAATCAATATATGTGTATACCCCAATAAAGCAGACCTATATCCTGTGCAGTATATGTTGATATATGACTTAAATACCATCATGATTTTGATTATCTTTGCAAATAAAGCGGTCAAATACATTCGAATAAATGTAGCACTGTGTTACTCTGGAGGAGGAACACATTCAAAAACAGACAGAAAGTGGAGGTTCAATTTCACAGAAAGACTCGATAAAGAGTAAATTCTTATTACAACAACATATCTGTATACCTCCAGAAAGCGGACATATATCCTGTACAGTATATGTTGACATTTGACTTACATCATGAGAAAAATCCCAAAACCAGCATTCAACCAGATTCCACAGACTCAAATACTTTAGAATAAATGTATGGTTGACTTTTGGAAAAATATGGAGTATGGCCTCCCATAACCTACAATTCTGAATATTTGAGAGCATTCAAGATAGCCATATACTTATATATAATATGTATAACTTATTTAGTTGTTTAAATGCAGTACACAGCTCTGGGACGGCTTGTATACATTACATTTTTTTACATTACATGTTACTTTTATCCAAAGCGACTTACATACTCAATACTGTGGGCGATCCCCACAGGAGCACTTTGGGGTGAAGTGTCTCAGGGACACAACGACATGCTGACTGCAGCGGGGTTTGAACCTGTGCTCCCCTGATCCCAACACCAACGCACTAACCCGCACTAAATATACTGTTGTGGCTTGGATGACAAACATATGACACTTTTTTTTTTTACCATTTTCACAGCAACAAGTTAATTAATAAAGTCATAATTTCGACATATGGCTTTTGTCTTTTTGCTCCAATGCTACAGCTCTGTCTTGCTACCTCGTGTATATTTTCTTAGTTTACAAATGTGCATTTCAACATCCATCTCTCCAATTAAAACTCAATGACTGGGTTGCTCTGACGTTTTGACAAATTAGTTACGATAAGGTATAGCTAAATTCATATTTTGGTAAACATCTCTCCTGCTGTGTTGTTTAAACTATTAATAATGCAATATCATTTGAAACAAAGGTGTGTCTCATGTCAGATCAGTGGATAATAAATGAATGGTTTCTTAGCTTAACAACCACTAGGGGGCGCTGTTGTCCACATAGATATGAGTTATCTAAACTAACTTGAACACTGCTCTGTAAGTCACTTTAATGCACATTTACTGCACTCATGTGCCTCTGTGTTTACGTGCTTCCTATATTTATATCAGATGAGCATTAGGATGCCTCTGTGTTTGTGTGTGTGTGTGTGTGTGTGTGTGTATTTACTGTAAATATATATCGAGTGTGTGTATTGGCTGAACTGTGCAAAAGGCTTTCGCTTGTGACGCACGACGCTTCTTCTTCAATTGAGTTTTATGAGCAACACACTAATGGTTTCCTTATGGCCTCCCATTCCTGACATACACACACACACACACACACACACACACACACACACACACACACACACACACACACACACACACACACACACACACACACACACACACACACACACACACACACACACACACACACACACACACACACACACACACACACACACACACACACACACACACACACACACACACCACTGACGACAAGCGCTGCTCTTCAGAGACGGCAAACCCCATTTCCTGATTCCAAACATACTCTGTCTTCTGAGGGAGAGAGTGTGTGTGTGTGTGTGTGTGTGTGTGTGTGTGTGTGTGTGTGTGTGTGTGTGAGTTAGTTTTTGTGCATGTCCTTGACCTGGTACTATTATGTCCATGTAGGGTTTAGGTATGATGAATGATAGCGGTTTGTCCTCATTAACATGTCAATAAATGTAAATAAATATATATTAAAAAATTAAAGTAAGTCATATTTAATTGATAAAATGCGACATGAATTTATATTAGTTTTTGTGTATATTGAATATTTCATTTAATTTATTTTAATGTCCCTTTTTATTTATTTATACACCTTTTTTTTTATTAACACATTTATTTATTCACTTTAAATGTATGTATTTAATTATTTCTGTATCAATTTCCCTTTGCCTTCCCCCTCTTTGTATTTCCCTAAACCTATTTATTTCTTTATTATGTTCTGTACACATTTATACAAAAAAAAACAAATAAAAACTCGATTAAATACAGAATTACAAACCGTCACATTTATTGTCATTTTAGTTTATTTATTTAGACATTTATTTAGTTTTGTATTTTGGCGGCTGCCGTCCTCCATATTTCACATGTATGCATTCATGTGTAAAACCCACACTTGTGTATGTATGTAAGTGTGTGTGTGTGTGTGTGTGTGTGTGCGCACGTGCGTTCATGTGTGTGTGTGTGCGTGCGTGCGTTCATTTGTGTGTGTGTGTGTGTGTGTGTGCTAGTGTGTGTGTGTGCGTGCGTGTGTGCGTGCGTGCGTTCATGTGTGTGGGTGCGCATGTGTTCATATGTGTGTGTGTGTGTGTTTGTGTCTGTGTGTGTGTGCGCGAGTGCGTTCATTTGAGTGTGCGTGTCTGTGTGTGTGTGTTCATGTGTGTGCATTCATGTGTGTATGTATGTGTATATATGTGTGTGTGTGTGTGTGTGTGTGCGTGTGCGTACGTACGTGCGTTCATGTGTGTGTGAGTGTATGCACATGTGTTCATGTGTGTGTGTGTATGTGTATGTGTGTATGTGTGTTCATGTATGTGTGTGTGTGTGTGTGTGTACGTGCATTCATGTGTGTATATGTGTGTGTGTGTGTGTGTGTGTGGGTGTGTGTTCATGTGTGTGTGTGTGTGTGTGTGTGTGTGTGTGTGTGTGTGTGTGTGTGTGTGTGTGTGTGTGTGTGTGTGTGTGTGTGTGTGTGATTTCCCTGGAAGCCTGATGACCCATGAATGAACTCTCTGTTGTCTGGACCTCTTCATCTTTAGACAGACGTAACGTGATCCATCACCGAGGTATTTTTAGATGTTTCCCCTGCTCTTGCCTAATAAGCAGCAGCTGTAAAAGTGATCTGCTCGGAGAGAAACATCTCCAACACACACATTGTTTCTCGTCTCTGCCGTCACAGCGCAGGGTCTTACGGGGTGAGAGAGGCAAACAACCGCTAACCACCGGACATTTTAAGAAACTAAAACGGACTTTTGCAGAGCTATTTTAAATCTGTGAGGAATCTGTGGTTGTCTTTCAAAATAAGGTTTAAATACCAGTGTTGCATGTTATGGTGGCCAGTAAACGAGGACATGAGATTCCTTCACATTTAGCGTGTGTGTGTGTGTGTGTGTGTGTGTGTGTGTGTGTGTGTGTGTGTGTGCGCACAGTTGTGTTTAAACCACTACTTTTACTTGTTTGGTGCTCCACAAAACTCACGGTTAAATCTGACATTCACACTGCTTGTGTATTTTACTACGAAGAAGGTCATGATGGCCACTGTTACGACCAACACTTCTTTTTAAACTATAAGTATGTTTTCTTGTCATGGGATGACTTTATCCAGTTATCTCTACTGTTTAAAAAAGGTAGCATGTGGTGTTTTTGACTACTAGTGGCCCTTATAGAGCAATATTGTTTGATGCGATTGTCCATGTTCCCATAGAACCTGTGCATAAGGATGACGTGATACATATTGATATCATCTGCTACGGGCAGTCACAGTTTAGTGTCAGTGTCATACTGTAAAAAGTAGCACGTATTAAAAAAACCTTTCCAAGCATCAGAGCATATTTGATTCAATAATCAAAACCTAATGGAATAGTCGATTGGCTTTTGGTCCAGAAAAACAAACCAATGCCAGGTTTAGGGTCGGTCTACAATAATACGTCATCCCAGCAGAACTCTTTTGGGGCTGCTAGTGAGATATTCGACACACCTTCCTTATTATTATTGTTATTATTATATAACATTTTACAATGAAACTCCTCAGGACACCTTCAATATGATCAACATCCTGTTCACTTTCCCAGAGGGATTAAGTCAGAATTAAATATCAGGTTCCTAATTAGTGTGATCCTGCTTTACAAGCTCGTCTTCGTGTTATGTGTGTGTGTGTTCAAGGTTCAAGGTGTGTGTGTGTGTGTGTGTGTGTGTACCAACCTGCTCCTCGTGCAGCACCACCTGTCCGTCCAGAGAACTCCCGAGCGGGGCGATGGTGATGAACGGCTGCCAGGATCCGCTGATGGTCCGCGGGAAGACGTCGTAAAGCTCGATGCTCTGGATGGTGTCGCCGCGCTCCTTCATCGAGAACAGAGACACGGGGTTACAGGTGGCCACGTACACCACATCTGCAAAACAAAAAAACAGAGGGGATTGTGGGATTATTACTTAAACTGTGCTGTGTGTGTGTGTGCATTTAGTTAAAACAATGTACAGTTATACACTTTAACCACCAAACGTAGCATGTGTATGGGCGGTTTCGGAGGACATATGTTGCAAAAATCAAATATAAATCAATTAATTCAATGATAAATATATAAAATGTGTGTGTGTGTGTGTGTGTGTGTATACCATCTTTGGTGGTGACATGGCAGATGATGTTGACCTCGTTCATGGGGATCTGCCAGTGGGATTTCTCCTCGCTGAAACTCAGAGCCCGGCTCTCCTGTCTGTTGCACGGGTGAGTCTGAACACGCAGAAACACCGGGCCCTGGAGACAACACAACACACACCGTTACACACACACACACACACACACACACACACACACACACACACACACACGAAGACGAGCTAGTATGGCATGATCACACACTAGATTATATATCATTTAATGACGCTCTGCCTTAAACCCCATGGGCAATGTGAAAAGATGTTGATCACACTGAAGGTTCCCTGTGGAGTTTTTATTGTTCATTGAAAAAGAAACGTTGATCATGTATTTTTAACGTAAACATTTGGGTGTGTTCTTTAAGAGGAAGGAACCTGCAGTTTGGCAGTTTAGCATCCTTTGGTTCCCTAGACAACAAGCTCGTATTTTCCATTGGCTTTTTTTCTTTCTCGCAGATAATAAGCTCTCATGCTCAGAACAATTGATGATATGTTCACGTTTTGTTATGTTTTACCTTATGACATTTGAAGCGTGATAAATTGATAAATCTACTGAGTGCATTTTGTTTATACTTCTTCAATACTTTATGAACACACTGACAAAGTATGGAAACAACACTGGTGTTTGTTTACGGTTGAATTCAGAGCAACCGTGGTGGTGTGGCGGCTGGATTCATATCATAAGAACCCTTGTAAACATTTGTATGATGGATAGTGAAAGTGTCGAGCGGACACAACACATAGAACTCCTAAAATGGTCCACAACTATTTAACAACAACCGTTTACGATGACATTTCTCCAGCCACTCAGTAGTGGATCTGTGTTGTAGTGCATCTACATATATGGTCACTACTCTGCAGGAAGTGTGTGTGCTTTGCTGCTTAAAGGTGAAGTCAGTCACTCTAATTACATATCTTTGTCAGTGAATGTGTCTTTGCACGGCAGTGGGACGATGGTATATTTTTGTAACGGGGTATTTATTTGGGTGTCATGTTTGGATATCAACAACATTTCTACAGAATGGCTGACTCCACCTTTGAAGGAGCATGACCTCCTAAAAAGGAAGCAGCGTTTTAAGCAAAACAATAACATTTCTAGGGATGGCTTCATCCATTTGAACACGCTGTGAAAACCTCTGGATCAAAGTGAAGGTAACTTGCTTTAGTTCATCCTGATCACAGCCGCCTCTTTAAGAGGGAATATCAGTGGGGTTCAAAGCCTTCCGGGACATCAAATTCAAGCACTTTTTAAAGGCTTTTTAAGGACTTATCCGGCCTAATTCCCTCAGGGTTCAGGACCCATAGTTTGGGACGGGGTGCAAAGGTTGTTATTGTTGCAGCACTGAGTGTTTATGTTGAGGAATAGCAGGTTTAAAAGAGGCTCAACGACAACAACAAAGGAAAGACTCTTGATGTCAGTTTGATTAACGCTAAATATCTCGCTTGCTTTATGCTGTTCACCTTCATCTGGAGCGAGATAGAGCCTCCTAGCAGCAGGAGAAACACATGCCTCCACTTATCAACAGTAGGTTCAGAACAACAACAACTTACATTTCAATTCTTGCAACAAAAAAGATTAGAAATCAAACGCTTTCAACGACCTGTTTGTGACCCCTTGTTTCTTGTCATGTCCTTCAAGTGCCGACCCTTCGTCTATTCCACTACATGTGTGAGGTGTGGAAGTGTGTTAGCCGTGTGTGTGTGTGTGTGTGTGTGTGTGTGTGTGTTTGTGTGTCTAAGATTGTGTTACCCGTGTGTGTGTGTGTGTGTGTTACTAAGAGTGTGTTATCCGTGTGTGTGTCTAAGAGTGTGTTACCCGTGTGTGTGTGTGTGTGTGTGTCTAAGAGTGTGTTACCCGTGTGTGTGTGTGTGTCTAAGAGTGTGTTACCTGTGTGTGTGTGTGTATGTGTGTGTGTGTGTGTGTGTGTGTGTGTGTCTAAGATTGTGTTACCCGTGTGTGTGTGTGTGTGTGTGTGTGTGTGTGTGTGTGTCTAAGAGTCTGTTATCCGTGTGTGTGTGTGTCTAAGAGTGTGTTACCCGTGTGTTACCCGTGTGTGTGTGTGTGTGTGTGTGTGTGTGTGTGTGTGTCTAAGAGTCTGTTATCCGTGTGTGTGTGTGTCTAAGATTGTGTTACCCGTGTGTGTGTGTGTGTTACTAAGAGTGTGTTATCCGTGTGTGTGTGTCTAAGAGTGTGTTACCCGTGTATGTGTGTGTGTGTGTGTGTGTGTCTAAGATTGTGTTACCCGTGTGTGTGTGTGTGTGTGTGTGTGTGTGTGTCTAAGAGTGTGTTACCCGTGTGTGTGTCTAAGAGTGTGTTACCCATGTGTGTGTGTGTGTCTAAGAGTGTGTGTGTGTGTGTGTGTGTGTCTAAGAGTGTGTGTGTGTGTGTGTCTGTGTTTGTCTAAGAGTGTGTTACCCGTGTGTGTGTGTGTGTGTGTCTAAGAGTGTGTTACCCGTGTGTGTGTGTGTGTGTGTCTAAGAGTGTGTTACCCGTGTGTGTGTGTGTGTGTGTGTGTGTGTGTGTGTGGTGTGTGTGTGTGTGTGTGCGTGTTTACCTTGATGTCTATGGGCCGTGTCTCAGTGGGACAGAGCAGTTTTCGGCGAGCGTTCCCAGTTTGGTTGATGGTCCAGTAGCCCGTCATCTTGACCTCTGGCAGGGGCAACCTGCAGATTCAAGGTCACACTGAGTCTACCGCTGCCAACAACTGAATATAACTGAGGTATAAAGACACCATTATGTGAGTACTTATGCAAATGAATGGCATGTGTGTTAAATAGTTTGGAGCTCACTTTGAGGTTTCCCTAATGTTCTATTTTTGCGAAATTGTGGGTTTCCCTGTCACCGTTTTACATCTCAACTTCAAATAAAATGAGCTCATCTTCTGAGGGCATTAGCATGGACACCACAAAATGATTTCAGATGGAGGCCGTGTTCTCATTGCATGAAAACAAAAGCTTTAATTTGATCCCAGTCTCTAGAGAACGCCGATGAAATGAGTGTGTGTGTGTGTGTGTGTGTGTGTGTGTGTGTGTGTGTGTGTGTGTCTCTCTGCTTTCCTTGTTGTGTCTGGCCAGATGTTTACTGGTCTTCCCATGAGTCATAGCTGGATTTCGGCCACAGCTTTATTAGCTGCAGGTTTTGGGGCCATAAGATGCAACACAACCACAAAAAACACAGAAATCCCAAGCTGGATAAAAGCATTAAAAGATGGACTTTCTACTAACCAGAAACATTCCTCTGATGGAGAAGCAATGCGGAACATAAGAGAAACTGTTTCTTGTTTATCCGCGTCCAAAATTGGAAACCAAGAGAGGAACTATTTGCTTTTATGTACACGAGATGTTGTGGGATACAAACTGTTTAAGATGGGCTTTAAAAACAGGGATTCTGAACGATACCAACGGCTCTCTGTGCTCGGATGATGCGTTTTTAAACACAACATAACAGACAAGCAGTGGATGCTTTAAGGAAAATACTTGTTTCTGCTCTGGTCTCGAGACTTGAGAGATCTTTGAATCTGGATTTATGAATATGATACGTCAAATAAAACCACAGGAGACAGGAGAAACAAATATTTTCCTTTATTTAAAACACAGAGCTGAGCATGATGAGACAGTTTAGTGGTATTAGGAAGCTTTCCCTTAGAGGGAAGGTGAGGTAATGTGAGGATAGTTTGACACTTCATGGAAGCCTGAGGTTAATTCAGTCTGAAACCAGTCAGCCGGTTCCAGCATTTCAGGATTTCATTTCTACAAGTTACTCTAAAAACAACAGGTTCTGGAAATACTGGCAGTAATGTCAACAACCATTCACTTTAATGGGCTCTTGAAAGCATTTTGGAAAGTTTTGAGGTTAAAAATGATGTTGTTTTGTTGGCTTTTATTTGTAAAATATAGATTTGTGTTAATTTGATTTGAGTTTTTACGGGTTTCGTGCCCCGAATTACACTTTAATTTGTTATATTTTTAATTTACCTTTTCTCATATATAGCTTTTTAGCTCAATGTTGTTTAACTTTTAATTGTTTTAATTAAAAAATGTCATTATTTGTCTGCCATTGCTATTTTCGTCTGGTATCAATCTTTGTAACTTTCTTATACATTCACGTTACATTGTTCTGTTATCTGTTAAGATATCAAATAACAAGCTTCTATAGCTTTTGATAGATTAGGAATATCTTTAAAAAGATGATATCTGCTTTACGAAGCAGGTCAAGTTATCTTAGTATAAAAAAAAGGTATTTTGTTTAGCTGTACGAGCCTATTATTGAGCATTGCATTGTTAAATTGTAATTATATTCATTACAGAAGCAGGTAGGCCTTCAAGTATCGCCTCTATTATCCATCGGCAAACTCTAACCCCTTTCTGACTGGTCTCCAAAAAGGTATTCAGGTAATAAATGTGCCTTTAGAGTGTGTGTGTGTGTGTGTGTGTGTGTGTGTGTGTGTGTGTGTGTGTGTGTGTGTGTGTGTGTGTGTGTGTGATCCTAGCGTCTTGCTGCCTTACTCCTTGGCCAGATTGACGGAGCTGGGCTTGGCTCCGATGGGAATCCCGTGTTTGTGCAGCGCCTCGATCAGAACGTCCCGCGTGTCTTTGTTGTACGAGTCAAAGTCGAAGACGTTTCGCACAACGTTGGCCAAACCCTCGCCGGGAAATCTCTGAGGAGAAGAAGAAAAGGAGGTGTTAGAAAAATCTCCCTCGTCACCGCTTGAGCTTCAATCTCAGGATCCATGTATTTCTGATCCTCTCCAGAATGGAAGGAGTCATCACATACAGAGCAACTAGTTCCTGAACAGTGTCCTTCACATGCTGATATACAAGAGAGGGAGTTACACAGTCACAAGATGGAGGAATAGAAAGCAGTATTCAATGTTTAGTTCAGATTAGCTCCACGTCAGAAATGATCATGCTTGTCATATGTCTATCTCCATAGAGGCTGAATCATCATGTTAATCACATAGCTATCATATGCCTAAAACAGTCCTGATGCTCTTCTAGGTAATCATACATGCTGTCATGTACACAGCTACAGTTGGGATACCTTTGTTATCATGTTACTCTCATATTGGAAGAGGACATTCAGTATTTACCCAACAGGAGGAAAGGAGTAAAGTGGGCGAAGGAAGGATGGAGGGAGTTTTGCAAGGGGACACACACAGGGAGAGGATTGACAGGGAGATAAGAAAAAGTGATAAAAGAGGAGGGAGGATTTAAGTAGGATGAAGAAGAGGGGAGAAAAAGGAAAGATTGTTGATATGATTTAGGGTCTTCACCAGGGTCAATGCAGGGAAAGGGTTTGGAATAAAACCTGATGCTATCTGGAAGGTAACTCATCTCTAGTTTATGTGTTTGTGATATAAATAGATGTTGACAGGTTATTTTTGCCTCAATACATGTTTCTGTCTTGACAGTTTCTATGGTGATGAGGTAAACAAAGACAGAATGAAGGCAGAGAGACGAGAGAGATGCTGTAAACAAAACAGTAAAATATGGCTCCTGGTGGATCTAAAACATCCAAAACATAGCACAAATACATAAGAAATCAACCCAAGAAGAGTTCTCTGCAGACAGACACTGTCAAACACTTTTAGTTGATCATCATACGTTATAATTGAGAGGATTTATTTCTGTAGGACTCTATACACATGAGGTACTCCTAAAAGTGCATGTTGGAGCTTTATATTGATTTGCTATTTAACGGTTAAAGGTCACCTATCATGCTATTTTTAGGCAACAGCATAGGTCTCAGATATATACAAATATATAAAAAACATGTCTATGAAGTGTTTTGCTCAAAATACCAAACAGATCACCCATTCTAGCCATGCCTCATATCCCTCTATTTCACTTCCTGTTTCTAAAGTGCTGATTTGGGTATAAAGCTGAGCTCATGCGGGACCCGGCAGCTACTGTCTAAACTAAATGCTGCCGTGATGAAACGCCATATCATGGATTATCAAGGATTGTTTCTGAAACAGTATGGAGCTCAAAGGCTTTCTCTCTTGCCGGTTATACCACAAGGTGAGTTCCTTTTTACTTCCTGCTTCTTCACACACATGCTCTCCAGTACAGGTTAGCTCTGAGTGTTAGCGATGCTAATGTAAACACCGACCATATTACGTCCAAAACAGTCGGGCATTGTTTCTGATAGCAACTTTCTGATAGGGCCGTGGGTCCACATTTCAGATATTACGTCATATCGGACGCAAATCTGGATCAGCTCCGTTGTTCCCCCGTTTTTAGAGATTTCGGTACGGAGGAAAAGAGAGAGGGTTTTATTTTCTGACGCTGCGTGAGTTCCCCGACACACCGGGGACACATGTTATGTAGAAAAGACATCAAAGAGTGCTTTTGCATGATAGGACCCCTTTTATTTTGTATTTGTACTTCTGTTGTACCTATATGTTCACTTTGTTTTATGGGGTTTTATATTTTATATCATTGCATCGACTCAGTTGTCTTGTGTCTTACTGTCAGAGAAACCATTATTTATTTTTATTTAATTGTATTTGTATTATCACCATTTTACCTCCTTGTGTCTCTTAACCTGATAAAATGTTATATTTTGCTGCATGTACCTTTTAAAGTTCTTAACAAATAATCTGAGGGGAATTTCTTGTTGCTTCTTTTTAACTTGTGATGAGTCATTTGAAAAGCACTTTGAGCTGCATGTGTTGTATGAAAAGTGCTATATAAAGAAAGCTTTATTGTTATTGTTATTACATGATGAAGCGTGTGGTGCTAATTTTGGACCAAAGAGGCGTTCAGACTCTCCACTAAATGACCCCGTGTGTGTCCTGTTTCTCCAGAGGTCGATATTGGAGGTGATGGAGGTTGCGGGGAAATCATCCAAACATTTGAATTATTGATCTGCAGCGATGGAGCTCAAATCTTAATTGTCTTTCTCTCCGGACTAAATACTGTGCACATTTCTAAGGACACATTTCCACAATGAGACGTGACAACACTGAATATTAAACGTAAACAAAACAAACATGTGTGCCGTTCACACTAACACGCTGAAATACATCCTGGTTTTTCTTTTCCCAAGTGAAGGCACTGGCAGAGCAATTGTCCATACTGGTTTATAGTGTATTCATATTTATACCACTGGCTAAAGTGTCTATTATACAGTCTACATTTCTGCTACCTCTATAGTGTGTTCAACATGTATACTACTGTTCATAGCATTTAAATCTATAGATACTGTTCCTACTCTATATCATTTTGCGTTCATATCTGTCATATTTACTTTTAAATACGTTACACTGCACTTTACTGCTTTTCTTGCACTTGAGTACTTTAATGACAATCAAGTTGATGTAATTTGATCTAAAAATGAAAACAGCCAGTCTTTAAGAGCCCAGATATTGTGATTTGTGACATATTATATATTGTAATTGTATTTATATCCTACCACAGATGTATTATTATTCCATCATGCATCCCCCAGCCTTTTTATTGGATTGCTATGCCTCTTTTTCTGACACTTTTTGTGTGTGCAACCCAGCGCAACATTCAAAACTCCCTCTTAACATTTTTGTCTTTTTCGGGTGTTTTCCAATATATATGTTTTTCCCTGCAAATTGTTGGGTTTTTAGGGGAGTTTTTATTCCTCTGCTGCGAGGGTCTAAGGACAGAGGGTTGTTGTAGTCTGTACACACCGCAAAGCCCCGAGACAAATGTGTAAACTGTGTTATTAGCCCATAAAAAAACAAATGCGATGTTGATTCCTTTTAGTCTGCGCTGAGGCAGAAACAGGGTCTCCTCTCTGTCACAGCTGGGATGTGAGGACACTGTCTTGCATTATTAAAGCATCGCAGGATTCAAGTCACGTTACTGTTATGAATTATGAATGTTTAATATAGTCTGGCAACAAAAACTGGAATAAGGGAAATTCAGTGTTGAAGCGTGGTTTGAGTCTTCTCACCTGGAGGTGCTTCACGATGTTGACCACCTCTCTAGTGGAGTAGGGGTATGTGATGGTTCCCTGGTCGGCCATCGACCTCAGATCTCCAAAAGCAGACACCAGTTTCTGCAGCGTGGCTTCAGGAACATCCGGACCGTACTGCTTCAACATCGCCAACTCAGCCTGAGGTTTAGGATTATCCACAGCATGGCAGCTGAAAATATCACCTGAAAGTACACACATCCTTTACTCAAGTAGAAGTACACACATCCTTTACTCAAGTAGAAGTACACACATCCTTTACTCAAGTAGAAGTACAGACACTCGTGTTTAAAAATACTCTGGTAAAAGTAGAAGTACTGACTAAACTTCTTTACTCAAGTAAAAGTAAAGAGGGCTTTGAAATGTACTTAAGTAAAAAGTACCCATAACTAGCAGCTGTTTTAAAGAGTACCTGACCTCCCTTTATATTAATAGAACAATAATGTCATTGTTAGCTAATGAATGTTTCCATGCTGAACAACGGCAACATGACAACGTTTTCATTGGTCCCTCTTCTTTAGAGAAGACCAGGAAATGATGGATACACGGATCGTGTTCAAATCAATAGGCACGCAATGACTCTAAATAATAATGATCACGCCACCAAACACACATTCAAACTAAAGGAACCAGCCTGTTTGGAACATGTAAGAAGTAGAAAGTACAGGTATTTGGGTTCAAAATGTAAGAAGTAGAAAGTACAGGTATTTGGGTTCAAAATGTAAGAAGTAGAAAGTACAGGTATTTGTGTTCAAAATGTAAGAAGTAAAAGTAAAAAGTCGTCAGAAAAATAAGTAGTGGAGTAAAGTACTGATACCGGAAGAGAAATATTTTGTAAATAATTGTTATACATATATATATTGTTGTGCATACCATGAACGGAACAAATACAAATGAAATGAAAAACTTAGGTCACAGGCTCCTCTATTTACTGAAGAAATATCTGCTTAGCTTTTTGCATGGTAATCAAGCTGACTATATTATTCTAAAAGATCATTATCTTTGACAGCTTTGAGTAACCCCCTCAGACCCTTTAAAGACCAGGTTTTAGTGAGTGCACTTCACTTCAAAGGAAATATCACTGAGGGCTCTCCGTCAACCTGAGGTTCAAGGTGCTCACTAAACCACAGCTTTAGTCTCTGCAGGGATCTTTATTAAAGGTAATTTCTCATCTCTTCCTCATTTACTGCCATCTCTACTCTCTCCTGAGTCAACCCTTGACTTACACTGTAACATCCCAGACTCCCTTACCTACACTCGACTCAGGAGATGAGAGTAGATTGCAAGGGCTCCCTCGACTAAAAGCAAACGTACACATTTTGTTCAGCAGAAAAATCTCCACATATTAACACCACTTTGTGATTTTTGAATTAAAAAGCTAATGTTGAGCTACAAAGGAACTACAGCACGGTCACATGACTTCACTTCACCACCGCTAAGCTAAAGGTGGCTGATGTTGGGCTATAAAGGAACTACAGCACGGTCACATGACTACACGTCCCCAACGCTAAGCTAAAGGTGGCTAATGTTGGGCTATAAAGGAACTACAGCACGGTCACATGACTTCACGCCACCACCGCTAAGCTAAAGGTGGCTAATGTTGGGCTATAAAGGAACTACAGCACGGTCACATGACTTCACGTCACCACCGCTAAGCTAAAGGAGGCTAATGTTGGGCTATAAAGGAACTACAGCACGGTCACATGACTTCACGTCACCACCGCTAAGCTAAAGGGGGCTAATGTTGGGCGTGATGACGCTTTATCGTCTTATTTACTCACTTGTTAGCAATCTCTGTTTTTAAATCCACCAGAGGGGTATGTACTGACGTTTTTTATGTCATAACGTTAAAATCTCTTCAGCTTGTGTTAACCACAGACCTTATTTCATGCTAACAACCAAACATCCTTTAATTCACTTCTAGATGAGGGGACAGAAAGTGGTAAAATGCTAATTCATTTGCAGGCTTTAGGACTCATTCCTGCCCAACTCTATGTATCTAAGCTGCTTAGTCGTTAAACACCATGTACAATTGGGAGGTAACTAGTACTAGTGTGTACCGAGAGATCCAAAGAAGTCATTTCCCAGGAAAGGAAAACCAGGGCGGTTAGCCAGGACGAGCATCCTGAAGTCTGGGTGCATGACGATGGTGTTCGGCCTCCCTTCAGCTTCACGTGCATCTGTGGTGGAGAAGAAATCCTAGTTAGCACGACAGAACAAGCAAACAAACACCAAAACAAGAACATATACTCTGTGTCTCTGCATCTGAGTCCCGTACACACTACTACAGAGCTCATAGCATCTGGAGAAGTCTCAAGTTTGTGTTTATGAAGTGTCAGTGTGGTGTTTACATTCCTCCGGGAGGAAGAGCCTCCCAGGAATGGAGCAGCTGTCAGCAACTCCTGCCATTACGTGGGACTACTTAGAAAATATATACACGTTTATGGTCAAATCCACTGGTACCTGTCCACAAAGGCTTTTATGCTAAGCCTCCTTTAGTGGGCCTGCATCTGATGTTTGACTCTTGTTTGTGTTCTGGGTCATCCTATCCTCAGCTCCTCCATGTAATGCTCCAGCTCCTGTCTGCACTCTGTATCTGGGACGTGTCTACTGAGAGTGTGTGTGTGTGTGTGTGTGTGTGTGTGTGTGTGTGTGTGTGTGTGTGTGTACCTGAGATGATTCTGCGTCCGTCTGCCAGGATCATCTCTCCGCTCTCCACCAGAGTTTTGAGGATGCAGGTGACGTTAGTGGGAGCTTTGTCTGCCTCGTCGATCACTAATATGTTCCCCTGTTTCACCGCCTTCACCTGCACACACACACACACACACACACACACACACACACACACACACACACACCACACACACACAACACACACACCACCACACACACCACACACAACACACACACAACACCACAACACACACACACACACACACACACACACACACACACACACACACACACACACACACACACACACACACACACACACACACACACACACACACACACACACACACACACACACACACACACACACACACACACACCACCTGGGTAAAGAAGTTCTAAAAGTAGATATAACTGTATCTCTGTTGGATAACCATTAAGATAAGATAAGAGGTACTTTATTGATCCCAGATTTGGTCATGTTTGCGTTGCAGCAGCATAAAAAACAACAAATCAAAACAAGGCATTGCACACAAGTAGAAATTAAAGCGTATAAATAAACAATACTAGAATTTAAACATCTCAAAATAGAATTAAAACAGCATTAAAAAGTTGAAAATATACAGTAGACCGTGACAATAAAACACTGTTGAAAGGCTTTAGACATTTTATTTACATTAAGAGTGTAGGGAATGGAATATTAAATTAAATATAAATGTCAAATGTACAGTGTGTGAATGATTAGTAAACTAGAATTAGAGTCTCACGGTTAAATGCCAACTAATCTGCAGTTTACATCCATATCTCTCCAAAATAGAGTTGTCATAATTAGCTCGTGATTTATGGCCGAAAACCTCTTTGTTCTGGGGTCACAATGACTTCGAGCTTAAGTACCAAATTCTTATCAGCTCTTCCTTGAGTCCAACTCGATGTCAAAGTTAATTCAATTTCCTGGGACAGACGTGAGGTCACACTTCCTGGATCTCACCAGTTCTTGAAGGGGTTCCCGTTCTCTGTCTTCTACTAAAGTTTCAGTCTTTTTGTTCCTCTGAGCTTTATTTTAACTGCCTGATCACACAGGAGAGGTGTACGTCTGTTCATAGCAGCTTTAATAGTGGCCTCATTTCATGTAGGTGTTCCAGTTTGTGCCGTTAAGCATCCTTGGCAAGGCTAACTGGGACATTTAATGAAATAGAGCCAATATTAATATTAGCAGTTACACTTACCTGCTAGTTAAAATGTCAGAAAGGAGGAAATTGAGAATGAGAACGTAAAGGAGGACAGAGAATTACCTGATGCCTTGCTTTTGTTAATATGCTACTCTGAGTCTAATTACAACACAAGTGTATCAGGGCCAACATGTCAATATTTGATTATGTCTCTTGGTTTTTATTGCATTTACTGACCTGCAGTGTCAACACGCTGTGCAGGGTTGAATCATATTTTCTACTTGATATGTTTAAGTCAAAGAAAAGTGTGTGTCTGTGTGTATGTCTGTGTGTATGTGTGTGTGTGTGTGTGTGTGTGTGTGTGTGTGTGTGTGTGTGTGTGTGTGTGTGTGTCACTGACCAGAGGTGAGTCCTCGTACATGATGATGCCGTCTCTGACTGAGGGCTGCAGGGTCAGAGTCTGGACCGTCGTGTCTCTGGAGGAGCAGAAAAAAAGGGTGTAGACATTAAGTCATTCATTAATTATAATTGTGTATTTCGCTCTCATGTGTCAACAATGGAGACAGTACAGAATGTTGAATTGGAAAACACAGTCCGCACTGGAATCATATTCTACAAACAGTATAATACTACCAATATAAGCGTAGCCGTATCTTTATCTGTGCACCGATACCAGGTTTAAACACAATGAATCAAGATGCAAAAAAACCTGAATGTTGCGTGATAACGTTACAAATTGAAGAGTTACAATGCCTCGTTAAAAACTGATAAGGTCGAATATGACACTTGAATGTTAGCCCTATTTATACTGTGCTGTTACAGAGGCCCTTTGGTTATCTATTGACCTCCAGAGGTGACAGATATGACTCGTCTATCAGGCATTTGCACATCTGTTTCCTCTGCAATGTTTCTTTACCTGAGGACCATCTGATGCAGACCAGGTCACTGTGCTTTTGTTCCACATGACACAAACCTAACATAAAAGCATCTCCAAAACTTTGATTCCCTCGTGGCTTCCAGTTACCGCTCCCTCTTTATCTAAAGTCTCTATCTTTAACCCGTCCTCCTCGATATGTCTCAGTGTGACCCAGGATCTGTCCTACTTTCATTCTTTGCAGCTTCTCTCACACAGACACACACACACACAGATCCTCCAACCTCTGTCTAATATTAGCTGCTGCTGCTACAGAAGCTAGGCCACATGCATGCTCTGCTCCACTTTGACTTTCACAAGACTTTGACAAACTGCAGATTAAGAAAGTAAAAATGCACGATGAGACTAAACAAATACTTCCTCCAGGTGTGTAGAAGGGGTGACTTTTATTGGCCATGTTTGGGGCTTTTTTTCCATCATTGACATGCAAAACACTGCCTTCTTATTAGCAGAGGTGGGAAGTATTGGAGTACAAATACTTCGTTCAAGTACATTTTTCTGGTATCAGTACTTTACTCCACTACTTGTTTTTCTGACGACTTTTTACTTTGACTTCTTACATTTCTAACACAAATACCTGAACTTTCTACTTCTTACATTTTGAACTCAAATACCTGTACTTTCTACTTCTTACATTTTGAACCCAAATACCTGTACTTTCTACTTCTTACATTTTGAACCCAAATACCTGTACTTTCTACTTCTTCCATGTTCCAAACAGGCTGGTTCCTTTAGTTTGAATGTGTGTTTGGTGGCGTGATCATTATTATTTAGAGTCATTGCGTGCCTATTGATTTGAACACGATCCGTGTATCCATCATTTCCTGGTCTTCTCTAAAGAAGAGGGACCAATGAAAACGTTGTCATGTTGCCGTTGTTCAGCATGGAAACATTCATTAGCTAACAATGACATTATTGTTCTATTAATATAAAGGGAGGTCAGGTACAATTTAAAACAGCTGCTAGTTATGGGTACTTTTTACTGAAGTACATTTCAAAGGCCTCTTTACTTTTACTTGAGTAAAGAAGTTTAGTCAGTACTTCTACTTTTACCAGAGTATTTTTAAACACGAGTATCTGTACTTCTACTTGAGTAAAGGATGTGTGTACTTTTGCCATCTCTGCTTATTGGCGCTAAAATCAATACAAGGCCCTCTCTACCTCACATTGATCTTCAGCTAATTCAAAAGAAGGCCTGATTTCAGAGCACACGATGCAGTGATCTCTGCACCAGGAACGTTGACCTCATTTTCCCCGAGGTGTGATCGTGGGAGTATATTTATGGAAGCAGTGATCTGGAGATACTTCTTTAATATGTGAGCCATGTGAAGCCCTGTTTCTGGTGAAGGATGGCCCACTTCACTGAGGACCAAAATAGTTTTTGACACTCTTTTGATGGGAAGGCCAAGGCTGGCAGGAAAGTAGGAGAAAACTCACATTTCCATACATAGGGATGCCTTGTTCCTGCTATCCAAGAACTACAAGTACTTTAGAAACATGTGATTATGATTCCTGAAAAGCAACAGTAGATACAGTCATCTTGTTTGAGGTACTTTCCATGTTATGCTACTTTTTACTTCTACTCACTTCAGAGGTAAATTGTACTACACTTTTACTCCACTACATGTATTTAATCCCTTTAGTTACTTTACAGATGTGGATGAATGATGTGAAATATAATCAAGTGTTAAATCAGACTTTAGTTCCACCTGGAGTAAATCCACAAGCTACCCTGCAGTATACAAAGTCATTCAAACTAGCTGCACCTTTACCAGCTTTGAGAACACTTTCATGATCAATCATTATAAAACATATCATATATATTATTCTGAAATGGACCAATCTGCACAATGACTACTTTCACTGTCGCTACTTTACCTATATTTTGATGAGAATACTTTTCTACTTTTACTTGAGGAACATTTTGAATGCAGGACTTTTACTTTAACAGAGTATTCCTACACTCTGGTACTTCTACTTTTACTCAAGTACAAGATCTGAGTACTTCTACTTTTACTCAAGTACAAGATCTGAGTACTTCTACTTTTACTCAACAAGATCTGAGTACTTCTACTTTTACTCAAGTACAAGATCTGAGTACTTCTACTTTTACTCAAGTACACGATCTGAGTACTTCTACTTTTACTCAAGTACACGATCTGAGTACTTCTACTTTTACTCAAGTACAAGATCTGAGTACTTCTACTTTTACTCAAGTACAAGATCTGAGTACTTCTACTTTTACTCAAGTACAAGATCTGAGTACTTCTACTTTTACTCAAGTACAAGATCTGAGTACTTCTACTTTTACTCAAGTACAAGATCTGAGTACTTCTACTTTTACTCAAGTACAAGATCTGAGTACTTCTACTTTTACTCAACAAGATCTGAGTACTTCTACTTTTACTCAAGTACAAGATCTGAGTACTTCTACTTTTACTCAAGTACAAGATCTGAGTACTTCTACTTTTACTAAGTACAAGATCTGAGTACTTCTACTTTTACTAAGTACAAGATCTGAGTACTTCTACTTTTACTCAAGTACAAGATCTGAGTACTTCTACTTTTACTCAAGTACAAGATCTGAGTACTTCTACTTTTACTCAAGTACAAGATCTGAGTACTTCTACTTTTACTCAAGTACAAGACCTGAGTACTTCTACTTTTACTCAAGCACAAGATCTGAGTACTTCTACTTTTACTGAAGCACAAGATCTGAGTACTTCTACTTTTACTCAAGTACATGATCTGAGTACTTCTACTTTTACTCAAGCACAATATCTGAGTACTTCTACTTTTACTCAAGTACAAGACCTGAGTACTTCTACTTTTACTCAAGCACAAGATCTGAGTACTTCTACTTTTACTCAAGCACAAGATCTGAGTACTTCTTCCACCTCTTGTGTACACTTCAAAATACCACGTTTTCTCCTCACCTGTGGAGCTGCAGGTATTCTCTGGGTCGGTTCAGGAGGTGCAGGAATCGGTCCACTATCTTATTCTTACCAACACCCTGTGGGAGGATAACAAAACACACATTGAGGGAGCAGCAGAGTTAATGAGGTCTGAGAGCAGCTGGGTTTCAGTGACAGTGGTTTTAAAGAGAGAAAGCGCTGAGAGGGCGAGCCCAGTGTGTCCCTTTATAGTTTTGATGCTACTTCGTTCTGACAAGGGTGGTTGTTCGGGGCTTCACATGGAGTCTCATCTTCCTCTCAGATAGATAGAGACAGATACTAATGTCCTCCTCACGCCTGTGCATGGTCACGATGCTTTGTATCAGATAATCACCCTGTGCTGCATTCAATTCTTGCAGAAAATGTTGGCTTTCTGGTAAGTCTTCACAGTAAACAAGGACGAGGATGAGGGCCTCGTTTAACATCAACCATAGTATATACAGGACTGTCTCAGAAAATTAGAATATTGTGATAAAGTTCTTTATTTTCTGTAATGCAATTAAAAAAACAAAAATGTCATACATTCTGGATTCATTACAAATCAACTGAAATATTGCAAGCCTTTTATTATTTTAATATTGCTGATTATGGCATACAGCTTAAGAAAACTCAAATATCCTATCTCTAAATATTAGAATATCATGAAAAAGTATACTAGTAGGGTGTTCAACGAATCACTTGAATCGTCTAATTAACTCGAAACACCTGCAAGGGTTTCCTGAGCCTTGAAAAACACTCAGCTTGGTTCAGTAAACTAAATCACAAGTATGGGGAAGACTGCTGATCTGACTGCTGTCCAGAGGACCGTCATTGACACCCTCCATCAGGAGGGTAAGACACAAAAAGAAATTTCTCAAAGAGCAAGCTGTTCACAGAGTGCAGTTTCAAAGCACATCCACAAAAAGTCTGTTGGAAGGGGGAAATGTGGCAGGAAACGCTGCACAACCAAGAGAGATGACCGCAGCCTTAACAGCATTGTGAAGAAGAGTCGCTTCCAGAATTTGGGGGAGCTTCAAAGACAGTGGACTGAAGCTGGAGTCCAGGTATCAAAAGTCACTGTTCACAGACGTGTCCGGGAAATGGGCTACAATAGCCGTATTCCCATGGTCAAGCCACTTCTGAACTCAAGACAACGGAAGAGGCGTCTGACTTGGGCTAAGGAAAAGAAGCACTGGACAGTTGCACAGTGGTCCAAAGTCCTCTTTTCAGACGAAAGCAAGTTTTGTATTTCATTTGGAAGTCAAGGCGCCAGAGTCTGGAGAAAGGCTGGAGAGGAGCAAAATCCAAGTTGCTTGAAATCCAGTGTGAAGTTCCCACAGTCAGCGATGGTTTGGGGAGCCATGTCAGCTGCTGGTGTTGGTCCACTGTGTTTCATCAAGCCCAGAGTAAATGCAGCTGTGTACCAAGAGATTTTAGAGCACTACATGCTTCCGTCTGCTGAAAAGCTCTATGGAGATGAGGAATTCATTTTCCAGCATGATCTGGCACCTGCCCACAGTGCCAAAACCACCAGTAACTGGTGTACTGACCATGGCATTACTGTCCTCGATTGGCCTGCAAATTCCCCTGACCTGAACCCCATAGAGAATATGTGGGGTATTGTGAAGAAGAAGCTGAAAGACACCAGACCCAACAATGCTAATGAGCTAAAGGCCGCTATTGAAGCATCCTGGGCATCCATAACACCTCAGCAATGCCACAGGCTGATTGCCTCCATGCCACGCCGCATTGATGCAGTAATCCGTGCAAAAGGATTCCCAACCAAGTACTGAGTGCATTAATGGACATTTTCAAATGTTTGATTGTGTTTTGCTGTTATAAATCTTTTTTTTTTACTTGGTCTGAGGAACTATTCTAATTTTTTGAGATAGGATTTTTGAGTTTTCTTAAGCTGTATGCCATAATCAGCAATATTAAAATAATAAAAGGCTTGCAATATTTCAGTTGATTTGTAATGAATCCAGAATGTATGACATTTTTGTTTTTTTAATTGCATTACAGAAAATAAAGAACTTTATCACAATATTCTAATTTTCTGAGACAGTCCTGTATAAAAATGTACTTTAATCCAAGTCTCATTTATCCAGTTGTATGCTGACCACCTCACAAACAGGTATTTAAGCTGAATCCTGACTTTTTAAAACCATTTAAACCCAGACAAGTAGCGCAACAGTGAGGTTGTTTAAGCACATGTTCACTCACTTCTCGTTCTCCTCTCTCTTTAACCCAAAAGGACCAGACTGAGGGGACAGAGTGTCCCTAAGGGAGAGCTGCGTATAGAGCTGTGTGTGTGTGTGTGTGTGTGTGTGTGTGTGTGTGTGTGTGTGTGTGTGACATCAGGGATCTTGTTTCTTCACCCTCCACACTCACACAGGGCTGACATGTGTTCTCTACTTCACACCCATGTTCTTCCAAAAATGAGATACCCCACCCCACCCCACCCCCCACGTTCTGCAAGCATGAGTCAAAGCTCTGTTTATATTACACAACACCAAAGAGGGATCATGACAGTGATCATAATTGGACCTCCTTGGATAAAAGCTATCGTATCGGATATTTTCTAGGAAGAGGGGGACTCTACAATACAGCATTAGGTTTTAGTATTTTACATTTAAGCGAATACTTAAAAAATCCAAGGTAAAACTAGATGAATTATTGTCGAACAAATAGTCAAATCGAATGCCAAAGAATCCAAAAACGGACCAAGAAACAACAGCAAAACTATTTCAATACCTACTTTTACAAATGGTCCCACAACTGTAATCCAAGTCTCATTTATAAATGTGTATGCTCACTACTTTGTACATACTTTTTCCTTAAACCCTACTATTTAAACACTCCCACACTAGCGCCACTTGCCTGTGTTCTAAATAGTAAGGATTAAGTTAAATTGCGTTTGTTTGGGAATCAGTGAGCATACAACTACATATTGAGAATTGCATATTACTAAAGTAGGGAGAGTTTGTTAGTTTTGATATTGTTTGTCTCCTGTTAAATGTGGCCCCATTGACTCATTTCCTCAATTCTTTTACACTTTGTTCACCATTACTGTCACAGGCATGGGGAAAAAACAATGTTTCTTCAAACATCCAAGGTAACATGGAGTAATTGATGTATAAAAGGTGTTTCTGTGGGTCCAGTCGTCCTTTAACAAGCACTGTGATATGTCACTCACCTGGTTTCCCACCAAGAGGAGGTGCTCTCCCAACAGGAAGTCCTTCAACATGTCCTCCATCACCATCATGTGCTGCAGAGAAACACACACATCAGTGTATGGACTCACACACTTCGATTGAACACAGATGGTCAATTGCATTTCACATTTTATAGAAAATAACTTAATGTTGTCCGTGTTTTAAGATTTAAAACCACCACGAGGTTTGCTTCCCCTCCTCTTCGCTCCTTATGCTTTCTTAAACTGTGATTCTGCTCTGAAGACAGAAAACAGGTCACTGATAAAGTAGGGCGCCCTCGTTGCTCTCATCTTATCTCCACTCTTTATTTCGGTGTCCAACACAAGCAGGCGGAGGGAAAAAAGCAGAATGAGGATGGAGAGAAAGAGAGAACGAGATGAATCTGGGTCACAGAGCGCCTTCAGTGCTGCCAGAGGACGTCAGAGCGGTAAAAAAAAAACTCACATGGGCATTTATTCAAATCTGATGTGTGCAAAAGTCTCTTTAATGTCATTTGCACAAAGGAAATAAAACTTCTGTTCATTGAACTGATCTGTATTTATTTGCAGAGCAGCTGGGGTGAGAAGATACTCATTTTAGCTTAAGGTTAATACAAGACATCGATAAACTAAAGACTGAAACTAAAATATTGGCTTTACAGCAGCTTAATGACTGTTTAATACACACACAACTAGTAAAAAGCATGTTATTAAAAGGGTATAAAATGAACTTTAATATAAAGGTTTTAGTGTGTATAAGTACAGTATAAGATTTCTGTAAAGGTCCCATGTCATGGCCATTTCTACTGATCATGATTCCATTGTTGAGGTCTACTAGAATAGATTTATATTGTTCAATGTTCCAAACTCACATTGGTTTCTCATACAGCATCTCTGTATAGCATGTGTATTCACTCTCTGTCCTACACGGCTTGTTGGAGCTCCTGCCCCCCCCTCCCTGTGAGCCCACTGTGCTCTGATTGGTCAGCTCGCCCACTCTGTTCTGATGAGTCCACCACCGTTACAGCTGAACATCAGTGATTATGTGTTACAATGGCGTTTGTTAGCAACCAGAAAATGACACCAGTAATGACAAACAGATGAGAATGCTGCGTGGGGTCTGGGTGCCGTGTTGGCGGGACGTTGAGGGGCTGGCTGCTCCGCCCTTTGAGGCTCGAGGAGCGGACAGTGTGAGCTGGATTACTGGTGTCGTTTCCTGGTTGCTGCGTGGGGTCTGCGAGACAGCGAGACACCGCGGAACTCAGCCTGAGCACACACACACACACACACACACACACACACACTCACAGCCAGGCTGTTCGCCACACTGTTCGCCACACACTCACAGCCTGAGAAAAGATAAGGCTGAGTGAGTGTGTGTGTGTGAGTGTGTGTGTGTGAGGAGCTCCACGGATTGGTCCATTCGTTACGTCACTTGGTACCAGGATGAAAAAAGAAAATGTCGAACGAGGCGTTCTGGGGCAGCACAGACAGGTCTTCTCTGTGTTAGAGTTTTACTCGCTACAGGGTGTACTTTGAGGGTTTGTGACTCTCAGACCGTTTAAATGCAGTAAAAGCTACATAACACACAAGGGGACGGGGAATAACCGGAAAAGCATGTCATGGGACCTTTAAAATATAAAACTATTATCCGTCTTAAGAAGTCAGTAGTTGTTTATCAGAAAGGTCAAACTTGAACTACACTAAATGTCCGGGGACTCATTTGTATCCCTTGTCTTGTGTCTTTGTATATCTTACCTATTTTAAACCATGTTCAAGGATACATTTAATACTAAGGGTTAGATTAGATTATTTTTTCATCTTGCAATGTTTCTGTGTATTTCATGATTTCTCTCCGACGTTTTTGTGAGATTTATTGTAAACCCTTTTCTCAAACGGTCCCATTTTAAATATCTCCACTGTCATTTTGTATCTTCAACAGTTTGTGAATAAATGAAATGTATTGAATTGAATACTAGAAGTTGCCTTTAAGGATGTGAGGATACAGGAAGAGTCTGGCAGTTTTTTTAGTAACTTTTCTTCAGGTTTTAGCTGCTTTTATCCTGCATGTTTTTCTACCAGCACACTGCCAATCAGAGGCAAGCACACGTCCGTTTGAACACATAATAAAGTAGCTCTAGTCTAGGAGGACGATGGAAAAAAATCATTTGCTGAGATCTTGATGTTCTGCCTGTTTTCACACCTACTGAAAGAACACTTGGACAATCACGGCGTAGAGCGTGGGTGAATGTCTTATTTATATATTAAGTAAAACTGGCTAAATTCAACATACCCAACTTCCTGATGAAGCCTTTTTTTACACAAGTTTCTTCATGATAAATTGAAGGTATGTACTGTGCTGTTTTGGCCAGATCTTTGCTCTTATGATGACCAAATTCAAACAACCATTCAATCAAATAAAAAAAAGGGTTTTCCTGGTTCAAACACAGAGTCAAATTGCTTTTCAATCCATTAAAATCCTTCAATAACAGCAATCAGAGGTCAGTGACAGTGTACCAGCAAAAGGACTAAGATGTCTGATACTTCAATGGAGCAGAAAATGACAAAAAAATGAAGTTCTGGTCGTGGAGAATATCAGATAATACCAGAACTAAAAGGAAAATCCTCTATAATGAAATACAGTGGCAACAAGCACAGAGTAATATTAATAACAACAGAGACAGAGGAGTAAAACTGAAGGGAGTATGACCTCACTTTGGTCTGAATATTGTGGAGAAAGCAGAGTGATCTTTTTTCATTTCAAGAGAAAATAAACAACAGATTATTTTTTATTGTTTTGTATCTGCCCCGAGGATATCAAATGTGAGTCACACGAGGATTGGGTTGTCGTGATGCAGTTACAGATTTGGTTTATTGGCGAGAGTGTGGTTTTTGTTGTGTAATTACCTGGGGATTATCGTAGAAGAGCACATCTGGGATCTTCATTTTCTCAGTGGGGATGTAGACGGGAGCCGACACACTGCCGATAGTCAACACACCGTCCTTTACCGAACCTGCAGAGAAACAGGAGGTATAGTCAGTGTCTGTGTGAGTGTGTGTGTGTGTTTTCATGCACTCTTCCTGCTTCTACTTACAAAAGTAATGTACTTGAATCTGTATACAACCCATGTAATCGTGAGAATTCAAGGAGACGTTGTTTTTAACCAACATTTGTCCTATGATCGTTTCACTTATTTTATCCCAAACCACCATTTTCCCTACACCTAACCAAGTAGTTTTGGGGCCTAATCAGGTTCTTGCACGGGTTCACTATGTGGATGTAAGTAAGGTGTTAACAAAGTCTAGGTAAAGTGCGTATGTATTTGAACATGCCTCTGTTTTATGCGCTTCTTGAATTACCAACACCAGTGAATGAATGATCTCCTATCAATGACAGATTGTCCTCCATCGATAGCTTGTGTTTCTATAAATTCATCAATAAAGACTTTTTGTAAGATATGATTCAAGGTGATGTTGTATAAAAATGCAAAAAAGTCTGTGTAAAGACAAGATGGGAGTGTATGGATGTGTCAAACAAACATAGCACACCGCTGCTCGTGTCCCATATGAAACAGAATGTCAACCTTGACTCATTTTAACCAACGTTTGTTCTAAGATCATTGAATTATAATAGCCCAGACACCCATTTTCCCTACACCAGTGAATGAATGATCTCCTATCAATGACAGATTGTCCTCCATCGATAGCTTGTGTTGCCATAAATTCGTAGGAGAAAAACATAAATAAAGACTTTTTGTAAGATATGACGCAAGGTGACGTTGTATAAAATGCAAACATGTCTGTGTAAAGACAAGATGGGAGTGTATGGATGGGTCAAACAAACATAGCACACTGCTTGTGTCCCATATGAAACAGAAAGTCAACGTGACTTATTTTAACCAACGTTTGTTCTAAGATCATTTCACTTATTCGATCCCAAACCAACATTTTCCCCACGACTAAACAAGTAGTTTTGGGGCCTAATGAGGTGCACTATGTGGATGTAAGTAAGGTGTTATTAAAGTGCAGGTAAAGTGCGTGGGCAGGTGTTCAGCATCAGCTCAGCCTCACTAATATTTGAACACGCCTCTCTTTTATGCGCTTCTTGAATTACCAACACCAGTGAATTCATTATAATACATTTTATTTATAAAAAAGGCACCTTTCAAAGCTCTTAAGGTCGCCGTACAAGGTACACAAAAGATACAACAAAAACATGACACTATAATCAATCTGTCTCCTATCAATGAGAGAGTGTCCTCCATCGATAGCTTGTGTTGCTATACATTCGTAGGAGAGAACATAAATAAAGACTTATTTTGAGGCTACCTTGGTGTGTGACTGGTAAACACAGACTGGAGCTTCCCATTTATATCAGGACAGCAGAAAGTCACTGACTGAAAACACACAGAAATAAACTGAGTCTTTTCATGTCTGTGTGTAGCACTTAAAAGGGTTGTCCTATTGAAAGCTAAAGTACCTGCTTTTCATGGTTGAATGCACTTTTTGTACGTTTTTTGGGGTAAAAGCGTTAAAATAAAACGTTATGTAATGTTATATTTGACTGGGACTTACAGCTGTGGTCACGAGTGTGTTCTGCAGCATCGGAGGTGTCCTGTATGGAGCAGTTAGCCAGGTTTTTATCAAGAGAGGCACGAGCCAGGCTGGGCAGGAACCTGAAACACACACACACACACACACACACACACACACACACACACACACACACACACACACACACACACCCACACACACACACACACCACACACACACACACACACACACCACACACACACACACACCACAACACACACACACACACACACCACACACACACACACACACACACACACACACACACACACACACACACACACACACACACACACACACACACACAATCAAAACATTAGAAAATAACTTCTATCAAACAAAAGCAAAGTGCATCACAACCCAGATAAACACAGGAAGTAGGAATTTGAGTGTGGATGTGTGCGTGTGCGTGTGTGCGTGTGTGTGTACCTGGAAAGACAAGCTTTATTGACAGCGTGAGCGATGCTCTCCTCGGGGTACTGAGAGAGACGGCGGCAGATCCTCAGCAGCTGTCTGGTGGAGAGAGAGGAGGCCAGGGACTGTGCCTGGAAACACACACACACACACATAACTTAGCTCACACACATGTAAACAAACCTGTAAGTGCACACACACACACACGCACACATATATATATATATATATATACTTACTGTAGGGTCGTTCATCTGGCGGAGGCTGTGTGTGAGGTGCAGGAGCTGCTCTGCTGCTTCCTTTGGAACATTAAGAGTCTGAAAAGTGAGATAAAAGAAGAGAGGCGGTGATGAAGAGGAGGAGATAAGATGGATAATAAATTATGTGGATTAAGGGAACGGAAATCTTTCAGAGTTTACAAAAAATGACCATTTCTTCCACAAAAAGGGAACAAAAAACTTGCAACACAACATCCTAGTGAAGGACTAAAAGAGCTCTGTGTTTCTCAAGTGTGTGTGTGTCTGTGTGTGTGTGTGTGTGTGTGTGTGTGTGTGTGTGTGTGTGTGTCTCACCAGGCCCTGGATGAGGTGCATCTCCTCCTCTCTGGACAGGGGGGTCACGGTGTGATAGAGGAACATGGTGAGCAGCTCGGGGCCGAGCCACTGCTGACCTCGGCTGCTGGAGGAGCCCAGAACAGGGGGCTCTGCCAGCGCCAGCACCCTGAAGGAGGGGTGGATGGGGAAGACTGACCTGAACACACACACACAGACAGACAGACAGACAGACAGACAGACAGACAGACAGACAGACAGACAGACAGACAGACAGACAGACAGACAGACAGACAGACACACACACACACACACACCAGAAAATAGTTAAAAGGCCTGAGAAATAATGAAAACATCACAATATGAACAGGTGCAATATCCAAATCGCATCACATGGATGTATCATCAGTATTCTTTTATGATAATGTCAATAATGTTTCATACTTTAATTTCAATATCAGTCATTTTAATTGCAATTAGTTCTTTTATTTTATTTATCTTGAAGTCCTAGTACATACACACTTACACTGGAAGATACACACGTAATTAATCTTTATTCATAGCAATGAAATTAGATTATTTAACGAACAATCAAATGCTGTTTATCTTCTTTTTGTCTTTTCTTTCTGCCAGTGTCAGATAAAGAGAATGCTACTTTAATTTGAATGGGTGGCAATGGCATAACATATTTGACAGAGAATCAAAACTTCATTTGAAAACTGTAGTAGAAGCTTCCAATTTAGGAATTGTGTGTGTTTGTGTGTGTGTGTGTGTGTGTGTGTGTGTGTGTGTGTGTGTGTGTGTCCCCCAATCTATATATGTCAGGGACAAGACAATGACCTTTGACAGCTGTCTGTGTGATCCAGAGGACAGGATATATAAATATATACTCTAATGTGGGCGGAGAAGGAAGCTAACTTTGATCATCAGTGTGTGGGAAGACATCTCATATGTGAAGACATCCGAAGCTGCTGATTTAAGCTTCATCATGCACATTATCCCACTTTTCATCTGGGGGTTTTGTGTCTCCTTCTGCCTGCCTTTGCTCCCTGCATTCCCTCTTGTACTCAGTAACACACATTTAGATAAAACATCAATAACAACCATCTAATCCAAATCTGATAACTGCTAAATGGTAGCAATTTGCCGCTCTGAAGTCTCAACGCCCCTGCATGTGGCTTGTGTTTGTTGCTATTGGAAACAACACTAGGAGAAAGGGAACGGGGACACGATCCATAACGCTTTACTGCTCCGCCTCGGGGAAACATTGTGCTGCATGCGTGTTGTTTTCATTTCAGGAAACACTGATGTGGGCAGCGGGAGTGAGATCACAATCTGTACAAATCTCAGTCCTGTGCAGAGCTCCAAACCACACACACACACACACACACACACACACACACACACACACACACACACACACACACACACACACACACACACACACACACACACACACACACACACACACACCACACACACACACACACACACACACACACACACACACACACACACACCACACACACACACACACACCACACACACCACCACCACCACAACACAACACACACACACACACACACACACACACACACACACACACACACACACACACACTCTGTGGTTCAGGAAAATCTGATCTACTGATCCAAGGGTCGATCCCCATTACCTGCAAGATACTAAACCCCTAATTTCTCCTGATGTCCAACGATATTAAAGTGTATGCAAGTTTTTAAGGATAAAAGAGTCTATTAACATCACACACATTCATGTATACACACACACACTTTCTGTTTCCTAGCATCTTGCTGGTTCTCTCAAATCTACAGCCATGTTCCTCTTTGCTGGAGACACACACACACACACACACACTTTCCTAGCATCTTGCTTCTTCTCTCAAATCTACAGCCATGTTCCTCTTCACTGGAAACTTAAAGGTTGGACTATTTGGAGAATACACTGAAACCTGCACTCTGGTAAAAAGACACACACACACAGACACTCACACACACTCACACACACACTTCGTCTGAGCCACAGGAGTGGAGGAAGAGGAAGTGGGTTTATTTCAGCCCAGACGCCCCACCGCAAACATCCTTCCTGCCAGCTTAGGTGGGTTTTTGAGTGCATGTACACACACACACAGACACACACAGACACACACACACACACACACACACACACTTCTACACACACTTTATGAGTCAAACCCAGGGAACACTTAAGGTCAAGACCAACAATGGTCATTGGAGTATAATATCTTAAAACCAAGCAGGAAAACAATGTGAAATACTGCGTCACAGTTTTATAAACCTCTCTACTCAGTTTTGGTTCAAACGCATGAACAAATAACTCAAATTGAACTTCCTTGACCGTGTTTTCAACTCTCTGCAGACAGAAGCAATCTTTTAGCTCTGGGCTATTTTCAGTGTGAACACCTACTTCCTAAAACACAAGTTTTACAAGTCTGTGGCCTTTTTGATTCTGCGGTGAAGAAAAGCCAGACTAAAGTTGGGATGGTGTAACTTTTAGGGGAAAATTGAGGCAAGAAGATATCCAAAAATCGAATCAGTAAGACGTTCACCTCTGATATAAATAATTGCTTTGATGGACCAAGTCATTGTTTCACTGGGTAATTCAAGTTAAGTCCAAGACATACAGACATAAATCCTCAATTTGAGCAACTTTTGTCAAGAAAATCTATTTTCTAATTGTACAAATTCACAATACGCTCTTCAACCAATATGATTTGTACACACACTTTTGTCATACTGCAATTCCTCTAACGTTGACCAACACATGAACCCTGAAGTCTTGACGGTTATCTCCTGCAACTTGATTGGATGCTGTCGGAGAAGCTCAAACAAAGTGGATCTGGGGAATTAAGTGCTGGGAATTCATATCACCCTCTTCCTTTATGTGACAGTGAGCAGTCAATCCACCCTCTGCCCTCATTTTATTCATCATTTAATACTCAATTATGTATAAAAAAGCAACACATTGTTTGGGATATTTCATTATCCATCCAGTGTTACATCATCAAAGAAAATTGGTGAAGTAATTCGATTTTTGATTCGATTCAGTGCAGTGTGTGCATGTGTGTGTGCGTGCATGCGTGCGTGCGTGTGTGTGTACCTCTCTTGCAGTTCCTCGTCACTGAGCTCCAGTTGTTCCTTTAGTTCCTGGTATCGGTCCCACCTCAGCAGCCTGGTCCCATCGTACAGATCCAGCTCCCTGTCGTGGAGCAACCTGGGACACAAAACACAGCTGTTAGAGTGTGTGTGTGTGGGGGCGTGTGTGTGTGTGTGTTTGACATTAACAGCACCAGCTTTATTCACTTCTGTAAAGCAGCCATGTACAATCTTAGGACAGAATGTAGAATCTGTTATACTGTTTCTCATCAATATATTATAGGTCTCAGATATATACAGGGAGGCGTGTGGCGCAGTGGGCTAGTGCATTCGTGTTCGGATCAGGGGAGCACAGGTTCAAACCCCACTGCAGTCAGCATGTCGTTGTGTCCCTGAGACACTTCACCCCAAATTGCTCCTGTGGGGATTGTCCACAGTATTGAGTATGTAAGTCGCTTTGGATAAAAGCATCTAACAAGTAACATGTAATGTAATACAGAACATGTCTCTGAAGTGTAGGGATGCTCCGATCGTTATCGGCTGATATTCACTCTCTGCCGATTGATCGGTGCTCTCTATAAAGGCCGATCAGGAGAGCCGATCACATGACGTAAAATACATGACACTTTTCTCTGTGCGCGGCTAAACAAGCTCGCCAAAATGGCTTCACCAGTCTGGCAGTATTTTAAGGTGTCCGAAAAAGACAATAAAATAGCGGTGTGTGAAGCAGAAATCCTGCGGCTCCGCCCGCTGTGACGGACCGGTGAGCGGAGCAACACACACACTAAGAGTTAGACCTAACACACTTAGCTATTTTATCTACCTCTGGAACAAGCTACACTAGTTATAAATATATTTATTCTTCACTGTCGGGTCACTCATTACTGGATCAGTGAGCTGCATGAGATACTGACAGGCTGTCAGGAGAGGGAGGGAGGGAGGGGAGAGAGAGAGAGAGAGAGAAGAAAGTTCCTGAAGTTGATTGAAAACGGTGTGGGGGGGAAAACATATGATATCATTAAAACAATGTATACAAATAATAAATGTGCTGTGAAAATTGGCAATATGGAAACAGATTTCTTCCCCCAAATTAGAGGGGTGAAACAGGGCTGCAGTCTCAGCCCCACCCTATTTAACATTTATATTGATCAATTGGCTAAATCATTAGAACAATCTGATATCCCTGGACTCACCCTCTCTGACACACAGATTAAATGCCTCCTGTTTGCAGATGATCTAATATTGCTAGCTCCATCTAAGGAGGCATTACAACAGCAAATGGATCATCTGCAAAGCTTCTGTCAGACCTGGGCCCTGACAGTTAATCTGGAAAAGACCAGGATTATGGTCTTCCAGAAACGACCCAGGGGTCAGGGAAACCCACACCGCTTCTTCTCTGGGCTCCACTGACATAGAACACACACACAGCTACACATATTTGGGACTAAAAATTACTTCAACAGGAAATTTCAATCTGGCCATTAATGATCTCAGAGACAAAGGAAGAAAGGCTTTCTATGCTATCAAAAAGTCTTCAAATATAGATATACCTGTTAGAATCTGGCTCAAAATATTCAATACAATAATAGAACCAATCGTACTGTATGGTAGCGAAGTGTGGGGTCCTCTTGGAAATCAAGACTTTGATAAATGGGACAAACACCCAATAGAAACCCTACATGCAGAGATATGCAAGAGCATCCTGAGAGTCCACAGGAACACCCCCAACAATGGATGCCGAGCTGAGCTAGGCCAATTCCCCCTTTTAATTAGGATACAAAAAAGAGCAGTCAAATTCTACAACCACCTAAAAACCAGTGATCCCAAGTCCTACCATTACAAAGCCCTCCATTGCCAAGATAGAGAGGAGTCGCCTCAACCAGCTGGTCCTGAGGCTCACCTCCTCTAACAGGCCTCAGGACAGCTCTCACACAATCTGGCCCAACCAAATCATAGCTAAAGAAAAAGAAAATTACATCAACTATTGGACATGTACCACGAAAACCCAAAACAAACTTCAATGCTATTTGGCTCTAAACAGACAGTACACAGTGGCAAACTATCTGACCGCCGTGACTGATCCCAAACTGAGAAAGACATTAACAATGTACAGACTCAGTGACCACAGCCTGGCCGTAGAGACTGGCCGACACAGGCAGACCTGGCTGCCCAGAGAAGAGAGGCTGTGTCAGCTCTGTCCACAGAGACAGGTGGAGACAGAACAACACTTTCTGCTGCACTGTCAAACATACCAAGACATTAGAACAAAGTTCTTTACAAAGATAACATGTCAACTCCAAGATTTTGAATCACTGTCTGACCAGAATAAAATGCAACATGTACTTGGAGAAAATAGTGCCAGCAGCATAGAAGCAGCGAAATATGTGAGCGCATGTCACAGCCTAAGAGACAGCTGTTCATCTCCTCACAGCTCACTCTGATTACTCCTCTACTTCATGTGTCTTTTCTACATTTGATACTTGCGGTTTTGTAATAATACATTGTTGTAAATTGTTTAATGAATGAATTGTATTTGTATTTTATCATATCACTATTGAATTGTATTATCCTTGACGCTTTGGCAATATTGTTCACCTGACATTCATGCCAATAAAGCTATTGAATTGAATTGATTGAATTGAATTGAAGAGAGAGAGAGAGAGAGAGAGAGAGAGAGAGAGAGAGAGAGAGAGAGAGAGAGAGAGAGAGAGAGAGAGAGAGAGAGGAGAGAGCGCTTCTGCTCATTTCTCCCGTGTTATTATCCAAAGTTAATGTAAACTTGAATAATGTACTTCATTTGAATGTAATCATTATGTTGGTTGTTGTTTGTGGAAGCGCATCATGTATTGAAAAGTTAATCTGAACTTTTCTATCCGTTAGGATTATAAACTGAAGCAATATAAAAATGAGCCCCATTAACTGAGTTTTAAACATCACTTTAAAAAAAATTACCTTGGTTGCTGATTGGCTAATGGTTACACAAGCCAAAACATCGTTATGACATCATCAAGTGTCCAAATCTGATCAGCTCATTTTCAGACAGTTTTTATAGAAATGGATCAGAGAAAAAGAGAGAGAATCTTTGTTCCTGAAACTTTCAGAGTCTCTTTACACAGAGGGGACACATGTTGATGTAGAAGAGACATGACGAAGAGGGGACACATGTTAATGTAGAAGAGACATGAAGAAGAGGGGACACATGTTGATGTAGAAGAGACATGAAGAAGAGGGGACACATGTTGATGTAGAAGAGACATGAAGAAGAGGGGACACATGTTGATGTAGAAGAGACATGGAGAGAGAGGACACATGTTGATGTAGAAGAGACATGAAGAAGAGGGGACACATGTTGATGTAGAAAAGACATGAAGAAGAGGGGACACATGTTGATGTAGAAGAGACATGAAGAAGAGGGGACACATGTTGATGTAGAGGAGACATGAAGAAGAGGGGACACATGTTGATGTAGAAGAGACATGAAGAAGAGGGTACACATGTTGATGTAGAGGAACATGAAGAAGAGGGGACACATGTTGATGTAGAAGAGACATGAAGAAGTGGATTTTGCATGGTAGGTCTCCTTTAAATCCTTCTTTAACAGTGAGTAAATAAAGGAAACTGTATATTTTTGAGCTAACTAAAGTACCTGGAAGCACGGCGAGGGTCCCCAGGTTGACCCGGTGGATCCCGTCCAGCAGCAGCAGCTTCCCCTCCATGGCGGCGGTCACCAGAGGGGAGGGTCTCCACGCTGTGTCTCCGTTAGGGAGCGTGCAGCGCTGCTGGAGGAGGTCTCTGGCCGTCATGTCCTGCAAGAAGAGGGGGAAGAATTCAATTCAATTCAAGGCTTTATTGTCATTTGCACATTAGCTACAGTGTAGATATGGCAATGAAAAACTTAGGTCGCAGGCTCCTCCAACAGTTCAACCTATATATAGGACATCAAATAGTGCAAGAGAATGTTTTATAGTAGTGTAGAAGAGTCTATATGAAGGAAATGGACACCAAGGAACAGAGAGAGTGGAAGGGATTGAGAGCAACGTAACTTAAATGTAGGATATTAAGTGTGGTTTGCAGAGGTCCACAGGTATGGAATTAGATTAATAACACTATAAATATGTCTTTATCTGTCTTTAAAAAGAGCAAAAGTGGTACTTTTTGCCGTTTATAAACAAGTTACTTGTCTGAAATGCATTTAATTTGGAAATGTTCTTCCTATATCAGTGTTTATTATATCTTACCTATTTCAAACCAATGTTTTCGGACCATTTTACAAGGGTAAAACTAGGGTCAGATTAGTTTTTATGAATAAATGTCCGATCTTAAGTGTGGTTTGCATGAAAGAGGTCCAAAGGTATGGGATGAGATCGATAATAAAACTACCAAATGTCTGCATCTGTGATTAAAAAGTGCTTAAGACAGTTGTTAAATAAATGTCAAAGCTTGAATACAGTAAATGTCTCTGAACTTATGAACAAGGTACTTCACTGCAAATGCATCCAATTTGAACGGATGTTTATCCGTAATCTTAAAATGTGTGGCTTGCAGAGGTCCACAGGTATGGAATCAGATTAATAACACATAAATATGTCTTTAACTGTCTTTCAAAAGAGTAACACGTGAAAAACAACTTTAGAAACAAATTACTTTACTCCAAATTGCATTTCATTTGTACCATTATTTTCTATTTTTTTCATATATCGGTGACTAAATCTAGGGTCAGACAACTTTTGCTTTCTGTATACATAAACTCTCACAAATTCTAGATGTGCGAGTAAGATAGCAAACCAGCTTGTTAGTTCAACTTGTGTTTTGTTCATTGGCAGGAGATGTGCTCCAGTTTCTTTGTGTATTGAGTACTTTCTTTTAGGAGAAAGTTGTTTACTTTAAGTTGGCTTTGTAAATTGGCGGGTGAGCCTTCTTTTGTTTTTCATTATCAACCCATTTTCCCCAAATCAGTTTCCTCTCTTTTTTCTCTCTCCTGGTTATTTTTATATTTTGTTAATTCCCTTTGCACCCCTAGTTTAGGCGGGAACGTAACAAAGCTAATGGCACATTATAGTTAAGGGGAAAACATCTGTGTATTGATGATCACGCTGCTGTGTCATGGCACAGATGGAGGGTTTGAGGAGGGAAGACAAGCAGAGTTGCACAATTTGTTCCAAGACATTGTGCGCTAAAGGGAGAGTTCGGAGGCTGTGGAAAAGCTCTCTGAAGCCACACTGAACAATGAGCTCACACACGAAGCGATTAGGAGGAAGTCGGGTATCAGACCTCCCCTGACATTGAGAATATCTGAGCATCTTTAATGGAGTGAGTCGTCTCCTAATAACTCTCTGTCTCTTCCAGTAAACGGACCACATCACCACTGTCTTTCTGCCAATTCCAGAGGATCAGGAAACTATTCCAGTAAATGCCAAATACTGTACGCTTGATTAATGCAACTGGCAAGATATCCTAAATATTCCCTGAAAGGTCTTACCTGCTTTCTTTGATTCTGTATTACCAGGAGTTATACAAACATGAGAAATACTGTAGTTAATACGGCCAATCAGCTCTGTTCAGTGATCATTATGTTCAACTTCAATACACTTTATAAAAGCTGGAAGGTTACTAGATAGTTCCTTCATATATTAACGTTATTTATCTTGTATATTTTCGCCTGAAGTCAATGAAAACAACTTTTTGTGGCAGATTTGATCCGCAGATTTTGGAAGACAAGGCAAAATGTTTAGTTTTAGACCAAACGATCAAATAAATTGCGAAGGCATCTGTTTTTTGGGGATCTTTTAAACCCATGAGGGTAGGGAAGAAATATCACGACTCCTTCAACCACTGGTTTACTAGAAGGTGAATGGTCCTGCTCTGATATCAATTCCATTATCAGAGATTATCATGATTTCTTTTTGAATGCCAAAGAGGGGAAAGGGCTTTGGTAATCGTTCAGTTTTTCTTTCCATTGAAGGACACATATTTATATCGATGCATGTCACTTCGTTTTCCAAAAATGGGATTTTCAGAGCTGACCAGATGAGTTTCCCGGCGAAGGATTCCACAATTCCCCCGCAGCAAAACTCACCCCTGACCTCAGCCGGCTAAAAATATCTGCAGCATGATGCATGATGCAGGAACACAGACACACACACACACGGATGACTCCATTCTCCAGAAAAACACACACAGGGGGGTTAAACACTGAATGTGTGAACGTACCTGCCAATAAACTTCATTTTACTTTTGGATCTTAGAACAGCAAACTCCCTTGAAATGTTTAAAAGCCATATTAAAAACCTATCTTTTTCATATGGCTTTTAATTTGGGTTAACTTTCAATTCTCACTGGTATCATTGTACCTTATCTTGTTCTCTATTTATTTGAATATTATTATGTTTTCTGTAAAGCACTGTTTGGGCTGCTTTGTGCATGAAAGGTGCTATACAGATAAAGTGTATTATTATTAGTGCGAATGCTGTTTTCTGTCTGATGGAGACTTCATACTGACTTCAACACGTTCCACATATTTTATACCTTATTGGTGATGTTTGGTTTTAGTTCAAACGTTTGCAGTCAAAATATTCTGATGCTTTTCAAAGCGTCTTAATACACATTCATTCACTACTACTTACATTTAATATCTAACTCCTTCAGCCTACTTTCAGCTGCAGAAACTATTCAACTATTACATTATTCAGCTATTTCAGGACATTGAAGCGATACATGTTGTTGTTTATACCCTTTTTAAACATTTTCTTTTCAATATTAAGCTTCTTCACTATTTTTGCTACTCTTCCAGTTTAACAATTCACTTTCAAGTTTTCAACAAAGTCATTGCAATGCATTTTGATTCAAATCATTTCACTTTTCTGCATTTCTCCACTAAGTTCAGCAACACACTGACTTGGTCTCTGTAGCTAAAAGCAGCATCCATTCAGCTAATAACATATTCAGCTTTTTCTGCATTTTCAGCTAAATTCAGCCACAAATGTTCACAGTTTAGAGCATTCGCACGCATTTTCGGCAGGAAATGCATTTTCTAGTTATTATTATTATTAATATTATTAATTCAGAAATTGGAAAATCCTGGTAAAGTGGAAGATAATTGATTCTAAAGAACTGGTTTACATTGACTTATTAGGCGCTTTCACACCAAGTACTTTGCCGTACTTAGTTCCCAGTACTTAGTTCATCGAAACTCTTTAGTTCCCGGAACTAAAGAGTAGATCGCGTTCTCACCGGAATAAATCCCTGAGGGAGGATTAGGCAAATTAAGCCACTGACGTCACTTCTTCTTCTTTTGCTTTGGGTTTACTGGCAGGCCGGAAGTCCCCGGAGTTGGGGAAGGCTTCAGTAGAAGCAGCTGGGACTCCCAGCAGCTTCTACTGAAGCCTTCTGAGTAAATCGCCAGAACGCCGACACCTCCTCATCTCCACCGCTCCCATGTTTTTTTGTGTGTTGCAATAAGTTAGTCTCTCTCCGTTGGTGCGCTGGGCTAATGCTAATGCTAATAATGCTAATGCCAGCAAATAAAATGGCGGCTTCACAAAACTTTTCGGAGTTTTACGGGGCGTGGTTTGCAATTCGCCCAGCCAATCAGAAATGGGAACCTTTTTCTCCCCAGGAAAGTACCTGCTCTCTACCAGGGACTGAAAAGGGGGGAAAAGGTTCGCCAAAAAAACGTTCTAGTTCCTGATCTTTTTGGTGTGAACGCAAAATCCCAGGAACTATCGGAACTATTCCTGGGAAAAGTACTCCGGTGTGAAAGCGCCTATTAACTGTATCTTTGTGTCTCCTTGAGATGTGTGTGATGTGTTCTTTTGTTTGTTCCTTTTGGGACTCTTTGTTGTCTGTGTTCTTGTTTTTATGATAACCTTAAATTCTGGCGCATGTTTTTATTGCATTCATGTTTCTGTGGTCTTATTTTTTACTTTCTTTTTTACTTGTGAAGCACTTTGTGAATTGTATTTCTGTGAAAGGTGCTATAGTAAATTAACGTATTAAACCGGACATTTCTGCCACTGATGGCCTTCCTCTGCATGATAAACTTACTCATGCTCTGTAGTGTTTTGACAGATAATAAACTGTTAAAATCTTTCCAAAGATCACTTTTTATTCACCTGGTAGAGCATGACGGGCTCGATGCTGTAACCCAGCATCTCTGCAAACTCTTTAGCAATCACAGACTTTCCACAGCCCTAGGAAACAAGAAAAACAGTGTTATAAATATCAGATTTCATTACGCTTTGAATGTAAAAATAGCTGTGGTACATCTAGACATCTTATGTGGTCAGTCCATATAATTTTCTCCTGGGATTAGAATCCAATTATAAACGCAGACATATACATATACATTTTACAATAATGGTTGGATGAAGATCCCAACGACATGTTTAGCATCGTTAAAAAAACACGTTGCCATTAGAGAGATTATCACGAGTGTTAAGAGGAATTCTTGATGAGTTTCTTAGGAACTTTTACCCTCATAGAATTACAAATGAAAGGTCGGATTGGGTTTCCTTTATTCGCCAGACACAGCCACATTTCAAAGAATTAACAAACTACTGATGAGCTGATCATTACATTACATTAGTAAAGTTCCCATCAGCGAAAACACGTCGGTTTGCTATCCTGGCTCCAAAATGGTGGAATGAGCTCCCCATTGACATCAGGACAGCAGAAAGCTTACACATCTTCCGGCGCAGACTGAAAACTCATCTCTTTCGACTCCACTTCGAGCAATAAAATTACTAACAAAGCACTTATATACTAATAAAGGACTGGCTTATCTAAAGCCAGTTGAGTAGCACTTGAAATGTTTTGGCTCTATGAAACCTGATAGATGATTCTGTTTTCTTCTAGTTTGTATCTTCTTGGTCGAATGCACTTATTGTAAGTCGCTTTGGATAAAAGCGTCAGCTAAATGCAATGTAATGTAATGATGAGCTGATCACCAGTTCTATCACCAAAAGAAAAAGGTTGCTTGGTCTAATTACCAAAATATTGTAATGTATTGTTTGACTGTTGTTACACCTGCAGGATTGTCCCTCACTCTGTCATTATGCCTCTGTTACGAAACAACCCTTCTGTTATTGTATAAAGTTCATGAACATTGTATAAGATGCACATCAGAGGACAATGAGAAGGGGAGGGTTTCAATGTTTACTGTTCCCTTATTGCAAAGGTTTATACTCCCTGTAACTGCAAGTATATTTCATTGCAACTTGTGAAATGTCCTCAACTGTCTTCTTAATAAAGAATTGTAATCAAAAAAGAATTGCAAATGAAAGATGAAAGTGTAAAATGATCGAGGCAAACAATTTAATCTGTGAAGCCCACTGGGACACTGGGTGTTTCTCAATGTCGAGGAAGGCTGCTCCAGAGTCACTATTTGAAGCACACTACGTCATTGAGTCCCGCCGAAGGACTGTTCCAATGTCCAGCATACTTGGAATTCTACCGAGGTTTGTGCCTCACTTAGGCATTGTGTGTTATCTACCTTGGCTCCTATGAGACAGATGTCCTTCACCATGTGAGACTGCATCATGTCGGCCATCAGCTGAGAGTGGCTGGGCGTGCTGATGAAGGTGGAGCTGCTGTTGGGGGAACGCAGATCCTTCATGCCTGCTGGCACCTGGAGATTAATGGAGACAAAGAAAACAGACATGACTAACAGCTTCTAGAAAAGTTCAGGGAAACATCTGGAGTTTTTTGCCGGAGAAATCTGACTTTAATACCTCGAACAAAAATCCAAATTAAGTGGATCAGCTTCTCTCTTATACAAACATGAGAAATACTGTAGTTAATACTGTCAAATCAGCTCTTTTCAGTGATCATTATCTTCGCTTTTCTACACCATTAATACACTTTTTAAAACCTATAAGGTTACTAGAGAGTTCCTTCCTTCTTTTCTTCATATATTTACATTATTTATGATGCATATTTTCGCTGGAAGTGCACCTTCCATTGCTCTACTTATTAATTTAATTAACTCGGTCTACTCAGCGGAGAAAATAATTGTTACTACTCCAAACGGAAATAATATTGAATTTTGAATGGCTTGATTTTTGTCTATTCCTGACCTCTTCAAAGTAAAAGAATTATGTATAAAAAGAGAAAATGTTCCTTTAAATAAGAATTGACAGACATTACTGACGCACATGTTGAATTAAAATACTGCATCTTCAAAAAACAAAGAGTTAGCAAACAATCTATGAGATACACAGGAGCCAAAATAATCACTGCTGCTCATACAGCAAATAAAATGCATCTTCAAAGAGTCAGAGAGAGTCGGTGATATCATTTGTTTGGCTAGAGGATCAGCGCCACTATTTTTAGAAGTCTGGAAAATCTCTGTTCTCCCTGGACTCGTGCAGTGAATCATTCACAAACCCTGTGTTTCGTCCAAGAAGAAGAATAAGAGGAATTAAAGAGCGATAAAGACATTCCCTTCAGTGTCTTCAGAGAGAATCAGGACAGATAAGATGGTCAGGCGGCCGATACAGTGTGTGTGTGTTTGTGTGTGTGTGTGTGTGTGTGTGTGTGTGTGTGTGTGTGTGTGTGTGTGTGTGGTCTGTCATGATATCTGTGAAATGTATTACTCACTCACTGTTTAGTCAAAAGGTTCATTATTAGTCGTCACACTCCCAAGAAAGTCAGATTGTTTTATCTGATTATATAAACAAAGTATGGCTGTACCAAATCTATTTTTGCATTTAAAGTTACTATCTTCATCATATTGTATTACGTATAACCCTATAAAAATCGGCAATTAAAATAATGTGATGAATTGAATTAAATAAGTACATTTTTATTTATTTTTTTTTAAATTATCTTTCTTTAATAAATATATGAGAGTGCATGCCTCTCTTTTTGTGCGGTGGAAGCGGGAGAGAAGTGGGAAAATGTTGTTTTTGAAAGGCTGAACGCAAACTAACGTGGATTAAAGCAGAATGTTTAGTTAGATGAAAACATTTTGTGGAATTTGGAAATGACTGCCTTTTTTTTATGTGGACTTTAAAATCTCTGTAGTTCTTGGAAAGGTTCGGATCACACACACGACTAAAATCCTTGATGCAGCTTTGACAAAAAGAAAATATTAAAACTGATACCGAACAGTGGCGGATTTAGGATTGTAGGAGATCCGGGGCTTAGCCACAATTTTGAAGTTGTTGAGCGGGGGGGCGGGGGGTGCTAGCGTGAACTGTGGACTCGCCGGAGCCTCGCAGCGGGGGTAGTACGCAGGCTACTGTCCCCGCAGCTGCTGCCTCTCTGTTGGACTCCGGTGCTGCACATTACTGACGAGACGTTTCTCAGTGAAACATCCGGGGCTTGAGCCCAAGTAGCCACCCCCTAGCGCCGCCCCTGATACCGAACAAGATTCTTGTCTAACTTTAAATCTGTTTATTTCTTGTCTTTTCGACACAAAAATTGTCAATGGTGCCCTGTAGAGTTATTTAACTTCAGGAGCACTATGGAGCAGTTCGAGTAAATCAAAGGTATTACTACGATATACTAATATTTCGCTAAATTGACGTGACAAACAACCCTGTTTACACACTATTCTACTGATCTACAGGGGTTAGTTATGCTCCAAGAAAAACAGCAACAGGCCAGAAAATACAGTGAGGAAGGAGAATGCTGCTATGGACAGTCTTGCACTAATGTACATTTCTCAAAGTTATTGAAGTGACTGTTATTTTGTATATATTGATTGTCTTGCTTTTATTGAGGTCTTAATGTGTGCATATGTATAAATGTGTCTGTTGATTGTGTATATATAGATATTTGCATACATGTTTTTTTTTCATATTTCTTTTTCTATTCGGGATTGTGGGAAACGGTATTTGGATCTCTCTGTCTGTACACACAAACTGAAAGATTGACAATAAAGTTGACTTTGACTTTGATTATACAGGTACCTGAAAGGTGACGTCTTTGTCTGCAACACTTAATGCCACATCTGCATGACCCTCAACATCCTGTGTTCTGGAAACACTCAGGATGGAGCTGGGAGCCGGCTGACGACCATCAAGAATCTCAAACCTCTGAGAAAGAGACACAGAAAACATGTTAGACAAAATAAATACTGGATTTGATCTATTTCACTCACAGAGGTGGGAAGTAGTGGAGTACAAATACTGCCTTACTGCACTTAAGTACATGTTTCTGGTATCAGTACTTTACTCCACTACTTATTTTTCTGACGACTTTTTACTTTGTCTTCTTACAAGTTGAACACAAATACCTGTACTTTCTACTTCTTCCATTTTGAACCCAAATACCTGTACTTTCTACTTCTTACATTTTGAACACAAATACCTGTACTTTCTACTTCTTACATTTTGAACCCAAATACCTGTACTTTCTACTTCTCACATGTTGAACCCAAATACCTGAACTTTCTACTTCTTACATGTTCCAAACAGGCTGGTTCCTTTAGTTTGAATGTGTGTTTGGTGGCATGATCATTATTATTTAGAGTCATTGCGTGCCTATTGATTTGAACACGATCCGTGTATCCATCATTTCCTGGTCTTCTCTAAAGAAGAGGGACCAATGAAAACGTTGTAAATGTTGCCGTTGTTCAGCATGGAAACATTCATTAGCTAACAATGACATTATTGTTCTATTAATATAAAGGGAGGTCAGGTACTCTTTAAAACAGCTGCTAGTTATGGGTACTTTTTACTTAAGTACATTTCAAAGCCCTCTTTACTTTGACTTGAGTAAAGAAGTTTAGTCAGTACTTCTTCTTTTACCAGAGTATTTTTAAACACGAGTATCTGTACTTCTACTTGAGTAACGGATGTGTGTACCATCTCTGCATACAGACGATAGACATTTTATAACTTACGCTGAGTACGCCCTCCACAGCGTTGCGCCCTTCCTTTCCCAGGATGCTTTTGTACGGGTAGAGTCTCTGCACCAGCTGCTGGGAGGACAGCATGGGGAACGCATTCTGCACAAACACCGAAAAAAAAATACATGGATTGGACACACTTCATGGAACAACAGGGCTCTTATTTATCTTTTATTGGGCTTTTGGCATTCATTTTCCCCTTGCATTCGGAAAAGAAAGAAAGTTCAAGCGATTATTTGTCCTAAAGAAATACAAAAATCGAACTCAAAAACAGCCACAAGGCAACAGGTACTGAATATTATGTGTGATAGAAGTCCATTGTCCAGGCAAGAATTAAACAATGGCTTTCAAATCTCTTCCCCTGGTTAAAAAACGATGTGCATTTCTGGTGAATAATCACGTCTTCAATACAGACCCAAAACCCTGAAGATGCCTTCAAGATAAAAGCATGAACTACTCAAATAATGACATTAAATAATGATCCAAAAACATATATGTAAACAGCAAGAAAATAAATGATTAGCTATTAAATATTACAAGTGAAGTATTCTCACCAGCACATGGAGGGCAGGAAGCAGGTTGTCCACAGGGAAGTCAGGAAGGCCGAGGTTGGATGATTCCTGGGAGCAAAGCGTGGTCGCTAGAGAGAGCAGCTGAGACACCCTGACACACAGAATGTCACACATAATCAAATACTACGGAGGATTTAGGTACGAAAGAATACTAACAAGTCATATAAGGCATTCAAAAAGGTCGAAGCTTCAGTCAGAGTCTCTTTAAATTGTACTATTTTTAGGCATCTATTAAAAATATAAAAACATATCTATGAAGTGTTTTGCTCAAAATACCAAACAGATCAATAATGCGTCATATCCCTCTATTTCAGCCCTGTTACTAAAGTGCTGATTCTGGGTCTGCAGCTTTAAATAAAAAAGGGACGAGAGCTCATGCAGGATAATTCTACCCAGATACTCCAAATGATGTTCTAAACCACATGAAGGATTATTTCTGAAACAGTATGGAGCTCAAACTCTTTTTCTCTCTCAGGTTTACCACAAGGTGAGTTCCTTTTTATTACGTCCAAAACACGTCTCATTGTTTCTGATAGCAACGTGTCTGATAGGGCCGTGGGTCTAATATTACGTCATATCGGACGCAAATCTGGATCAGCTCCGTTGTTCCCCCGTTTTTAGAGATGTGGGTAGGAGGAAAAGAGAGAGGGTTTTATTTTCTGACACTTTGTGAGTCTCCTGACACACCGGGAACATGGTGATGGAGAAAAGAATCAAAAAGTGCATTTTGCATGATAGGAGACCTTTAATGTACCTTTCTGCAGCTACGTTTGGTCCGACTGTGTACAGCAGCTCCAACTGGTCCTAAAAAAGAAAAGAAAACAATGTCGGGATGAGAAGAGCTGCGGGGCGACTCACTTAGATCTACTTAGAAACCACTTAGGTAAAAGGGTTTAGGGGCACAAGTTTAAACTCAAAGATTTATAGAAACAGAAACACTGCAGGGTGAATTCCAAAAAGGATTGCACAGCTTTTTCGGTCACTGAACCTGCACTTATGAGACAAAATAAGAGACATTTTCAAAGCATCCACAAAAGATAAGAGCAACCCTGACTGCCTTTCCAAAATAAATATCAGACCCAACTCTTCTCCTGATGGGGCGGCTTGAGGCAGCCCTTCCCCAGGTTGTATATACCCGTCCTGACCTTCTAGGTACAAGGAGACGGCGGCACAGTCAAGTGCTCGCAGAGCAATTCTGGGCAAGCTTTATAAAGAACTACCTCCCTACCCTTCAAACTCGGCAAAAGTGGAGAGGGGAGAAACCAAATCTCACCCTGGAGGCCATTGTAATGGTTGTGGACCCAAATCTACCCCGGGCATCTTGGCCCATAGGAAAGGTTCAGAAACTTCTCCGAGCTCAGATGGTAGAGTCAGAGTGGCCGAGGTACTAATTAAAGGGAAATCATATGTACGTCCTGTCAGCCGGTTGGAATCCCTCACAGAGATCAGAGATGACCCTGAAGGAACATAAGGATTTTCCTTTGGATCAAATATGTCTCACATATCCGAAGGGCGGCTGTAGAAAATCCCTCTCCCACTCCAACCTCCCTCTACCTGCTCCCTCCTCCTGCCACCCTGGAGGGGCAGAGCTAGCTAATCAATAAAGGCAGCCAGCTCACCTGTGGCAAATCCTCTCCCCCATGAACAAAGAAGCTGGCTGGCCTCATGCAACTCCTGGGCACCAATTGTTTGTCTGAGTAAATGATCAGCAAGTTTTCCTTTCCTTTGTATTGTATTTTTCACAGCAGCTTGAGTAGTTTATCTCCCTATTTTCTGTACTGTTAAGATTGCATTTAGTTACCTTATTTATACATTACATATAATTATGTAAAAGAGAACTGCTTTGCTGGATTATAATTTGAAGCATGAGCTAATTAAGATGTGTTCTTACCAGATCAACCAGACAACAATTCGGAACAACTAGAATCAACAAATTACAATAAAAAGAATGATCTGGAACTCATGTGCTCATCTTTAAATCCATTGTGTTGACTGTCTATCCCTAAACCATCACCCTCAATACTCTTCAATGGGTATATGGATTATTTCATGATAGTTTACTCTACTTTTAAACAGGATAATGAACATAGGATCACTGGGAAGAACAGGTAAGATGACCCAACTCCTTTACCCTCATTGTTGACATATGTTTTTGGTGGTGTGAAATGTTTTTGGGTAAGATAATCTCTTTGTTCTGACCTTAAACGGGAGGTAATACACGTCTCTGGCCTGGAAGCGGGATCGGAGGGGGGGGTCCAGAGGGTTTCCTTTGTATTTCGGGACAGGAAGTCCGAGAGCGATGACTCGAAAGTCCTCACTCACACGGACGATCTTCCAGGCGTCCATCTCCTCTTTGGTGTGCTCCTGCAATGCATCATGGTACAAAACACGTATATTTTACTCTACTCACTTGGCTCTACTCACTTGGCAAACAATCACAGCACTAATGGAACTGAACTGAACCTATGCTCAACTAAGTACATGTTTACATCCAACTGCACCTTATATTCTACCTCATACCGTTTTTATAGAACACATATTTCATTATTAACTACTTGATAAATACATGTGCAATAATTTACTTACTGACTTGTTTACATTCTTTACTGCCTAAACCGTATTGTTCTTGTATTTGTATGGTTGTATTGTTTTGTAAGCGTACACTGTTCAATGTATCATACGTCCAATTTATAGTCATTATATATTAAAAGTGTTTAGCTTGTATTGTCAATGATACTTCTACGGTCTGTTATGTGTGATTGCACCATCGGGAATGCTTGGAATTTCGCTGTGCAGTGACAATAAAGAAATCCTGCCATTTGATAAGTGTCATCTTGATTCACGTTTTAGCAAAAAGCTGCATTTAAACTGCTTTTTGTTTAACAAGTGCAGACTCTCAATGTCAAGTACTAGAGCTGTACCATTTGGAATAAATAACTAATTGCAAAATACTTTTTGATTGATATCGCAATTGCGGTATGATTAGAGGAATTATAATCTTTTAAACAATGTTCAAATGATCATCGAAAAAAATAGTTAAATGATTTTGGTGAGTGTTTTTAAGGTGATCTGTACCAAACAAGTCTTTTTTATTTTGTCTGTAGAATACTGTTTGTAAGCTGGGACTCCACCAAACTTAAAAAGATCATTTCACACATTTTCCTTTACAAAACACGTCAATTTTACTCACTTAGCAAAATCCTGCCATTTGATAAGTGTCATCTAAAATGCAATTGTTATGGAAAAAGCTGACTCTCAATGTCACAGGACTAGAGCTGTAACATTTGGAAAGAATAACTAATTGGAAATACTTTTGATATTACAATTGGTATATAATTCGAGGAAATTATAATCTTTTAAACAGTGTTGAAATGAAAAGTCTTTTTAAGGTGATCTGTACCAAACATGTCTGTTTTATGTTGTCTGTAGTATAATGTTTGTAAGCTGGGACTTCTCTGCAGCTCAGCAAAACTTAAATAAGATAATTTCACATATTTTACCAAATGTTGGATTCACTGTGATTTGGATAATGCACTTGTCCATATTGCAATTAAAATGTGGATTGCCTTACTGACAATGGCCTGTTTTCCTCTAAACACAAGAGAAGCATTGTGGGAGGAGTGTGAAAACTCACTGCTAGAGTGAGAACATTCAGGTAGACATAAATAGATACTTTATTGATCCCAATTTGAGAAATGATTTCGTCGCAGAAGTGTGTTCAGACTTTATAATACAATACTCAAAATACTTTAAAACATGGAAAAGAGAATTAACAATTAAAAGTAAAAATGATAAACAAAATAATATAAAATATTCTGGATAAATAAAATTCAAAAATACTACAGGTCTTTTATAAGAAAGGAGAAACTCAAACTATGGAGCATGGAGTTCTCTGCGGCCAGAGGTGAGCCGTTGAAAAGTCTTATTGTCACTATATCACTGTCACAAAGAGAAGTACAGGAAAACATTCCTGTACTTCTCTTTGTGACTGCGGACGTGGCTTCAGAACAACAGCAATAACATGAAAAACAATGACTTCCATAAACACAGGTCATTGGATAACTCCCAGGTTCAGAGGAGTGTGCACAAATTATTATTACAACCCAAAAAGCTTTGTGTTAGCTTTGTGTTATCTTTGTGTGTCTCTGACCTGCAGCAGCTTGTCGTAGCGCTCCGACGACATGAGGAAGCGTCCGTCCTCCAGCTGCATCTCCCTGTTCTCCAGCAGGTTGTTGAGCACCGGCAGGACGTTCCTCTCTGCCTTCTCCAGACCCTCCAGAACCAGAACCCGGCCCAGAACCGCTGCCCGCACAGCACACTGGGGAGGAACGCAAAGGGAGTGAATAAAGGACACTTGGGTTGTAATGAACAAGTTGTGTGAGAGTTTATAAAAGGATGTTTTTATACAGTTCTGCTGTTGTTAAATGCTGCCAACATGTATTTCAAATCATCAGGTCTTTTCTTAGAAAACAAGGTAACTTATTATGTGGGTAGATAATTCCCTCTGGTTCATTTTCGTGGCTAAAACACCTGGTTATTGGTACAAACTTTACAAACACAACAGAGAAAGGAATAGTCAGTAAACTCAATGTGCCTATTAGCTTTGATCTGTGATGATGTATGTGTTTTTGTGTCTGTTGCATGTTAAAGGGCCCATGTCATGCTTTTCTGGTTATTACCCGTCCCCTTGTGTTATGAAGGTTTTTCTGCATGTAAACGGTCTGCAGAGTCACAAACCCTCAAAGTACACCCTGTAGCGAGTAAAACTCTAACACAGAAAAGACCTGTCTATGCTGCCCCAGAACGCCTCGTTGGAGATTTCTCTTTTTCTTCCTGGGTACAGTGACGTGCCCATACCCAAATGGACCCATTGGTCCAAATGGACCAATCCGTGGAGCCGTTACGTTAAGTCCGCGGATTGGTCAAAATGGACCAATCCGCGGACTTCCTCACACACACACTCAATCTTTTCTCAGCTGCAGCTCCGCCGATTTCTCCTCCCTGAGACAGCGGGACGCGGCGAGGCTTTGAGTCGGTGTGTGAGCACACACACAAACTCCCAGCCAGGCTGCGGGTGTCGGGCTGTGTCTCGCTGTCTCGCAGACGGCCACTGGGCTCACAGGGAGGGGGGCGCAGGAGCTCCAACAAGCCGTTTAGGACAGAGAGTGAATACACATGCTATACAGAGATGCTGTATGAGAAACCAATGTGAGTTTGGAACATTGCACAATATAAATCTATTCTAGTAGACCTCAACAATGGAATTATGATCAGTGGAAATGGCCATGACATGGGACCTTTAATTGGTTTGTATTCATGTGCTTTAAAGAGGCCCTATTTCACTTTTTGGGGTGTTCCCTTTCTTGTAGTGTGTTATATAGATTTTGGTGCATGTTAATGGTCTACAAAGACTAAAATCCTTGTGTTCCCTCCACGTGCACTGCACACTGGGGACAAACACAACAGAGAAAGGAAATAGTCAGTAAACTCAATGGGCCTATTAGCTTTCATCTGGGATGATGTATGTGTTTTTGTGTCTGTTGTGTGTTAATGGGTTTGTATTCATGTGCTTTAAAGAGGCCCTATGTCACTTTTTGGGGTGTTCCCTTTCCTGTAGTGTGTCATATAGGTTTTGGTGCATGTTAATGGTCTGCAAAGGCTAAAATCCCTGTGTTCCCTCCACCATATTGTATGGCTTAATCTCTCACATTCACATGATGGACTAAAGTGCTCATGTTCATTAATGTGCATTGTCCTTTCTTAAATAAAGACATACAAAATACAGATACTTAGATATAATAATTAGAGATTCAGGGGATGGATTTCAAGGCTAAATGCTAACAACTGCAATCAGTTTAACCTCAGGTAAAATCTGCGGCTCCTTTGTGCAGCGTGACCTCTGACCCTGTGTAAATGTGAAGTGCTAAAAGCATTTAAACAAAGGGCAATCAGCTCTTACGGCTCCAAAGACTAAATGAGCTTCGCCTTTCCTCAGGATGTCCTCGGTTTATTGTGTGCGGAACATCCTCCAAAACTACTCCAAAACCGATCCTCAAAACACCGTCAGCTGTTTTAGGAAAGCCTATTTTCTGCCACCAACTGTGGGATAAAAAAACTCTACTGTGTGTGTGTGTGTGTGTGTGTGTGTGTGTGTGTGTGTAGAAGCACATTTCTGCAGATATCAAAAAGCAGTTCTGACGTCAAGAGGCAGGAAACCTTAGCTGTCTGGGTGCACCACAGAGCAAGTGGCCATATAATTAGGTTAACATGTAAATACGTGGCAGCCCATAAAGCTATAGTGAGGACCAGATGCTCTATATTTAACTCTTGATCCATTTTCGGCACCAACGCTATAATCAGATAATTGTTAAAAATGTAAGTGACGCAGGACGGCTGCAGAGAGACGGGAGGCACAGACAGACCTTGTTCTCTGAGAAAACATCCAGACAAGACACACAGGAGCTCTGAGGCAACATTTAGAGAGTGTTAATATGGAGAGGGAGAAAAAGGCAATTTTCTGCATCACCTTCGTCTCTTTGCACAATATGTTAACGGCACTTAAACTGTCATCCCGTTATCCAATCCAACGTTATTTATGTTGCACATTTAAAAACAACAGAGTTGACCAAAGTGCTGTATATCAATACATATATAAAAAGCAGCATAAACACATTTAGACAAAACCGATAGGACAAAAAGAAATGTAAAAACACGAGACAATAAAACCATACTTAAAGCAACAGACTGAAAAACTCAACGATACACGATGTAAAAACTATATAAAAACACAACTGTAAACGAGTGTGCAAATCAAAATGCTTCTGCACCCAATGCAACTCTCAGGTATGTTTTGAGCTTTTACATATCGGTATTTTCTGCCTCACCTTCGTGTCTTTGCACAATATGTGAACGGTACTTAAAGGTAGAGTAGGTAAGAATGGAGAAACCAGCTCGAGTGCGCTAGAATCTGAAAATACTCAGCCGAAAAAAATCTGCCCCTTCCTTCAGACTTCCTCACAGAGCCCTTCCTCCAACACACACGAACGCACACATGACCAATGAGGGCACGAGATAAGTTTGTGCACAGATGGAAGGCTGACAGGCAGGTAGGCCATCCAGCTATTTTAGCCGGGCCGGCTCAGATGATTGGTCGTGCTTTTTACAGCGCCACGGCTTCCACAGATGACATGTTTTTATGTATTTATTGTCAAAGCATTTAATATATTCATTGCTATCGGGATGTTAAGAGCATTCCATGGAATATAACAAAAAGTGTATCTGACGTGAATTACTTACCCCACCTTTAAACTGTCATCCCATTATTATAATATGTGTGCAAATCTAAATGCCTCTAGTCCGCGCCCAATGCAACTCTTTAGAAACTGGTTTAATCTTAACTTATGTGCATACACAAATCATCCTTTTTTTTTTAATAGTAGGCATTTGTTTTCCAGGTATGTTTTGAGCTTTCTCATATCGGCCCGGCATGCCAAGTAGCGACGCTGTGAAAGCATGTAAATGTTTATACAGAATAATAAGGTTTTAGTGAAAATGCATGTGTGTGAAGGAGACTTGGGTTGTGTGAGAGTTTATAAAAAGGATGTTTTTATATACTTTTGCTGGTGTTAAATGCTGCCCACATGTACTTCAAATCATCATGTCTTTTCTTAGTCAACAAGGTAACTTATTATGTAAGTAAAGAATTCCATCTGGTTCATTTGTGTGGCTAAAAACACCTGGTTATTGGTGTGTTAATTCACCGTTCACCAAGACGGTTACACTCTATGTTCCCACTTCTCTCCAGGTTGTGCATAACTATTAAAAACTACTGTTGTACGATTGCAATTTCTTCTTAATGAACGTTTCCACTTGCCGGATTTGAGCTCAGTTGCCACAGCTTTGCACTGACAGACCTTTCCCTTAAATAGGATCGTGTGGTGAGAAGAGATGCCAGTAGATTGTGGGAGGAGTGCTCTTCACAAATGCAGAAAATAAAACAGATTATCTTTGGATCCACTGACAGATCATGAAAGAAACACGAGAAGCGTTAGACTTTTACTTAGCTTTCCGAGAAAAGTAATTATGGTTATTACATATGAGCAACTTAATACCTAAAAACTGCATCCAATCTTTTATCTTTACCTAAAACAATAGGCTAAATATTCAACCTTCATTTCTACTGCTGCTTTTCCAGAGATCATTTAACAACACATTTCATGTTCTATTTCATTTGTGTGTGTGTGTGTGTGTGTGTGTGTGTGTGTGTGTGTGTGTGTGTGTGTGTGTGGTGTGTGTTGTGTGTGTGTGAATGCTTCTGTAGAGCCCTTTGAACGCCTTTAATGCACACAATATCTTGTTTTTTATTATGACTGCACATATTTTATTCCAATTCTATTTCAATGTAAATACTGCTATATTTTTTTATGTTATTATAGTTTTCTTAAAATAGTTTTCTATCTGTGTTTTTCATTTTTGTTTTACTTGTATGTCTGCACCATGACATCAAGTCAAATTCCTCGTACGTGTCTACCTACCTGGTGATAAACCTGATTCTCATTCTGATTCTTTGTGTGTAAATAAACTAAAGCGCAGTTTATCACTGTAATGGAGGCTCTTATTGGCAGAGTGGCTTTGAGGTGAGCTGCCTTACGTAAGAGCGCCTGCTAACTGGAGAGAGGTGACTTCAGATTTTAAAAATACAACAAGCATGTGATTACATCCATGTGACTCCATCCTTCATATAAACTTGGACTGACGGAGGACGGGGAAAAAAGAGAAAGAGAAAGAGGGAGCGAGGGGGAAGTAAAGAGAGCGTGAGGGCAGTGGAGAGAAAGAGAAAGAACTGACACGATATGTCTGAATTTAGGACTACAAATCAGCACAGGGCCCGCAGGAATACTCGTTCTAGTTAACACACACCCTCACACAGACACACACCTCCCACAACACAAGCTATTCTCAAAGAGGAACGCTCGCTAATTTTCCACCCACATGTCACAGAAAAAGAGCACCAGATACTGTACTGTATGAGCATATTCTCGCCAATTAAAGGCACATACTGCACAAAATCACACACAAAATCACACACACACACACATACTACACAAAATCACACACACATACTGCACAAAATCACACACACACACACACAGGCACATACTACACAAAATCACACACAAACATACTACACAAAATCACACACACACACACACACAGGCACATACTACACAAAATCACACACACACACACTAAACGAAATCAAACACAAAATCAGGCACAAACAACACAAAATCAGGCACACACACATTACACAAAATCACACACACACATTACACAAAATCACACACACACATTACACAAAATCACACACACACACATTACACAAAATCAAACACTACAAATAAATCAGCTACAGGAAATCACACACACTACACAAAATCAGGCACAAAATCAGGCACACACACACATTACACAAAATCACACACACACATATTACACAAAATCAAACACTACAAATAAATCAGGTACAGGAAATCACACACACTACACAAAATCAGTAACACACACACATACACATGCACGCCCACACACACACACATACACATGCACGCCCACACACACACACCCACACACACGATTTCAAGAAGACAGAACGTAATCTCTTCACACCATCAGTGCCGACAATAATGCTGCATCTAATCATGAGCTGTTTCCATGGAGACAATGGACACCTGTTTTCATTTTAATTAGGCGGTGGGAGGACGATCCTCGGGAGATTTAAGGGTTTGCTTTCTTTCCTTGTTGCAGGAAACAGAGCAATGTATCAACGTCGCTCAGTTTGTGTCAGAAGGACAGGTGAGCAGCGAGGAAACAATTCAACGATGAGGTGCTTTAAGAGCTGCGTTCGGATGAGCGAAAACAGACATTTCTAGTCTTTTCATTTCTCTAATGTGCAAGATTTCCCAAATTGGGATCAATAAAGTTCATCTTATCTTATGAAAAATTCAACATAATGATGGGAATGGGAACACAACTCGTGTTTTCTGTAGCGCCCGTGTTGTTTTCATATAACAACTTTAACAGAAATGTTTGTCAATATTTCTGTTGAATATTCGTGTGTATGAGGCTCAATGGCAGCATGGGAGGCGGGGTCTCGTTCTTTCCTATGAGAGCTGCTCATTGGCGCATGAGGACAAAATGGCCCAACTTTTGAGAGAGCGAAACGTCACAGATTACCCATCATGCCTAGCTGTCAGAGCAGAAGAACCCGTGGGTTTTTCTCAATGTCGAGTAAAGCTGCTCCACTATTTCAAGCATACTACGTCATTGAGTGCCGCCGAAGGACTGTTCCAATGTCCAGCATACTTGGAATTCTACCGAGCCCGGCGTACTTCGTAGCGAGAAATTTCGAGGCCGCACATGTGTCGACTCCGCGGTCTTAAAATCCCCACAATGCTTTGCGCACGGACCAATTTCCCCAAATCTGTGGTGCAAAATGTAAGGCGGGGCCTCTCATATGACGCACACCTGCACACTTGTTCGCCTGTTCCACTCTTCGTTTTCCGAATGCCAGGAAGGATTCTTGCCTCGCTTCTGAAGCAAGTGACTCGGAAGACATGTGCTACCAAGGAAGCGTACTCGACATTGAGAAACACCCCGTATGTGCGCTCACAGAGCATGCGCCCCTTAAGCCCCGCCCCCCCGAGCTCCCACTCTCGGCTCAGTAGAGTGAATGGAGACAGAAAATAAATCTAGATTCGGCTTTTAGTGTATTTTACAACTTTAAGGACTTAATGATTATAATAAGGGCTATAAAATAGTTCATACTGGGAAGTTTATTTAGTTTAAAAAAAAGTATCCGCTGATTTACAGACGTTTCTTTCCCAATGTTAGTCAATGGGGAAAAGCCTTTCTGGGCCGGGTGACGTCACGGACTGATACGGAAGTTGTAGTACCGCCGTTTGGACACAACGAATATTTTCATCACAGTCCGGCGCACTTCCTGGGCGCTTGAGTGAATATAGGGGATGACTTTATTCGTCGTTGTTGTTGTTGTTGGTCTGTGTTTTCTGTTGTTCTTTATTTTTCTCTTTGTACATATAACCAGTACAATGTGTAAAGGCGTACATTTTGCTTTCCATTTCTAAATGACTAACCCTCGTTATGCATTGTAGATAAAAAAAATGTTGATCTGAAAAAGACACGTGTTTTTCCACAGAAGTTTGTTCCTCATGATCATCAAGCTGTTTCACTTTCATTCATAAATGTGACTGTTTGTTTACTGCTAAGAATATCCCCCTAATCAAGCATACTATTCATTTTATTATATATAAAAATGTAGTGCTTTCTGACTTTTTAAATATAATCAGTCAGGCGAAAAATCCCACTGATTTGGAAGTGAAACGTTATTTTTGATCTCATTTTTTCAACGCCATGAAGCCAATGATGAGGGTTTTAATCAAGCCACTCATTAGTAAGCATTTTGTCCAATTATGCTGCCTACAAGAATAAATCATATCCCCAAAATAGACTGCATGGTTGGTGCTCTTTAGTTAAGAAGGCTGTCGATAAGACGGAGGAAAAAAGGCATTTTTTGTATTACTTATTGTCATTTAAAGTTGAAAGAATTGAAAGGGTTTTAGCTTTCAATCTCATGATTTAAGAGTCCATTTCCTCTTGTTAAAAACATGTTTTTATCACAGACAAAAGGGATATAATAATACAGGTACATATCTTCAACATTAGGGGATTCTTAGTTTTTCTAAGGGCGTTTATATGCGTAAATCTTTCCTCACAAGCAACGTTTTTAACACGATTGCAGCGTCAGTGCTTTCCCTTTTATGGAACAATGCCATTCATTTTAGTAAAAGGAAAATAACTATAAGCCATACAGCTATCAAATTAGAGGAATCAGCGAGAGCCAGATAAAACTGTCCCATCAGCAGCGTGACGGCCACGATGTTTCATCTGCTCTGGCACAGAAACAGGCCTCTTTACTTTCTATCAAATCATAAAACCACTCAGAGAAGTAACGCCTGAAGTGCTGTGCAGGGTGTTTGCAAGTATATACAAATAAGGGCTGAACAATATATCATTTCAGCTTCAGTTCCACCTGGAGTAAATCCACAGCTACCCTGCAGTATACAAAGTCATTCAAACTAGCTGCACCTTTACCAGCTTTGAGAACACTTTCATGATCAATCATTATAAAACATATCAGATATATTATTCTGAAATGGACCAATCTGCACAATGACTACTTTCACTGTCGCTACTTTCACTATATTTTGATGATAATACTTTTCTACTTTTACTTGAGGAACATTTTGAATGCAGGACTTTTACTGTAACAGAGTATTCCTACACTCTGGTACTTCTACTTTTACTCAAGTACAAGATCTGAGTACTTCTACTTTTACTCAAGTACAAGATCTGAGTACTTCTACTTTTACTCAAGTACACGACCTGAGTACTTCTACTTTTACTCAAGTACAAGATCTAAGTACTTCTACTTTTACTCAAGTACACGATCTGAGTACTTCTACTTTTACTCAAGTACAAGATCTGAGTACTTCTACTCAAGTACACGATCTGAGTACTTCTACTTTTACTCAAGTACACGATCCGAGTAATTCTACTTTTACTCAAGTACACGATCTGAGTACTTCTACTTTTACTCATGTACAAGATCTGAGTACTTCTACTTTTACTCAAGTACAAGATCTTAGTACTTCTACTTTTACTCAAGTACAAAATATGAGTACTTCTACTTTTACTCAAGTACAAGATCTGAGTACTTCTACTTTTACTTAAGAACAAGATCTGAGTACTTCTACTTTTACTCAAGTACAAGATATGAGTACTTCTACTTTTACTCAAGTACAAGATCTGAGTACTTCTACTTTTACTCAAGTACAAGATCTGAGTACTTGTCACCTTGTTTAGGAGCCTAACGTGCTTGATTATCCTGTGCTCAGAGACACACCAATAATGCTTGAATGAATTGATTGAAACCCATGAATACACAGTGAGTTTTCCAGAGGACATAATGTGAGTCTTAAAGAGACGGAATAAAACCTCCCCTGTTTCCATGGAGCTTCTGTTTTAAATGTTATGCAACCAATTTATTATTTTACACGAATTAAGCTATGTGTTAATTATCTGAGGATAGTGACATGACGGAGTAAACGTTAATTATCTCAGCTTATTATTATTTCTCACGCCGGCTCCTTGAAGCCCGGCGACAGCGTGTAATGATCCGGCTCGTGAGGAGTTTCTTTTTACTGGAATGCTGAGAATTGAATGGAGATGAATGGTGGAACAGAAAGGTATCGTTAAGGGAAAGCAGCGATAATGAGGAGCTGCTGGTCTCCTTGGTTACTTTAATTACAAAATCAACAGTGTGGGGGGGGGGGGGGGGGGTACGTTTACATAAAGCCCGATCGATCAGGAAGTGGCATGGTGTGTCTGTGTGTGTGTGTGTGTGTGTGTGTGTGTGTGTGTGTGGTGTGTGGTGTGTGTGTGTGTGTGGTGTGTGGTGTGTGTGTGTGTGTGTGGTGTGTGGAGTCTCCTTTTCACAGACATGCACACATGTATGCTAATCCCATGCAGAATTGGGCAAAAAACTATTCGGATTAAGTAAAAAATTTGTTATTTTCTTGCTTTTTCTAAAATGATGAATTTAAATATTTCTGCATATCTTTTTCCACTTTAAAAAATGTCTTGGGTGAAACATTTTTTACATTTATCGACTATTTTGTGTAACAAATAGTGTTTTTGCAAAAACCTATGAGACATAATAGAGAGTGTAAATGGACATTATATACTTCTAATGTTTGAAGCCCGTATCAACTTTCACAATTTATTTGTAATATATATTTTCCAAAAAATAGTTTTCTTTCTGATTTATCACCAGAACAACATGACACAGTGCTGTTACTGTATCAGACACTGGACATATCTTATAATGCAAAGGATCTGGAAAAGTGGACTATACAGTGACAGTGTTAAATATAAAGAGAGACAGAGTGTTTTTACCGTAGACCAAGGGTGTCCAAACTACTTTTGAATCGGCCCTCAGCAAATTAAAAAAAGTATTATGGAATATGGCCCACAAATTAAACTTGTACTTGTCGCATATTGTATTGTATTGTATTGTATTGTATTGTATTCTTCTTAAATATATATGTAAACATATATTACACAGTAGTATTCATGTGTTAATAAGTCATTTTTTCAAATAAATTCAGTCAATTAAACTTGAAACAATTTATGACATATCTAAGTTGATAAGAAAAAGGCGTAATAACTTATATTTGTATTACAAGCTTGAAATATACCCTTCATATTTCTCTTTTAAGGAATGAGCTGCAAACAAAATAAAGTGACCCCTATGGAGATCTGTGATGTAGGCTGTTGTCTCTTAAAGCATATTCAAGTATCAAGCATCATGTACCTACATTTGATTGAGTTTTCTGACTTATAACTGAACTTATGAGGCAAAACACCTCTAGCCCAGCCCTTCGTATATTTCTCTGTATGTGGCCCTGCCGTAGACTGTGTATATAATATATGAATGTTGTTCACCTGGTCGATGTAGAAGGCGGTCCCTGAGCGGATCTCTCTCCTCTGCTTCAGGTCCGTCTCCGTGGTGTCCCGGGACAGAGACACGTACTCCACCTCGCGCTTCGTCAACTCCTGGAACAACAGGGGGGAAACTTCAGCACTTCAGATACACATTTACAGAAAGCATCTAATGCATCATTTAAGCGTCTTAGAGTTTTTAGAAAAGCGCTATATACATGTCATGTATTATTATCTTTTCTGAGATGAATGTATTTGTATGCATGGTCCTTGTTTAAATAAACTTTACGGAAGAGATTCAGGCCTCTGATGTTACATAAAGATATGAGGAAATGAGGCAAACAAATGTCAGGAACAAAGACAATAACAACATATTCCAAGGGTCCATTTATAAGTAAGGTTTATTCCAAACAAGGGCGAGACATTGTCTAAAGTCTGCAGAATAGGCTGCACAAATGCAGAGATTTTAAGGGTAATGGATTTGTCATAGTTTTGAAATAGAAATACTTCATTAGATAAATGTGTTGTGTGTGTACTCACAAGGTACTGCATAGCTATGGATCGTCTCAGGGGTCCAGGGGGTCCGATGAGAAACACATCTTGTCCCAAAAGGTCTTTCTGCATTATCCATCGCAGGTGCTGAACCACCGTCTGGGGAAGGGAGTCTGAAACTAGCAGACGCAAACAAAATAAGGTTTTAGTTACTTAGTATCACCTGGCTGCTGCCACTATTTTTGTCTTATTTCATGCAGACATGTATATTTTTAAAGGTCCCCTATTATACTGTTTTTCATCAATATATTACAGGTCTCAGATATATCCAGAACATGTCTCTGATTGGCTGAAACACCAAACAGATCATTGCAGCATCCCATAATCCCCTCTGTTTCAGCCCTGTTTCAAAGTGCTGATTCTCTGTCTGTTACTTTAGATGAAAATAAGGAGCCCCTCCCCACGCCCCTCTGAGAGAGATTTGGTTAAAAAGAACTCAATGGTGCTCTAGGAGGAGATTCAGGTGATAAGGTGGGGGTGGGGGGGGTTACCTTGGTTGCTGATTGGCTAATGGTTACACAAGCCAACACATCGTTATGACATCATAAAGTGGCCAAAATCTGATCAGCTCATTTTCAGACAGGTTTTTATAGAAATGGATCAGGACAAAAAGAGAGAGAATCTTTGTTCCTGAAACTTTCAGAGTCTTTTTACACAGAGGGGACACATGTTGATGTAGAAGAGACATGAAGAAGAGGGGACACATGTTGATGTAGAAGAGACACGAAGAAGAGGGGACACATGTTGATGTAGAAGAGACATGGAGAAGTGGATTTTGCATAATAGATGACCTTTAACGTGTAAAATGGGTTATTACGTACAGTGTTTGACAGGAACGAGCTCTGGATTCCTTGGAGTTTTGATTTTGTAAGAGAGCTCTCCAATCTTCACTGTGTCGCCTGCAAACATCAGGATAACAGATTCATGAGAAGGTCTTTCACAGACTGTTCCAGTGATACATGAGAAAATAGAAAATCAGTTCCTGTTAACTGTTGTGTTTGTGTTAGCCATGATTGAAACCTTTGACACAGTAACAATAGGATACCACAGGTGGTTAATGTATTACTAGCTGATAAACAACCCTGGTTTGTGTATTGTTCACAGCTTTCTATGAAATTGTAAATCTATATATGTAAGCTGATAGTGTAAGGCAGGGGTGTCAAACTCAAATACACAGTGGGCCAACATTTTAAAATGGGTACTAGTGGAGGGCCGGACTGGTTCAATGTTTATTGCAGAACTTATTGAAATGAACTTATTGCACATATTAAACCTGGAACTAACAAAGCTTAAATGATTGCCTATAAAAACAACATTAAACATTAAATAATCAGTAGCATTCATTTCTTATGGCTCTATCTGCAGCTTTTCCAGAGTCATTTCTTATGATTACATTTTTCCACAGGCCAACAACAGCTTCAAAAAAACAGTTTCCCTCAAAGAGAAAACCAAACATGCCCTGTTGTCTCAAGAAAGAAAGTGCAGAAGGAAACATCCATTAAACTCAGTGTGCTGCTCTGTGATGCTAGTTCAAGCAGATACTTGGCATCTCATCTCGGGTGCAAGTTCATCGATGTTTGGGCTCAGGCTCTGAGCGGAGGAGACCCTCAGGATTGAGTGAAGGTGTGCGTGCAATATACCGGAGGGCCAGATCTAATAGTAATTAGAAATGATCCTGTGGGCCGAAATTAAATCCACCAAGGGCCGGATTTGGCCCCCGGGCCTTGAGTTTGACACATGTGGTGTAAGGGATCGGTAAAGGCTATGGAAATGGATGTATCAAATGCAGTTTGAATATTGAATTTCTTTAAGCGATTTTGTTTTGAACATCAATGTCTAAAGTCAAGAAAACTTTCTCAAAACTGCACATTTTATGGCAAGGTTTCAAAGAGTATAACATCAACAGTATACAAGCTGTCAGAGCGTAGGATTTTGACTTTTGACCTAAAGAAACATAGATTGCTGATAACATAAAGAAGGTAACACATTGGACAAGTCTTTTCTGTAAAAGAGATGTGAGCCCTCAAAGGAATTTTCGATTTGTGAAGTAAATAAAAAAACAACTGTGTAGCTACCTGACAAATGTACCAAAGACTATAATCAGGCAGTCTGGTAAGTAAGATGAGATAGATAAGATGAGATATGATTAATACAAAATGTTTTATCCCGAACTGGGAAAATGATCTTATTACAGCAGCTCAAGATTTAAAAATGCATTGAGCAAGAAATAAAAAGGTGAAAAAAGACACCAAATACAAATAAAGCCACAAAGTTATATACGAGTATTAAAGATTAAACAAATATATGATATGCATGCATGGATATACCTATGATTATAACACACACATGGTGTTTGAATGGCTTTAACCTTTCACCTACTAGCTAGTAAATGCTGCTAGTTCCAGGTACAATCATACTCAATACTAATTGGAAACTGCACTTAACCAGCTAGTAATAACATTATTTCATGAGCTAGCAACCAGAGTCTCATTGTGTCTCTAATGACTGACAGCAGCTAATTAATGACAGTTAGTAGCATAGCAACGGAGAACATGAAGCTACAGACCAGCTGTTTCTAATTTTAAAAACTGTTAAACCAAGCCGTTTGAAGCAGTTTACCTGGCTTTAACCTTTCACCTACTAGCTAGTAAATGCTGCTAGTTCCAGGTACAATCATACTAAATACTTATTGGAAACTGCACTTAACCAGCTAGTAATAACGTTAGTTCATGAGCTAGCAACCAAGTCTCATTGTGTCAAAAGAAGAGTAGCTAAAGACTGACAGAAGCAAATGAATGACAGTTAGTAGCATAGCAGCTGAGAACATGTAGCTACAGACTAGCTGTTCCTAAATTAAACCCTACTTGACTTGTTTTACCTGTAGTTTGAATGAGTTTACCTGAGTTAGTGTTGATCAGTCTGACCTCATGATTCCTCCAGCCCTCTCTACCCAGAACTGAGCCCAGGATTCTTCGCATTCTGCGGGCAGCGACCACAGCAGAGCCGCTGCAGAAGATCTGGGAGTGCATAATGAAGCTATACTAATGCCATATATAACATAAAACAATATGTAAAGTCCACTAGCTTCCTGTCAAGCTACGTCCTGACCGGCCTTTTCCCCATGTCATAACATCTGACAGACCATCATGTGGAAGGCGGAAGATAATAAGGGAGGGACAAAAGGGTCCGCCACTAAAGTCTTCCGGATTGGTTTCACGTTTTTTGTGTTCCGGTGTAGTGTTTACTTCTTCTTCTCTCGATTATTGGCGGATAGAAGAAGAATCGGAGGGATGAAACCCCTCTTTAATGGTCACACATGCAGAGCACACAGTGAGATTTGGCCTCTGCATTTAACCCATCCTAGTACTAGGAGTCTAGTACTAGGAGCAGTGGGCAGCTATTGTACAGCGCCCGGGGAGCAATGGGAGTGAGGGGGGGAAGGGGGTTGCCTTGCTCAAGGGCACCACGGCAGGGCCCACTCCATATCTGTCTGTCTGTTCGGGGACTTGAACCGGCGACCCTACGGCTCACAGTCCAAGCCCCTACTGACTGAGCCACTGCCCGGATTGCAAACAGCTTTAAGGTGCATACCGCCACATGAAGTGTTTACAACATCGTTGTGCAGGTTCAAATCATGCTGTGATGTTCTGCCATGCGGAATGAAACATATATCAATTAATGTTCTTCATATATTTGATTTCTTTATTCTATAACCTAAGCTTCCTGTCGGTTTCAGTGGCTTCACCACCTATACGTCTAGAAATGATATTGAATTTAGGTTATATCTCTTAAATACAATTTGTATCATAATAACAACACTCTGGGTCAATGTATTTCTCTGTTTGATCAATTTAACACTTAAATATGCACCATTTCTTATTTTACAACCTTAAAGGCGACCATATATCCCATAATGATTCCCTCTCCAAGAATGATTCATTTCTGGATTTACATTTTTTGATGATTTTAGTTGTTTTATATTATTATGGGAAACCATCTGCCTCTTTCTGCCCGTCACACACCCTTCTGTAAATGCATCAGTATGATTTAGTAGGCCTACGAATAGTACAAATCGTATAAAAGTAAATGTAATTTACATATATCTTATCTCAGTATACAAATACCTATAAGCAACCTTCTTTTTCTCAGCACATGAAATACAATGAAGCCCCGAACTATTTATAATAGGAACAAATTAAACAGGAAAACTCAAAACAATGAAATTATATATAGTGTATTGTCTTCCTTCATGCTCCACCCATACAAAAAAGGCCATAATCAAGTAATTGAATGGATTGAGCACATTTACGAACAACATATTACAAAAACAAGTTTGTTGACTTTTGAGTTCTGGGAAAGTGTTCAGTGAAGAAAAGAGTATCGTAATCATATGACTTTATTAATTGGGGGAAATTGAGGAAATTGGGGAAATCACTGATCACATAAATAGGATTAGGAAAAGTAATCGGTAATTTAAATTGCACCCACTCACATAATATGAATCACTGAAGACAGCTCCAGGTTACAGACATCATACATACTTCAAAGATGAAAGTAGGACGCAGATTTTGGTTTTATTGTACAGTTAATGTTACTTTAAGGGACATTTCATTTTCCTAAAAAAGTAATATGTCTCCAAACCAGATTTTCAACATTTTCCCCAAGAACTGAAACAATAAAGTAGCACCACTAAAAACAACATTATGAATAAGAAGGCAATTAAGACGAATTGTGTATTTAACAAAAATGTAATATGAAATATGAAAACCACTGATGTTCATGAATAAAAAATAAATCACTGAAGTCTGCTTTCACTTTTGTTGTGTGTGTGTGTTGTGTGTGTGGTGTGTGTGTGTGTGTGTGTGTGTGTGTGTGTGTGTGTGTGTGTGTGTGTGTGTGATCCCCGCCGGGCTGTGACAAATCGTACCGCCCCACGGTTGACATTTATCACGTGCAGCTGATAGGCTCGGATAGGAAACGGGAGGAGAGATAGAGTGGAGAGATTGAGGGACTACAAGGAGAATTAATCCCGTGTATTGAGTGTTCATATGAGCGGTGTGCAGGCAGGGAGGCAGGCTGAGAATCCCTCACGCTTTCCCGGATTCATTTTGGAGAGGACACACTATGGAGGATGTCCACCATTACACCCGCAGCCCTGCGTGGGAGGAACTGGTGCGTAAAACTGGAGACTTTTCTCCAAATTCCACTACGAGTCTGCTCAGTTTCTCCAAAGAAATCAATCCGATTCGGCTTATAATGCCCTCGTGTGTTGATAGGAGTGTATTCTGACATTTTTGTTCACTTTGGAGGTGTTTCCTCCTGTTTAATAGACTGTGTGTGTTCGTGAAGCGCGTTGTTCTGTCTTTCTCCGTGATTTGTAGAATGGATTGCGTCTCGGAAAACCATGTATATGTTATTGTAGGATGGCTAAGAGTTGCCTATGGTAAAAACAAAGACACAATCATTGACAATGATAAGCTAGACTGTATTTAAGTGACTGTAAATGTATAAGAATGTCGATTAATTTGATTTTATAGATAGGTTTCTTCGTGGTTGAGTTTAGTCTCAGATGAATGGGCAGGGGCATTTCTTCTTCTCTCCTCTTCTCTTCTCTGGATCGAGAGGATATTTCATGTTTCAGATAATCTGAGGCTTCCCTGCCCATTTCCTTGTGGAATCCAAATCATATCGCCTTGCCCATTGCATGGAAATTCATTTAAACGGTTACGTCAAATGAATGCTGTATCTCAGTGACTCCCAGACAGTTAGACTGCGATCAGATCCTGCTGGAAACTGGATTTATACATTATTGGTGAAACAAATCAAACTATTTCATTCTCTGGCAGATAATAAGGAGAAGGCTAATGATACATGTCTATGGGCTTTATCGGTTACTTGCATTATGGTCCACTGTTTGTGGAGTCTGGGACTTTCATTGCCTACAACTACACAATAAAACCTTTAAACATTGAATTTAAATATTTAACATGACTAAGACTACAGTTTAGAGGATACTTAGAAAAGCACTGTTTAAATTAAATGTATTATTATTATTAGTAGTAGTTGTAGTAGTAGGCTAATAATACATTTTTAATAATAAATTGTATTTGTAGAGCACCTTTCATTGCTAAAAGTAATCCCAAAATGCTTAGTAGTATAGTATTTATTATTATTATCACCCAATGGAAATGACATAATAATACAAATAATAATAATTACGTTAAATGTATATAATGCATAAGTGCTTTTCTAAGTCTGAATTATTATTATTTGTATTTATCACTATTATAATAACCCAATGGAAATTAAATAATAGTAATAATAATCATTTAAGTAAGTTTATAAAGTGTTTTTCTAAGTCAAATATATTATTATTATTTATATGTATTATTATTATAACCCAATTGAAATTAAATAATAATAATAATAATATATTGATTAAAATATATCATTATTAAATAACATTTATAAAGTGTTTTTCTTAGTCTAAATTACTGCTATTAAAAATAATATTATTACGCAAAAAAAATAATAAAAACATATTATTAATATTTATTTATTTTAACTAATTTAAGTGCAAAAAAAAAAAAAGGAGTTCGAATATATATATATTTTTTTATGCCATTGCTCGGTGTGTGCGTAAAGCCGCCGCTAGGGTCTGCCATGGCACGGACATGTCCCCCGGTTATCGGAGTGCATGAGGCGGTCTCTCTTCTCACAGTGGCCGTGCAGAGGCTGGAGCTAAGCAGCAGCAAGCAGCCAGGCAGCAGAAGGGACTTTGGGGGGGGGTTTCTGTTTCTGTGGAGCCCATCCCCACTGTGCCATGCTACAACATCCCCTATCCCAGCCCACACACTCTGCACAACACACTGTTTCAGGGAGCGATGACAGCGAGGAGAGACGCTTCTTCCCTGCAGCCTTTTCGCCTCCTGGAGAGGAAGGGAGCGGCGGATCGAGCCAAGGCTAACCCGGATTGGTGCTCTCTTTCCCCGCAACAGGAACCGGAGAAAGGGCCGGTGTCCGCGGCGGGGATCCATGCCCATGTGGTGGGGGTTGTCGCCGGATCCGGGGCTACCGAGGAGTCCTCTGACAGCGACGCAGAGCAGGAAGGCCCCCAGAAACTCATCCGGAAAGTGTCCACCTCCGGGCAGATCAGGAGCAAGGTACCACTTTGTTTTTCTCTCTCTCTGTGTGGATGAATATTGGATTGTGTGTTTTTTTTTGCGATCTTACGCTGACCTGCTGGCTGGGTCATTCAATGGCGGTGTGTTGTTGGGTTTGTTTTGAGCCTGCTGATGTTCCGGGGGAAGCCTCAGTGGTGTTGTTGTCTCTTTTTTATGCTCTGCCATGTGGGCTAATGCAGGACAACACTACTGAAGGGCTTGTACATACTGAAAGATACAAAAAACATCTCACGACTTGATCTTTTTTTAGATGTTGCATGGAGTTACATAAAAAATCAGAGCTGTTGTGCACGAGTGTGGAAAAACAAACACAGAGAGTAGCTTGGACCTGTTGCTGAGGAGGAAAGCCTCAGTGAGGTACGACTCATTTGGTTTATTTTAAGAAAACATGTCAACGTATTTCCCAAACGTTTCATACTGACTCATACTAGGAAGTATCATTCAAGAAATAACATAATTACACAATGTGGATCTATTTTTAGATGTAGTTTCCTTTAGTCATGCTTATAGTATAAGTATAAGGACCTTATCTTTATTTAAGATTGGTTAAACCATGTTTTAAATAAAGGATATGTGCATCTGCAATGTAATAACAGTATTTATTTCCTGAAAAGCAAAGTGATCCCAGTATGTTTTAGTGTTATTTTAAGAGTTTTTGGTGACTTTTTAATAAATAAATTCCAATTACTTTAACATGAATAACCTTAACATGATATTTATTTGACTGAAAGCTTGCTTAGACCTGTTGCATTTTGACAAGGTAGAGCAGCCTCAGTGAAGGTATAAGTCATTCAATGTATTTTTAGAGAACATGTCAACATATTTCCAAATCTTTTCATACTTACTCAAACTCCTTCTAGGAATTAGCATGTCAGAAAGAACAGAAATACACAATTTAGATCCCTTGATCCTTTATTCATGCCCCCAGCATGAATAACGGCGTTATAGTATACGTATAAGGAACTTATATATATACCTTATTTAAGATTGGTTGATGAATTGTATACTCAAAGCATGTTTAAATGAAAGGCAAAGTGATTCCAGTAGTGTCATTTTACGAGTTTAAGCATATTTTGGTGATTATTTGGAATACGTTTCAATTATTTGGTCCAGAATGATCTTAACATGATATTAATTTGACAAAAAGCTTGCTTAGACATGTTGCATTTTGACAAAGTAGAGCAACCCCAGTAAAGATACAAGTCATTCAATTTATTTTTAGAAATCATTTCAACATATGTCCCCATCTTTTCAATCTTAACTGTAATGCAAGAGTCAATATGAAGGCTATATATACATGGAATAAAGCTGTGATTCAGATAAGATAATAAGAAATGTGCCACATATCAAACAGTATCTGCTTTACCTGTGTTTGACATTCAGCCTCAGTAAGATGATGCTGCTGAGTCTTACCTGTGACTCCTGAGCTTTATTGGCACACTCACCTTTTGCACTGTAAATGAGTGCCTATATGTGAGATCCACTTAATTATTGACCGCCCCGCACCACCCCATCTACATTATTCAGACCGGGGGTTATATTTAGACTCGGGGCACACAGGAATGTCTGGCCGTACCTTTCATATGCAAATTCACCCAGCAGTGAGTAGTAGTGCTACCTCGAGGATATGCTGTAAGAATCATTATATATTTATTTGTGATTAATCATCAATATTTGTATTGAAGTAGCTCTTCGCTGGGCCGTTCAGAGGAGAAGTGTGTTGTGGGGTTAGATGCACAAAGTAGAGCAGAGTAGAGTGACCTCAGTTAAGGTAATGCTTATTGGATTTATTTTAAATGGGACATGTTGTAGTACTTGTGCACATACTGTATATTTAAGTATCTGGAGTGCCTACAAACCCACACAAAGGGTGAAATAAGTTAAGCCAGTCAGGGTTTTGGGTTTAGAAATCATGGGATTCATCAAGCCATTCCTATTTGGCTCCCCTTCTTATGTCACATCCCATCTCAGTATCTCCACCCATGTTTTGAAAGCTACATTTGCAAAGTTTGCCATATTTTTCAAAGCAGACTAGGGTTTTTACAGAAGGGGGGGATTAAAGAGAAAGGTGCTAAAACAAAGTGTTTCAGACAGAGGGTAAACACAGCTATAAGTAATAACTCAGTACTACTTGTAATACGTATGAACCTTAAAGTGGTCCTATTCTGCTAATGTTCAGGTGTATATCAGTATGTAGTGTCTCTACTTTAAAGAGTCCTCTCCTGCTGATGTTCAGGTGTATATCAGTATGTAGTGTCTCTACTTTAAAGAGTCCTCTCCTGCTGATGTTCAGGTGTATATCAGTATGTAGTGTCTCTATTTTAAAGAGTCCTCTCCTGCTGATGTTCCCGTGTATATCAGGATGTAGTGTCTCTGCTTTAAAGAGTCCTCTCCTGCTGATGTTCAGGTGTATATCAGTATGTAGTGTCTCTACTTTAAAGAGTCCTCTCCTGCTGATGTTCAGGTGTATATCAGTATGTATTGTCTCTACTTTAAAGAGTCCCCTCCTGCTGATGTTCAGGTGTATATCAGTATGTAGTGTCTCTACTTTAAAGAGTCCTCTCCTGCTGATGTTCAGGTGTATATCAGTATGTAGTGTCTCTACTTTAAAGAGTCCTCTCCTGCTGATGTTCAGGTGTATATCAGTATGTAGTGTCTCTACTTTAAAGAGTCCTCTCCTGCTGATGTTCAGGTGTATATCAGTATGTAGTGTCTCTTCTTTAAAGAGTCCTCTCCTGCTGATGTTCAGGTGTATATCAGTATGTAGTGTCTCTACTTTAAAGAGTCCTCTCCTGCTGATGTTCAGGTGTATATCTTATGTAGTGTCTCTACTTTAAAGAGTCCTCTCCTGCTGATGTTCAGGTGTATATCAGTATGTAGTGTCTCTACTTTAAAGAGTCCTCTCCTGCTGATGTTCAGGTGTATATTAGTATGTAGTGTCTCTACTTTAAAGAGTCCTCTCCTGCTGATGTTCAGGTGTTTATCAGTATGTAGTGTCTCTACTTTAAAGAGTCCTCTCCTGCTGATGTTCAGGTGTATATCTTATGTAGTGTCTCTACTTTAAAGAGTCCTCTCCTGCTGATGTTCAGGTGTTTATCAGTATGTAGTGTCTCTACTTTAAAGAGTCCTCTCCTGCTGATGTTCAGGTGTTTATCTTATGTAGTGTCTCTACTTTAAAGAGTCCTCTCCTGCTGATGTTCAGGTGTAATATTAAATGTATGTTAGCCTCTGCAGACCATTTACATGCACTAAAACCTATAGAACACACTACAGGAAGGAGAAAACCCCAAAGAGCATAATAGGGCCTCTTCAAAATGATTGTGATACAGTATGTCACTGTTAAAAAAACACACGCAGATATACTCCTCCATCTCTTCATGTGACCAAACTGTCTGTTTTAAATGACAGCATTTAAAGTAACTCAATCAGCTTAGATAATAAGTAAAGTTAAACTAAAAACAACGATGTTAACGATATCTGTGTTGACGTGCAGGACTCAGTAAGAGGATGCTTACCTCTGACACCTTAGCTTTCTCGACCCTCTCACCTTTAATCCTGTGATAATTGGGAAGGAGACGTGAGATCCACTTAATTATTGACCGCCCCACTCCACGCCTCTTCATCATTCAGCATTATTTATTGATGAATCATCCCGTCTTCAATACAGTTCTGTCTCCAAATTGTAAAAACAAAACAATGACAAGTTACTGGAGCCTGTTGGGGACTTCCTAATGTTTTTCTGTCTCGTCTGACCAACATATATGGAGTTGCTTCCTTCCCTTGTTTTCCATCGAGCCACTAGACGCCTTTTTCCTGGTCTTCTCTAAACAAGAGGGACCAATGAAAACGTTGTCATGTTGCCGTTGTTCAGCATGGAAACATTCATTAGCTAACAATGACATTATTGTTCTATTAATCTAAAGGGAGGTCAGGTACTCTTTAAAACAGCTGGTAGTTATGGGTACTTTTTACTTAAGTACATTTCAAAGCCCATACTTCTTTACTTTTACTTGAGTAAAGAAGTTTAGTCAGTACTTCTACTTTGACCAGAGTATTTTTAAACACGAGTATCTGTACTTCTACTTGAGTAAAGGATGTGTGTACTTTTGCCCTCTCTGGCGATAACAATAGTATAAATGACTTCTTCTTCTGTAACTGTATCGGTGTGTTTTGCAGACAGAGGTCTCGGAGTTGTTGTCGTTGTGGGTCAGCAGGTTTTTTTCTGTGTGTGCGTTGAGAGTTACTAATGGATCATGCAGGCACTGACTCACTGAGTGTTGTTCCATTGGCTTATTTGCTCAGTGTGTGTGTGTGTGTGTGTGTGTGTGTGTGTGTGTGTGTACGTGTGTGTGTGAACATGTGTGTGTATGTGTGTGTACGTGTGTACGCTCGGCCATCACATTGCCTGTGTCCATCCCTCTCCTATCCACTATCTCTCTCCGGTTCTTTGGTTGCCCCAGACAACCACATCTCTGGTCCCTGATTGGCCGGCTCCATGGCGATGCTGCCTGTCAGACAGCTCTTTGGTTGAAGAGGCCTCCGTGTGTTTCCATCTAGTTTCAGTTTTGTATACATTTCAAGAGGAACCTTTCAGTAAATCAAAGCAGAGAAAAAAGAGTGGGAGGAGAAGCCACCAAGTTTGCTAAAGTTTCTGATATGAAAACGAATTTATGGCAGCAAATAAAAGCATTTTTCCATGTGAGGAAATACTGACAAAAATGCAGATGTTGTTCTGGTAGTTCACTTTAAGGTGGGCTGAGATTGGCATGCTATTTTATCAATATAATATGATATTATATACGTTTATTCAAAACTACTTGAATAAAACGTAACAAAATGTTGATCGCGTTGTATTTCCATTGATGGGATAATTGTGATATCTAAATATTTCTAGTTAGCTATCTTGTTCGAAAAAGTGATAGAAACAGAGCCTGACAAAAAGGTATATTTGATCAAATCTGTAATCAAATAAGTGATTCCAACTGATTGAGTGATTTACAGCATATTTCGGTGATCATTTTGGATAAATTGCAGATCATTTTGGCCAGGATAACATTAAAAGTCACATTTCTTATCGTCTAATTGCAGAGGAAGTCTTCCCTCCTGCTCTAAGTGAACTGTCTCCGAGTCTTCCTGTGTTCAGCGCTGTAACTGAAATCATTACGGCTATTTGTAGCTAACGTTTCATTGTTGATAGCCACTTATAAACCCAACCAGGGCAGATCAATATATCGGCGGCTGTGAATGGTTGTTGTTGTTGAAGGGAAGGAGATATTGGGTATCATTTATCAGAAGGTAATGGGATTTGAAGGCACAGAGAGGGAATGTGATACTTGGAGCCAAACAACACCACTCCTCTCTTCCTCTTGGATGCACTGCACCACATTTTAGCTGTAAAATTAGCTAAAAAGCATTTGAATGAATCAGACGTATTGCTCATATTGTCGAGGTTGAGTAACAGCCTGTTCTCTCCTGTCTTCTCCACTCTCAGACCCTCTTTCTGTATTACAGGGTTTGCTGTTGTTGCTCCTGATGAAGCTTATAAACATATGACTAATACTGTAGCTGTGTGACTGAAAGAAGAGTTAATATCATAGAGCCTGATGATGCAGAGAACTGGGAAATCTATGCAAGTAATCCAGATTTGATAGATGCACATTTGGGTGGGGTTTGGGTGAGGCGTTGTGGAGAGAATTCACCTTTAAGTCAATGTTTACAGTGCATTGGAACAGGTGAAATACTGAGAAACACATATATGGAAAGCATGGCTAACCTTTTGGACAAATACTCTTGGGTATCATCTTTGAATTGAGTCAATTGGTGGATACTGATCTGTCTTTTTAAAGTACTCTTTTGTGAGAGCCAAAATGTCAACATGGGGAAGAAGCACACAATATCCAAATGCTGATTTTACTTTGAGACAATCAATTGTTTTGGTCCATATCTCCCATGCATTGGAACATTTATGGTAATCAAGGAAGACTTTTTGGACAAACGCTCTTTGGATCATCTTTGAATTGAGTCAATTGGCAGATATTGTTTTGTTTACTTAATATAGTCTTTAGGAAATACTCCAAAATGGCAGCATTGGTTAGAAAAACAAAACTTCCAAATGCTGGTTCTCGCCCAATTTACTACCTTTGTGTACATCTTTTGGTTGGACAGGATACTGTTGAATACATTCATGGTAAACAGCTACTCTTGGAAATACAATTGAATGAAGTCAGTGGGTTTATATTGTGTTTTCTAACTTAATCTAGTGTTTTTTTAAATTCTCTATTTATATATTGGGTACATCACACAACATCTGGATGCTGATTTCTTTCTTTTTTGTATTTGCCTTGCTCATATGTCCATTTGGAAGACACTGAATCATGAGCAGGATAAACATTCAACAAAAGCTCTCTTCAAACTAAAGTAAAGTCTATTTCTAGGACACATTTAAACTCAACTTTAGAGGAAGTGTTTTGCTTTTACCCACTCAGATGACTTGCATTTCCTCCTAAAAACCTTGCGCAAGCACTTGTTGTTCCTCCTCCTTTTTTTCTATTCTAAAAGATTGAACTGATACTTTAACAGGAAATAATCCACATGATGATAGGGTACAAGCAACACTACGCTCTAGATATTGGGGTTTCTACTTCTAAATGTGTTGCAAAATGACTCTGTACACACACTCCTACTTACAGAGATAGTAACCGCACATAATTACCCACCATAATTCTGTCCAAAGCTGTGCCTGAATCTAATTGTGTGTAAATTGCCGGTCCTTTATCCCCTGCGCTCTCTTGACACATGTATAACTACCGGTATGTGGTCCAGTCGCACACAAGAGATCACAGACAAGGGGAATCACCTCCTCCCAACTCCTGGATTGTAATTTTCCCATCACCAGGGTGAGATTTTAGCGGAGGAGGAAGGATACAGCGTTACAATTACACCCAGCAGAGAGGACAATAGGCCGAGACAGCGAGAGGAGAGGATGGGAACGGAGACAGAAAAGGGCAGATTCAGCACTTTTTCTCTAAGACCTGATTGTTCCGGCTCTACAGGCGTTCCCAGTGTTCCCAGTGTTGCTCAGGAATGACTAATGAGTGGGTAATGGAGGTAAAACAGAGCTAACTGAGACACTGGGCTTCTTCTCTCCGCAGCCAGACACTAAAACTGAGCACAGATAAGCAGGCAGTCTTCTTTATGGAGCGACCAATTACACTCACAGCAGCTCAGCCTTATCTGTCATGAGTTGAAATGAACAGATAGGGAGAGGGTTTCTCCTTCAAGCTGACATGTGTCGCTTCTTGCATGAATGTGGGCATAAAACAAGATCGTTTTGAGTGTGCTAGGCTGCAAAAAAACAAGTTATTGTGATTATTTTGACCGATATTGCAAGTACGATATGTTTTGAAATGTTGCGGGGATTATCGTTTTCGAACATTATGAGCATACTGATAATATATATGAAAATGATGATGTTGCAATCTTTGTTTAAAGAGGATCTGTACGAAACAAGGTGTTTTTTAATCAACCCTAGAATACTGTTTGTAGGCCGGGACTTTTCTGCAGCTCCTGAATACTTTTAATTTGACAAATATTGTGCTTTTAGCAGTTTGAATGTTGCGCCATAGTCCATTTAGCAATTTTGATCAGATTTAGATTGTGCTTTGGTATTAACAAGTTGAATATTGAAGAAGCACCAACATTAGCTTCTTTAGCAGCATCATGAGTGGGGTCTTATATCTGAGATACACACATTTTGAGTATCTGAGATACACACATTTTGAGGGCCAGTGCTCTGATGCATTCAGAAAAATAATTACAATATAGGATTTTTCATAAATAAGTGACTTAAGGCACATAATAGAAGAGTCAGAATAGTCTCTATTATGAAATTATATACATTTGTTGCCCTATTTGCAGCCTGATTCATGTTCATAAATCCTTTTAACATTAGTCATGCTTTCATTTAACCCTTATACGATTGTGCGTAATATACTTGGACCTACTAGCTGTATTATCATATCATTACTCGTATTAAAATGCTGTTATTTACTTCACAAATTGCAAAAACACAAACCAAACCATTTCCAGTCTCCTCACTGGATATGTTCTGATTTTTTAGTTTGTCATGTTACAACTTATTTAAGCACTTAACCTTAACACTTAGACATGGTGAGGTGCTTTATTTGATGCTGCTTTTATACATACAGTATATATATTAATGCATTTAGTTTAGTATGCTTTTTCCTAGGCTTCCCAAGTTCAGTCCTAAGATTTAACGCAGAGTCTTAGGTGATAAATGCAGGATAAATCAGCCGCCCTGTAGCCTTTATCTCTGAGGGATGTCATCTTAAGAATTGTTAACCTTTGCTCTTTGAAATTAAAACACTAAGAGGCCATTTTTATCAGATTAATTAAGATAAGACCCTCAGTGAGGCCCAGAGGGGACCGGTAATTGGACACAGAGCTCTATAAAGTAAGACAGAGAGGATGCCATTAGGAAAAAGGACTCTATTAGTTTAACCCTCCTGTTGTCTCCGGGTCAAATCTGACCGATTTACTACTTTCATCAATCATAACTTTTTTGTTTTACATTCGATTGCATTAAGGCTTTATGATATCCTTCACAGGAGACATTTGAACATATCAAATAGCTGATCACCACTTCCATTGGATTTTGGATGATTTAGTCAACTTTGTAACACCCATGGTGTTCCCGGTCAAAAATGACCGCCATAAAGAAAAGGAATTAGTAACCATCCGGATCAGATAAAACACAAACACACACACACACACACACACACACACACACACACACACACACACACACACACACACACACACACACACACACACACACACACACACACCACACACATACACACACACACACACACACACACACATACACCCACACCCACACACACACACACACACACACATACACATAGACCCCGTTTAGACGAGGACGATACGGGTTGTATGCATAGTTTCTCTTGCGTATAGCAAGTTTACACGAGGCCGTAACAAAACGATAGAAACGGACCCCGCAAACGATAACGGGTCCCAAGGTGGATAGATCTGCAAACGGGACGCTCTGGGGGGTCAAACGGATCCGTGTGTACGCCTCTATACGATCATTTTCTGATAACGATGAAATAGCCCCGCCTCCCTCTCCCCACGTCTCCTGCTCAGAGATCAGCTGCTGGGCTGTCAGAAGAGGGGGAGGAAAAGAGAGACTCCGTTTTTTATTATTATATTATTATATAGAGTCGTTATCAATTTGTTTTAAAACGCAATAAATAACAAAGAAGACCTCTGACCGGCACTTTTCTAATTTTGTCCGGAAGATTTAAACTTTAACGGACATGTTGACCGACGAAAAAAAATGTTAACGGAAACTCTGCCGCACGGTCCCCTCGTCCCTTGGAAGAGGCGGAGAGGTGGGTGTTCTTCATCTGCTGGTGGACTACCGGAGAGATTTACAGCAGGAGCACACGCCGTCCACCGCGGAGAATAAACAGAAGGGCAACCATGGCAACCATGCTCCGGGGTCTTCTTCGCTGCTTTTGGTGTATTTTGTGGCGGCAGCAGCGCCACTTACAGGCCCGGCATATGAACTACAGCGTTTCCAGCGGGTCGAGCGGTCTCGTGTGAACGGACACGTTAATTGAGCCGAATGCGTGTGAACGGAAGACTTTTTTGAAATCGCATACGGTGCGTAAACGCAAGCGTTCCCGTGTAAATGGGGTCTAAATGTGTGTCCCCCCCCCCCTTATGTGCCCATCCCCCCACATGAATCACACCTGGAACACGCAATACATGTTCAGTGTCTGTTCTTTGTATATTTATTGCAGTTTTTCATGTATACCAGTAGTCTGATACAATATTTACAGTTTGAAAGGGTGTTAAATGAAATTTGGTGATGATTAATGGTTTTTGTGTTAATGTAATAGCGGTTAAAACAGGACACCAAAGTAAGGGGGGGAAACGAAGACAACAGGAGGGTTAAGATCTGTTCAGTTTTACTGTATGCTACTTTATACTTCTACTCCACTACATTTATTAACAGCTGTAGCTCCTTATAACAAAATGCATCTGTAAAAATGTTACTAATGGACTAACTACTTTAAGTCACAAAAGAGTCACATTATTTAAATATTATACAAAAAGTAAAATGCTACTTGACGCAACAATATTATCTAGAAATGTCACATGTAATTATATACACATAAAGAGGCAATTTTTCTGTACAATGAGTACTTTTACTTGTTATACTATAAGTACATTTTGCTCATAGTACCTTTAACTTTAGTAAGATTATGAATGCAGGGACTTCCATGTGTCACATTCCCTAATAATCTAGGGGTAACGGGGAAGGGACAACATGTAAAGTAACCGGGAGAAAGAAAAAGAACGAGGGTTTGTAAAGTTAAAATATATTGTTTAATGAATCAAAGTAAAGAAGGATCACTAGCCACTTTACAAAGACAAACACAATGAAGCACATCTCCAAAAAACTAGCCACAACTATTAAACTCTTCCCATAGAGACAACTGACTACACAGCAGCTACCCACTTAAGTATTTTGACATTAATGTATTGGTATTTTGACTCAAAGTGAAGCATCTGAATACTTCTTCAACCTCCTTGCTTCCTTCTTATCCTTCAACCACAGCTGCTGCACTCATTTGAACCGCCCGTGCCTTTGTCCATTGTATAAGCCTGTGTGTGTGTGTGTGTGTGTGTGTGTGTGTGTGTGTGTGTGTGTGTGTGTGTGTGTGTGTGTGTGTGTGTGTGTGTGTGTGTGTGTGTGTGTGTGTGTGTGTGTGTGTGTGTGTGTGTGTGTGTGTGTCGCCCTGTCAGAAAGGTACATGGTGCTCAGGTTACTCATTTCTCTCTGGCACAGGACTGGCTCTGTGTCTCAGGACTCAGCCGGAGAGAGAGAGAGAGAGAGAGGCTATTTATAGATCACTTCTGGCCTACTTGGCAACAGGAAGGAGATGAAGACAAGGAAAGGAACTATGGAGGCCAAGGAGGGACCAAATTGAGAAATAGAACATCCAAGTAGAGCAAAGTGACTTCTGGTTCTCGCGCAGAGCCGAGAGGATTAATGTGACACTTTGAGACTGGAGTATAGCTCGTGATTTTAAACTTTCTCTTCAGACGCTTCAAGTCTTTTTTTAAACTCAAACCAACCCAATCCAGTGATTGTCGTTTAACTCTGCAGGGATTGTGTGTTCTTCAATGCGCTGGTGAAGTTCCTTGGATTTCGGATTATTGCTGAAATAAGCTCTGTGAGAAACCTTTAAATGCTTACATGTTCTGTTCAGCAGGTACACTTTCATGATTTTTGAAGCATAAATGTACTTGACAGTTTCATTCCACAGGCCATAAGACTTTTAAACACCTGAGCTCTGTAAAGAACATCCATAACATTCATCTGTTTGCATCATGCAAGTTATTTATCTATATATCATATTCCATTTACGTGTATATAGACTCTTCTTGCACTATTTCTATTTTATTTGTATTTACTTGCACGTCTCACAACATTCTCTTTAGGGCTGCGCGATTTTTCTGACAGATATTGCGATTCGATTTGCGATATTTGTTTTTAAGCGACCCAACGGAAGTTTATTGTAAAATGCGGCCATATCTCCGGCTAGGAAGGTCGTATCAACGTGCTCCCGTCTCTAGCACCCCCGCAGCCCGAGCTACGAGTGAAAGAACTAAACTTAAATGAAACTTCCGTTGGGTTGCTTTAAAGTCAAGCTTCAGTTTCAGATTCACCCTGTGATAGAAACATGTGATGGAGCATTACTAACCTGACTCAGACGGTTGGTTTCACCAAACCATCTAGGAAAGCTCCAGTGGAAGCCATTTGGAAAGGGCAGGCACTTTCAACAATACTTGGCAGGTGATTGGATCAATCTGTCTATCACCTTCTATCATGGGCCACTTCTGATTGGTTAACAATGGCTGGTACATGTGGAGCACAGCACTTCTGATTGGTGTGGATGACTGACACACAAGAAAAGTTTTTTTTTAAATCGCAGGCTTCGCGATTTGATAATCGATTAATCGTTCAGCCCCAATTCTCTTGCACTATTTTATCAGTTTTATTAGTTTTGATGTCCTATATATATTCATGTTGCTCTGTTGGAGGACGTTACGTTTTTATTTCGCTTTTTTTCCAAAGCAACTTAAAATAAAGTGCAACAAACTATACAAACTCTGCAGGTGAAATTGCTTCAAATAGGCCAAACCATTGTAATTGCTGGTGCATTCGTCTCAACTGCCACATTTTTAAGCAATACATATTTTTTTAATATAATTGTATGTATTTCTTACTTTTATTTTGTGCATTTTGTGCATTTTGTGCAATAGAGTACTTTATTTCTATCTGTAAATGGATCAAATGATTCTGATGTATTATCTCCAGCAGTCATGAGGTGTTAAATGAACTCTAGTCATCACCCTGCTCTCCTTCCTCCTGTTGCATTAGCCAATAACCAGCTGATCATAGAGCTACGATATATATATATATATATATACACATACCTGCGTTCATGTGCTTGTGTTTCTATCTCAGGGAAGAACCATGATCATCTCTGCTTTAGTTACATTTAAGAGATCCCAGCATGCACTCCTTCACCTCCAGTATTCCCCGTTAACGTGTCTAAATGAGGCGATGACCTCATCATGCGCTGCTGTGCTTCAGTCTCTCTTTGATTGTGGTTGCTGGCGAGCAGCTAACTCCTTTTAGGGTATTCAGAATGGAGGTATTCCACCTTAATCCACCGCAGGAATTCAGGTCTTCGGGCTGGAAAGGGAAGCAGGGAATTAACGAAGGTAGAGAGCCGTGTCAGTGTGTCCTCTTCCTGTTGTGCTCCCTCCACTCAGCCGTCGAAACAGACAGAGCTTCACGGGAAGATACGTGTGAACTATTGTTTGTTTTTATGTCTTTTGCTGGTATCTGTATTCGGTGTGATATCAATGTTCTGTGAAATGTCTATGAAGCACCTTGAACTGCACTTATTGTATGAAAGGTGCTATACAAATACAGATTATTATTATTATTATTATAATGCAGGCCTCATTTTTACTCCAATTCCTCCATTATAGTAAAGTATTTGCTTTTTTAGATGGACCTACTGGAAGTCTATCAAGGATGCTCTGTATTACACCTTTTTAAAAGGGCGTTCAAAGGAGTGTTACTCTGATTGTTAAAAACGTCAAGTTGTTAAATTTTCCTCTGGCTTTGGAGAGAGCTATTTTAAGACCAAGGACATTTCAAAAGGGTCTTTACGGGAAGATATGTGTCAATGGAGGCCTAGTTTTAACTCAAATTCCTCAATTATAGTAAAGTTTAATTTGCTTTCTAGATGGACCCACTGGGAGTCTATCAAGGATCCTCTGTTTTCCACCTTTTTAAAGGGGCGCTGACTTGTTCATGTCAAAGGAGCATTACTCTGATTGTTAAAAACATTGTCTGGCTTTGGAAGGAGCTATTTTGAGACCATTGACATTTCAAAAGGGTCTTTACTCTCTGCTTCGAAGATGTTTTTAGCCAAAGTGTGTGTTACAGACAAGGGAAGAAGGCTCTAATGAACGGTGCTATCAGGTTGCATTTTAGGAAGTGTAGGACCGGGGGTTTTGGAGCTTGACCTATGGGAAGAAATATCTGTATATTTTAGCCTCTGCTGCTTTGAATTGGACTACATGGGACAGGCATACAACACTGTGGATGCCACACGTTTTCACACTACATATCTGTCAATAAAATCAACTCATAGATTACGTAAATAAATGCATATCAGTGCGTTATCAGGGTTCAATCCTACCGGGTCTTTGGAGTCCTTGGGCAAGATAATAGATCCCAAATTGTATCTGTAGGCATGTCTATGGTATTGAAGTGTTTTGAAATTATTTGTGTGTTTGAAATGTAACAATTTCTTTAGTCGAGGAAAACCCTTGAACCCAGCTTACTACTCGTGAAGTAAAAACGTAGCATTTATAGTAAATCCCAACAAATGCAACTCTTTTTTCATCATTTCTAATAATCTATGTGATCTCCCATTATGGCTCTCTGTATGCCAGCTTGGTCCACTGACATGCCTGTGTGTGTGTGTGTGTGTGTGTGTGTGTGTGTGTGTGTGTGTGTGTGTGTGTGTGTGGTGTGTGTGTCCACCGTGAGCCTGGACTCTGTAGCAGTGTCTTCTGTGTTTAAGTTGACACAGCTGGTGGGCAGGATGTCAGTTTCAGGCCTCTGTCTCTGTTTGTAATTCTCCCCTTAGAGAGCAGCCTTCCTCTGCTATAAATAGCCTCTGTGTGTGTGTGTGTGGTGTGTGTGTGTGTGTGTTGTGTGTGTGTGTGTGTGTGTGTGTGTGTGTGAGCCCAACCTCTCCCCTGTGTGCCCAGAGAGAATGATGTTCCTCCACACGGCATTTCCATCTGTGTGTCTGTGTTTGTGGGTGTGTGTGTGTGTGTGTGTGTGTCTGTGTGTGTGTGTGTTTTATCTTTTCCATATCCACTGTGCCTAGTCTCGCTGTATTTGCTCTGTATGGCCGGTGTGTGTGTGTGTGTCTGTGTGTGTGTGTGGTGTGTGTCTGTCTGTCTGTCTGTCTGTGTGTGTGTGTGTGTGTGTGTGTGTGTGTGTGTGTGTGTGTGTGTCCATGTCCATGTGTGCAAGATGATGGTGGCTGTAATGATGATGAGTGTGTGTACTGTGTCTCACATCATGGAGAGATGGTTTGATTTGATGTGACACACAAACAAACACACACACACACACACACACACTTGTGCCTAGTCTATAGAGAGGGAAGATCTTATTTCTTGCTTTGTCTTTCCATCTTTCTTAAAACCTCTTAAAACATAATAAAAAATAAGTGCAATATGGACGAATGCATTATTTAAATGACAGAAAGCAAAAAATAATTAAAAGCTAAATACGTTTTACATGAATCAGAATCTGGAATCCTTTATTCCTCCTGCAGCGGGGAAATGTAGAGTGTTACAAAAGCAAAGGTACAATACAAATAATAGGCAGAAATAAAGAGAGGAAACTTAGAATTAAATTAAAGAGGCAAGCACACGAAACCAAATAAATAAATAAAATCGAATGAAAGAGAATAAATTAAATAAATTAAAAAAAAGGTTAAAAAAAGAAGTGCACCTCCATGCTTAAAAAAATTGCCAGTAATAATATTAATACACTGTAAAAAATAATCTGTGTATTGCACATAATCAGTGGTATTGCACGACAGTTTTAAAACACACATGTTTAATAAATAGAGGGAAGCTGCAGAGATAAACCCGAAAACCCAAACCTGAGAATAAGCATAAGTTGACCTTTTTAACATAACATGTACGTTTGGTAAAGATCCTCCTTAAAAAAATACATGTACATGTTTCTAAAATGACCAATTCCTCCAATTTCGTGAAAAACATTGCAATTACAGTCAAAGTTATCGCAGCAATGATATCTGATATCTGGAAGGCTCATGGAATGATTTAAGGGTTTTCTGTTTTTTGAAGCGTTGTTGGAAGACATGTTTGTGTTTGGTAGTTCTTGGAGTTCAACAGATGGCCGAGGCAGTCAATGGGATGCCGTCCTCGCCCTCTTTCCAACCCTTTCTCCTTTCTCTCTCTCCTTTCTCTCTCTCCCTCTCTTTCTGCAGATGTGGGAAGTAGTGGAGTACAAATACTTCTTTACTTACTGGTATCAGTACTTTCCTCCACTACTTATTTTTCTGACGACTTTTTACTTTGACTTCTTACATGTTGAACCCAAATACCTGAACTTTCTACTTCTTACATGTTCCAAACAGGCTGGTTCCTTTAGTTTGAATGTGTGTTTGGTGGCGTGATCATTATTATTTAGAGTCATTGCGTGCCTATTGATTTGAACACGATCCGTGTATCCATCATTTCCTGCTCTTCTCTAAAGAAGAGGGACCAATGAAAACGTTGTCATGTTGCCGTTGTTCAGCATGGAAACATTCATTAGCTAACAATGACATTATTGTTCTATTAATATAAAGGGAGGTCAGGTACTCTTTAAAACAGCTGCTAGTTATGGGTACTTTTTACTGAAGTACATTTCAAAGCCCATACTTCTTTACTTTTACTTGAGTAAAGAAGTTTAGTCAGTACTTCTACTTTTACCAGAGTATTTTTAAACACGAGTATCTGTACTTCTACTTGAGTAAAGGGTGTGTGTACTCTCTCTCTCTCTCTCCCTCTCCGTCTCTCCTTCTCTCCCCCTCAGGGTCTGAGTGAGAGTGATGTGTGTTTACAGCTCTTCAGAGAAATGAGGGATGGTGTGTGTGTGTTTAATGGCTTTCCTTTCTTCTCCACTCTTCTGGAGTATTCCTCGTCTCCCATGCATAAAATTGGTGCTCAGAGTCACACACGTAAACATAAACACACTTTTTATCTCCACAGCTTCCCGTAGATAAATACTTGAGGGTGTTCTGCGTCTGTGAGAAAGATGGACGCTTTGTGTTGTTTTCTAAAGGATGTTTTCACTCGCACAATGCCCCGTAAAACAGTTATTCATTGTGTGTTTTTCTCCCCACAGACGAGTATAAAGGAAGGATTGCTGCTGAAACAGACCAGCTCGTTCCAGAGGTGGAAAAAGCGTTACTTCAAACTGAGAGGCCGAACGCTCTACTACGCCAAAGATGCCAAGGTGAGCTAACATAGTGTTTCCCCTGGCAACATGCATTAGTATTACACAATATATGGCTTTATTATGGTCAAATTGCACATTAAATGCATTTTAAAGACGAGGACACTGCACATACAGACTATTGGTTGAAAAATGTACTTTAAAATGTACAGGAACTATCATTCTTTATCTTTAGGGATGCATGATCTACTCTATATACCAGAGCAAATAATGGGTGATTTATATAATGATGTCTTATTCCGATGCTTTCATTGTCCTAAGAAGCGCAGCACCAACACACTAGAAGAAGAAGAAGAAGAAGTCTTTGCCATCATTTAGACGTCAAATCGGATATTTTCCCCGTCAAGATAAACGAGTAGACGTGCTCTCTCTCGTCTAAAAATGGACCTCTATAGTTTTGATTTTAATTATTGGTCTATTGACATCTCTTTCCCCTTTACTTCTAACTTACATTCCTGCTGTGGAATGTGTGTGTGTGTGTGTGTGTGTGTGTGTGTCTCTGTCTCTCTGTGTGTGTGTGTGTGTGTGTGTGTGTATGTGTGTTCCTGCTGTGGAATGTGTGTGTGTGTGTGTGTGTGTGTGTGTGTGTGTCTCTCTCTCTCTCTCTCTCTCTCTCTCTCTCTGTGTGTGTGTGTCTCTCTCTCTCTCTCTCTGTGTGTGTGTGTCTCTCTCTCTCTCTCTCTGTGTGTGTGTGTGTGTGTCTCTCTCTCTCTCTCTCTCTGTGTGTCTCTGTCTCTCTCTCTCTCTCTCTGTCTGTGTGTGTGTGTGTCTCTCTCTCTCTCTGTGTGTGTGTCTCTCTCTCTCTCTCTCTCGTGTGTGTGTCTCTCTGTCTCTCTCTATGTGTGTGTGTGTCTCTCTCTCTCTGTGTGTGTGTGTGTGTGTTCCTGCTGTGGAACATGTGTGTGTGTGTGTGTGTGTGTGCGTGCGTGTGTGTGTGTGTATCGTACACCAGTCTGGCAGTGCTGTTGCTCGCTGGCAGGAGCGAGCGCTGCGCAGAGTGTCTCGGAGTCGTGTGTGTTGGCGAGTTCTGGCCGTGTGCTGGACGGGTGCACAACACTCCCCCCCACCTCTGGGTGCCAGCGGATCTGAGGAAGGCCTAGTGAGGATCCGGGTCAGCACAGCCAGGGGTCAGGGGTCAGACCCCCCCCCCAGAGCTTAGCCCTTACTTACTTTATCACTTAGCTATAGATGATAGTGCTGCATTCATGCCATTTGGAGTTACTTTTCCAAAAGTGTCTCATAACATATACAATATATATCAATATTTGCTAAAGGTTGTACAGATATGGTGCAAAAAATCTGACATTTTCTGGATGAACTGAGGAAATAACCACCATTTATACCACCATACCACCATGTGACATGAATGCACTGTATATAATATAGATTTAAATATAGGAAAGGTAGCAAAACACAAGTGTACAGAAAGAAAGGCCACACCTGGATGAGTTTATCTTTTAAATGCAGTTTTGGACCAGTGATTGCAATGACAATCGCATCGAACTGGGTTTTGTCCAAAGTTTTACTTCTTACTAATGAACCGTATTCACTCCACACAACAATTTCCAGAGAGAAAAGGTCTAAGGAGCTAATGTTAACGGCACATAACATAAACAAACGAAATATTTGAGTGTCTTGGAGGCTGTTGCAGGTATGTCAGTACAGTATTAGGTGGGGGAAAAACCCAATTGATGAGATGTTTTCCCATGTTGGCAGCTAGCTAACTTGAAACAAAGGATGTCATTGGTAAAAGATATCAGCTCAAATGAAGGTCCTTCTGAATATCTTTCCCCTGCACTGACCGGGTTTTGCAATCCTTCTTAAGAAAGAACAAACTCAGATTTTATACATTTTCGTGCTGGTTGTGAAACAGCTTGAACTAACTCATCCTGGAAAGTAATGGTGGCTTTCTTTTTCCAACACTGTGTTGCTCGTCCTGCCTTTCATCTTAAAGTCTCTTGCTGGCCATGCTGGAAGAACAAACTAAGTAGAAACGTTGTTTTCTATGCGCTGTTTTATGGTAAGGATTAGTCATTTAGAACCCGAACGTCCAGAAGCGAGTAAGTTCTCCCGGTCGTGGCCGGACAGAGACGTTAGAGCCTCTATAGATAAGAGCCCATTCACTTCATGTCCATGTATTCTGTGTCTCCTCGTGTCCTGGCTGTGCTGCCCTGCGCTGAGGAAGTTATTGGTCCATCAGAGAGGCTACATCTCAGCATCCTTTAAGCTCCTCAATAATTCGGCTATTCACTTATCGTGCAATTATACTTCTGGGAGAATATGTCGTTCAACAACGGAAGTTAATTTGGTCATGTGATAGTTCCAAATGCCAATTAGACCCATTAGACATAAAGAATATTTGTCCTACAGCCTGTTTTCCCAAACACAAACGGCCATTTCACCAAAAATGGAAGGACAAATGAGCTTTCTGTCCAGTGGGACATTTTCCACTTATCAGGGTTTGGGAATAATTGGTATTTAAACAATCGGTGGTATCCGTTATTGTGACAGGCCTTCTCTCTTAGGTTAAACAGGGAAGTAGAAACTGTAAATCAACATGCTATAGAGTGGTTCAGGGATAACATATTTTCGGCTAATGTTGGGCGTGATGATGTTTAGTCTTCTCATTTAGACACTTGTTAGCTACTAGCGTATTAAAAACTCATCAGCAGGGTATTAACCGACATTTTACATCGTAGAATTATACGTGAAAATCAGCTTGTGAGACCTTATATCAGGCATCTAACCAAAAACCAATGACTTCAAAAAGAGGGAAACAGAAGTAGTTAAATGCTAACTCATCCCTGGGTTTTAGGACTCATTCCCGCACCACCTTATAGCCACATCTCCTGGTGTGAACTGAGAGGAGAGAGGGGATTGGATGAGGCTTGTTAGGGTCTCTGAGATGCAGCCGCTGAGCTTATCTCTGGATCTTTGGGTAGCAGAGGGCGCTTGACTTTGTCCACCATTCACTGTCAGCTTTTATTACAGCTTCCCTCCAGACCGCCGAGTGTTTGTGCCCACACACACACAAGTGGGTGTGTGTGTGTTGGTGTGTGTGTGTGTGTGCTGAGAGAGAGAGAGAGGGAGGAGTGTGTTATAAGAACTTTAGAGAAAGTATTCACGCACTCACATACGCACATGTGATGCAGTGCTGTAACAGGGGGGCAGTGTTTGTGTTGGCATGCCATTCATACTTTGACCAACACACACATTCACACGCACTTGTAGGCATATGTGGAAGTGCTGAGACACCACACACACAAACACACACACACACACACACACACACACACACTCTCAGAGGGAGCGTTGGCTGGTTTCCCTCTGCAGCCAGGCCTGGGGAGAGCGTCGTTAACTGGGCATTCCCTCTGACAGCTGCAGCAACTCTCCCCTCCCACACACACATGCCCACACACACCACACACACACACACACACACACACACACCACACACACACACACACACACACACACACACACACACATGCACACACACACACACACACACACACACACACACAGTCAGAGGGCATTCCTTTGACAGCATTGCTTCTCTGTAAGAGCTCAGCTGCCCTGCATCACAGCTCTGTGAAGATATCATGTTCCGTTTGTAGTCTCCAGCTCCCTTTCTCTTTCCGTCTGTCCGCTATTGTGCTCATAGAGTTGGCTCCTCCGCAAAATAGACATTCAATAAAACATATCGACATCCACTATCTTGCTATTCGCACAGTTCTCAATAAGAGTCAAAACAAAGGAAGCTCAGGAGAGAGATCCTCACAGCAGCCGAGGCTTTTTAGTGACATTTTAGTAGCATTTCCTGTCAGATGGAGCAAACTGGACTGATTTTTGTTTACCAGAATGTTTCTGAGCCATCCGCTCTTCCTCCACACTGATTTAGACCCATCCACTGCAACATATATATCATTTGATTAAATCCAGCCAATGACACTGCACTTTATACAATTTTTGTATTATTATTTATGCATATCTAAATAGTGTAAACGAAAACGTTAATGTCAAAATGTCTGATGACAGAGTTAGGTTTATCTTTTCAAATGTTAATTTCTGTCCCTGCAGACCTCCATGTTTTACATCATAATCTGCAGTTTCCTTTATTTTTGCTGTATTACAAGTTATAAGTTATTCTCATTTAGTTCCATTTGTCCAGCCATGTTAAGATGTTGGGATGTCTTGCATTATCTTAAGCTTGTAGATTTTACATTGTGTACATATTTCATATCAGGATCATATATTTAATATGCTGCCCGTTCATGTCTTTCATTATTCTTGCAGTCCATTTCATACTTATACTTAGTGTACTGTTCATTTTAAGCCTGCTTTGCTGAGACCATGACAATCACAGTCCTCTTCACACCGTAGTATAAGTTACACTAAGCTAAGTTCGACCCTCCGTTGAAAACATTGTGTAAAATACTCATGTCTTCTTTCTGTTTTGGTCCCTCTCTCCTCTTCTCCTCTCGGGGACTCCCCTCTCCTCTGCAGTCGCTTATCTTTGACGAGGTGGACCTATCAGACGCCAGCGTTGCAGAGTCCAGCACCAAGAATGTCAACAACAGCTTCACGGTGAGAGCATCATGCCGTCTGCAGCACACACACTTCAAATACACACACACTTCAAATGCACACACACTTCAAACAGGGTGAATGTAGAACAACTCTCACACCTATAGAGCAGAAGTGCAATGCTAACATGACGGAAACATGTTGTGTTTCTGGGTCATTTAAGATGAGAGTTGCTTTCTTTGGTGGATTAAGAAGTTTTAGGTATGAAATAATGACATGGTGTATTTTCTGAATCAACACAAATTACATCTTAATTTAATGAATTAATTGTTTGTTGCCTGAGAGATGTGTAAAGCCAGGTTTGTGCTAGATGTAGTTGATTTAGCCCTATGTTTTGGTCGACTAAAGAATTTAAAGTTTGGATGACTGACATGATTACGTTTCTGAACCAACAGAAATGTAAACTTATTAGTTAGTTTTACGTTCATTACGAAATTAGGTTTAGTGTCTTTGATGTTTTGTGTGCAAAGCACAAAAGTCTCCTCAATCTGCTGTGCTACTTGATCATTATCAAATGTTACTAACTAGGGACCCACTGTTCACACACACTCTTTTACTATATCTACGTGTGGGGGAAACTTCTGTGTAGAAATGCAGGAGGAGTCACCGACTCATGAAGGAGACACGGGGAGAGCTGGAGCTTTGATGTCAAACACTGATGGTTTATTTGGAGCTTCGGCCGGAGAATTCACAAAACAAGTCAATAGGCGCTTTCACACCGCAGTACTTTTCCCACAAAGGTTCATCAGCACTTAGTTCATGAGAACTCTTTAGTTCTCATGAACTAAGTACAGATCGCATTCACACCGGAATAAGTTCCCTGAGGGAAGATTAGGCAAATGAAGCCGCTGACGTCACTTCTTCCTCTTCTTCTGCTTTGGGTTTACTGGCAGGCCGCAAACAACTTCACGGCGTATACTGCCACCCGAAGTCCCCGGCCGGAAGTCCCTGGAGTTGGGGACTGGCTTCAGTAGAAGCTGCTGGGACTCCCAGCAGCTTCTACTGAAGCCTTCCGAGTAAATCGCCAGAACACCGACACCTCCTCCTCTCCACCGCTCCCATGTTTTCTTTTGTGTTGCCATAAGTTAGTCTCTCTGCGTTTGTGCGCTGGGCTAATGCTAATGCTAATAATGCTAATGCGAGGATAATAAAATGGCGGCTTCACAAAACTTTTTTGGAGTTTTACGGGGCGTGTTTTGCAATCCGCCCAGCCAATCAGACATAGGAACCTTTTTCTCCCACGAAAGTACCTGCTCT
>CM062274.1:30278002-30470502 GCA_031216635.1 Dissostichus eleginoides
ACTCTAGAGAATCATTTCACTGCTTTTCTTCAATGCATTGCACGGTGTAGACCTTCACGGAGACAATGTAAATACTGTTTTCCTACATTGGTTTATTTTACTTATCTATTTAACAGGGAAATGAAAGATGAAATGTTGTTATTTAGAAATAAAAAGATGATAAACAGATGTTATGCAGAAGGAATCTTTTTAAATGTTCCAATAATTCAGGTTAAAGCAACCAAAGTTAACAGATGCATGTATTTTCCATTATATTGACACACAGATCAGAATGTATGCTTGTGTGTGTGTGTATAAGTTGGCATTAAATGTCCGTTATGTGAGATGCAAGGATTAGTCAATTCAAAGAAAAATAATCAGCAACTATTTTGACTAGCAACAGCAACTATCATTTATTGGTAGTTTTAACACATTTTTCATGCAGAAAATGTATGAAAAATGTGGTGTTCAGCCTCTCACCTTTAGAGCAATCCAGTTGTTCCCTGTTTAACATCGTATTAACATGAATATCTTTGGGCTGTTTTATTGAATATGTGATGAGGCTGTGTGGCTGTGAGGGAGCACCTTGAGGTCCACGTGAGGGAGCGCACAACACACACACACACACACACACACACACACACACTGATGCAGCGACTCGCTCAGGCTTATTGGATTGGCTGGCTTATTACCGTCCACTTTAATTCAGTGAAATGAATCTCAAGGAGATCCAGATCAGTCTCGAACCGCGCACTTTTATCATCTGATTTGCCGTGTAGTTAATATGAACTGTTTAAAGCTGCAGACGATAACTCTGTGTGTGTGTGTGTGTGTGTGTGTGTGTGTGTGTGTGTGTGTGTGTGTGTGTGTGTGTGTGTGTGTGTTGTAGGGAGAGAGCAGCTGTGACTGTTGTTGTGCTGCAGGTCCCAAAGGATGCAGGATCTTTGCAAGCGCTGTCACCAATCCTGGGCCTGTGTGTGTGTGTGTGTGTGTGTGTGTGTGTGTGTGTAAACAGTGAAAGGTGTCACTTATTATGAATTCACAGTTTTCTTTGTTGTTGTTGTTGCCTACTCGCCAAAAACTACAACTAACGAGGCTCACGCTGATCAAAGAGTCACTTCTTGTTGTCACTTGTCATCACACACAAACACACACACACATACACACACACACACACACACACAGCTCTGAAGGTCAGCCATCAGCAGTGGTTTTCGACACTTGAGGGATGCCTGGAGCCATTTTTGGTAACCAGCTGTTCCTGTTTCCCCTGGCAACCAACCTTATCACTACCAGTTCTGTACACACACACACATACACACACACACACACACACACACACACACACACACACGCACACACTCTAATCCTGGCAGTTCTTGGTGGAAAACTGTGTAGCAGTTGATGGTTGAGGAAAAAAACAACATTTTCCCATTGACTTACATTGAGAGAGAGACGTCTGTAAATCAGCAAATCAACTCCACAGTATGCTTGAATAGCCCTTATTTGAATGTGGATTTCAATGGATTCCCACACTTTCATCTGTCAAATAAAGCCAAGAAAAGAGAGAGTTAAACATTAGCGGCAGACATACATACAGGACGCGTTGTTGTGACTCCGTCTCTGTCATTTAGGGGTTCTCTATGATTGAAAGTGGTATTATTGTTAGTGCTGCTGTTGCAAAGACAATAAAACGTCAGAGATACAAACATACATATCTCAATGCACATCATTATTCATTACATTGTGCAATCAACCTTTACTTTATAATGACAAGTTAATGTGATTATCTTTATTACGATTCTTACTGTGTCCTTTCTGTTTGGACATGCCGTTCAGTTCTCAGGCATCGTATTGATTAGAGGTCTGAGGCGGATTGATTACAACAGTGATTAGAGAGATTGATTAGGGTACCAGCTGTCAGGTGGTCGCTTCAAGCTATAAATACTTTAAAGGTCCCCTATTATACTGTTTCTCATCAATATATCACAGGTCTCAGATATATACAGAACCTGTCTCTGATTGGCTGAAACACCAAACAGATCATTGCAGCATCCCATAATCCCCTCTGTTTCAGCCCTGTTTCAAAAGTGCTGATTCTCTGTCTGTTACTTTAGATGAAAATAAGGAGCCCCTCCCCACGCCCCTCTGAGAGAGATTTGGTTAAAAAGAACTCAATGGTGCTCTAGGAGGAGATTCAGGTGATAAGGTGGGGGGGGGTTACCTTGGTTGCTGATTGGCTAATGGTTACACAAGACAAAACATCATTATGACATCACAAAGTGGCCAAAATCTGATCAGCTCATTTTCAGACAGGTTTTTATAGAAATGGATCAGGACAAAAAGAGAGGTCTATTCATACTTTAATGATCTATTGATGGTATTTTTCTTACACCACCCCTACTGTCTACTACGCTGCATTCTCTCTTTAGGAGGTAGTTAGCCAAATGAACCATTTGTATTTGATTTGTATTTGAAACAGCGAGTTAGAGCCTTCTTGCTCCCTTGATGAAAACACTTCAGGAACATTATGACATATTGCAGTACATTTAAATATGCATCAAATAACATCACTTTGGAGAAGCTACTTGTTCAGCTCCACTCCAACACCAGACAAACGACATGCAGTGTTTCATTTCCATTCTTTCATGTTTTTAAATGTGTGTTTTTCTTAATAAAACCAATTATAAATTGTTGGTTTTTCCCACCAATATCAAACATATTGATCGGTGTGAACCGCCTCAACTTGGGGAGCTGGAGAGACATTAATAACACTATCACTCTAGAGAAGCTCTTTGTTCAGCTCCACCAAAACACCAGACAAAAAGGAAGCAGTCTTTTCTTTTTCACACATTTCATTTCCCCTTCTTTTTTTCTTATTAAAACCAATTATTAATGGTTGCAATTATCCCAGTTATAGTCCAATAAGACAACCGACTGCGTCAAAGGTCAAAGTCAGGGATCATTTAAAGGACATTTGTGATGAAGCGCATTACGAATAGCATTCCTCACAGAGAGAGGAAGCATTGGTCCGCTGCTGGAACATAAATATTGATCAGCGTGAACGGACTCAACTTAGAGAGCTGGAGAGACAAGAGGGAGCATGAATAAGTGATGTGTGTTGAGAGAGGGCTGGTTATCTAGAGGGAGACTGTCTTTAAACACACATACAGTAGAGAGAGAGAGAGAGAGAGAGAGAGAGAGAGAGAGAGAGAGAGAGAGAGAGAGAGAGAGAGAGAGAGAGAGAGAGAGAGAGAGAGAGAGAGAGAGAGAGAGAGAGAGAGAGAGAGAGAGAGAGAGAGAGAGAGGCTCTTAGCCTTTACTGTGGCGCTTCGCCTGTCAGCTCGAATCTGCATCAACAAGACGAGCGAGAGAGCAGAGAGGAAAGCGAAGGAAAAAAGACTAACTCCAGAAGGTGTGAGGAGAGTGAGAGTTAATGAGGGAGAGAGAAAGAAAGAGAGAGAGGGAGGGGGCTTTTCTCATCCTTTCTCTTAAAGACTGAGACCATTCCTCTCTCCTCTCAGTCGCACCGAGGAGGGAGGAACGCTCCGGTGAAATTGAACTCGCTCGTTCCAGATATCTGTCTCACTGTCCTCCCTCTCTCTCTCCCTCTCTCTCTCCCTCTCTCTCTCTCCCTCTCTCTCTCTCTCTCTCTCTCTCTCTCTCTCTCTCTCTCTCTCTCTCTCTCCCCCTCCAGGTGATCACTCCTTTCCGTAGACTCATCCTCTGCGCGGAGAACAGGAAAGAGATGGAGGACTGGATCAGCTCTCTGAAGTCCGTCCAGTCCCGAGAACATTACGAGGTGAGGAGCGCTTCCCTTCGTCTGCCGACACATGATGAGTGTGTGTGTGTGTTTGTGAGGGTGTGTTTGTGTGTGTGTGTGTGTGTGACAAGGGAGGAGCAGATGTAAGGGACAGATAGTGCTGCATGAAGGAACAATAGATGTGTGTTTAGGCGTATCCTCTTCTGCGGATTTTGGCACTAGTGATGCTGTTTGGGACGCTCCTTTATCCTCTTAATGCTGCCAAAAAAAGAGTTGCATTTGATACAAGTTGCACTGAAGACAGGTGGATATCTAAGAAGGGTTTATAGAGTCCAGGCTACAGGTGTGCAGTCACAGGTGTGCAACTGTAGATACAGTAAAGAAACCACGCACACGTCTGAAACATGCTGACCGTTGGAAAGCAACATGTCTCCGTCTACCTTATTTTTAAATGCTTAGTTTTCGGTACAGCGATCCTGGAAACGGGCGACTTGCATCTTTAAAAAGTCCTTTCAATTAACCGCTTTATGTATATGATATATGTTCAGTGAGGGCAGAGCAGCAGGACAGCAGTACTGCATTTACATGCCTTTGTGTGTTACAGTATGTACATGTATGCTCTCTAAAACATGCTGACCGTCACAAAGCACAGGTGTGATGAAAGAGGGAGGGGTCTTTCTTATTTTAATCCTCATCTTCCAGGATAGTGTTTCTGGAAGCAGGCGACTTTCATCAAACAGACAGTATTTGTGTAAATAATAAGGTGTTATTAAATATGAGAAGAGCGCAGGAAGACAGCAATACTGCGTTTAGATGTGTGTGTTACAGTAGAGTACATGTGCTCTCACATAAAAACCAGAAACACGCACAAAGTCTGCAACGTGACTCGCTGAAAAACACAGAGGATTTTGTCCGTTCCTTACCTCCATATTTTGAATTCTCAGTTGTCAGGATAGTGTTTCTGGAAGCGGGCGACTTGCATCCTTTAATATCCTTTTATCAAACACAACATATCCGTAAGATGCAAGAGGAGGAGGACAGCATACTGCATTTACACGTGTGTTATGTTCATGTATGCTCACACTCACATAAATCTAAAACATGCTGACCGTCACAAAGTCAGATTCTGCAACATGACACATAAACAGCGGGGATTTGTCTCTTTTCTCGCTTCCTTATTTTAATTCTCATCTTCCAGAGCAGTGTTTCTCGAAGCGGGCGACTTTCATCCTTTAATATCCGTTCATCAAACCGAACATATCCGTAAGATGCAAGAGGAGGAGGACAGCATACTGCATTTACACGTGTGTTATGTTCATGTATGCTCACACACACATCCATCTAAAACATGCTGACCGTCACAAAGTCAGATTCTGCAACATGACGATTTGCTTTTCTCGCTTCCTTTTTTAAAATCTCATCTTCCAGAGCAGTGTTTCTGGAAGCGGGCGACTTTCATCCTTTCATTTCCTCTCATCTAACTCACTGAGGATAAAGCTCCGCTGTGAGATGAAGAGGAATCTGTTGACAGTGAGCGCAGGAACAGAGCAGTACTGCATCTTAAAGCCTTTGATTTGGGAGGGAAATCTTATATAAGACCCCATCCCTCTCCCCCCCTTACTGCACTGCAATGCAGCAGCACCCCGAGAGCTCACACACACATGTACACACACACACACACACACACACACACACACACACACACACACACACACACACACACACACACACAGCATTTTATTACTGTGTGCTCTGTCAGTGTGTGTTAGAATGGGAGCGTCCCACTTTAGCACCTGTTACAATCCTCCTTATGAAACACTGACTGGAGAAAATGTACTTATTTTAACTTTTTACAGTTGAATACATTGTGTAAATAGTTGTTAAATAAGCTGATAATAGCAATTTATTTTAATAACTCTTATTTTTATTGTTGATTCACCTAATTGGTTATTTTTATCAATTAATCAATTAGGTACATGATCCATAAAATGTCTGAAAATAGTGAAAAATCATACGATGATTTCCAAAAAAGTGTGGTTTTGTTCACAACTCAAAAGATATTCAGCTTACTATAATAGGAGTTAAAAAAAACAGAAAACATACACAGCTTAGAATCTGAAATCAGGAAAATATGACTTTCATATTCTTCAAAAATCTACTCAAACATATATTTGAACATTCAAAAAAGTAGCTTAATACGGTCATTATTTCTAACATACCTATTTATTTTAGCAGCTCTTAATATACAGTATCTCTCATTAAGGAAAGCTTATAGGGAGGAACGAATGGGATGCATGTGAAAAGGTTATTGAGTTGTTTCAGTATCTTTTACCTGTTGTTTTTAATGTAAAATCATAATGAATGTAATTATAATGAAAACACGCTAACAGTAATATGCAGATATTTGTAATGAATCTTACAGTACATTGTATATATTTGTTTTGATGATGATGATGTAGTGCCCTGTGCTTTGTGTGACTCGTGCACTGCCAACCTGTTTTAACTTCTCCTTTGCCAGACGGCACAGTTTAATGTGGAACATTTCTCAGGGATGCACAACTGGTACGCCTGCTCCCACGCACGGCCCACCTTCTGCAACGTGTGCAAAGACAGCCTGTCGGGGGTCACGTCCCACGGCCTCTCCTGCGAAGGTACGTCCCCTCAGAGTCTATGCATCACATTAATGCACACAGGCAGAGATGGCAAGAGCACACACATCCTTTACTCAAGTAGAAGTACAGATACTGGTGTTTGAAAATACTCTGGTAAAAGTAGAAGTACTGACTAAACTTCTTTACTCAAGTAAAAGTAAAGAGGGCTTTGAAATGTCATTCAGTAAAAAGTACCCATAACTAGCAGCTGTTTTAAAGAGTACCTGACTTCCCTTTATATTAATAGAACAATAATGTCATTGTTCGCTAATGAATGTTTCCATGCTGAACAACGGCAACATGACAACGTTTTCATTGGTCCCTCTTCTTTAGAGAAGACCAGGAAATGATGGATACACGGATCGTGTTCAAATCAATAGGCACGCAATGACTCTAAATAATAATGATCACGCCACCAAACACACATTCAAACTAAAGGAACCAGCCTGTTTGGAAAATGGAAGAAGTAGAAAGTACAGGTAATTGGGTTCAAAATGTAAGAAGTAGAAAGTACAGGTATTTGGGTTCAACATGTAAGAAGTAGAAAGTACAGGTATTTGAGTTCAAAATGGAAGAAGTAGAAAGTTCAGGTATTTGTGTTCAAAATGTAAGAAGTCAAAGTAAAAAGTCGTCAGAAAAATAAGTAGTGGAGTAAAGTACTGATACCAGAAACATGTATTTGAGTACAGTAACGAAGTATTTGTACTCCACTTGTACACAATATTTGTTTTTTGTATTACTGCACACATTTTATTCCATTCTATTTCAATGTAAATCCTGCTATATTTTACTATATTTTGTATTATGTTCTAATGTTATTATAGTTTTCTTTAAATAGTTCTCTATCTGTGTTTTTAATTTTTGTTTTACTTGTATGTCTGCACCATGACACCAAGTCAAATTCCTCGTACGTGTCAACCTACCTGGTGATAATCCTGTTTCTCATTCTGAAAACACGAGATGCTCATTTAGTTTTTACACAAAGACGTTTCTTACATAACTCTTTTTTAATACATGGCCTCGGGAAGCAGCTCTGCTTCATTTGGACGTCTCAAATATTCAAAGGTTTTAATGTCATCTGCACAAAAGCTGCAGCGTAGGCAGAGGAGTTTGGAAGTACCGGGGTCTTTGAATAATGCAACATACAAAACATTCAAAGAAGAAGGAGGCAGAAAGTCGTGCAATTGGAACGAAGATGTAAGAGAATGGCGCAGCTGCAGAATGAAGTCAACTATATTCATGTCAAAAAGAATAAGATAACACCAACTGTTACATTCATTTCATTTCAAACCTTTATTTAACCAGGTAGGTCCCATTGAGATCATTGATCTCTTTTTCAAGGGAGACCTGCAGCAAGTAGGTTCCACATGAAACATAAAACAACATAAGGACATCATATTTACAGGGCTACATTCACATTCCTATCGACATTTACAAGTGCCAACAGTATCAAAGAGCATTGCACCTATCCGAGCTTTAAAAACATGCAGTGGAACCAAATTGCTCAGTTTCAGTTCTTTTTGCAGACTGTTCCAAGCAAGAGGAGCTGTGCACGTAAAAGCTTTCGTCCCTAAGTCAGTCCTTGCACTCGTCACATGTAACAAGACCACATCATGAGATCTCAGGCAATAGCTACCTGCAACTCTCCGTGTGATCAGAAAGCAGATGTAAGATGGGAGTTTACCCAACATGGCTTTATATATGAACATGTACCAGTGACTGAGCCTCCGTACAGTGAGTGAAGGCATACAGGGTACAGTGATGAGTAAGTGCTTTACAGTTAGTCACACATCTCAGTGCTCATTAAATACAGTGAAATAAACAACTGCTTATTGTTATTTTGTTTACATAAATCTGTAGACATTACATTTCATGTCACTTGTTAGACGCTTTTATCCAAAGCGACTTACATACTCAATACTGTGGACAATCCCCACAGGAGCAATTTGGGGTGAAGTGTCTCAGGGACACAACGACATGCTGACTGCAGTGGGGTTTGAACCTGTGACCCCCTGATCCGAACACCAACGCACAACCCACTGCGCCACACGCCTCCACTAGACTAGACATATAGTAGCGTTGCAGCAGATCATTTGAGAACTGCATCCTGTGACTTTAGCAAATGTATAAGAAGTAGGTCTCGCGAAAATTCTAAATAACATCTGTCGTTTTTCCAATCACATCGAAATCACATATTAAGATATCGTCCAAATTGATAACAACAAGAACATAACAATTAATTACGAGGAGTGTTTCCAACAGCAGTGTGCAGGATTTTCTTTACGCATCCATTGATTTATTTGTTTATTTAATCCTTCAATTTTGTTTGCCTTTTTTCTGGACCATGCATAAAAATACATACATCTCAAAAAGAGGTGAGAGGATTTTCTCTAGATTAAGATACACGTGAATGACCATCTGCAGTGGACACGTGTACAGGTAACAATCAACAAAACAATAACAAAACGAGTCTCTATCACAACAACAATTATCCGTACAACTATAATATTACATTGAACTGCCTGCCCCCAAAAAAGTGCTCATTTAAAATAAAAAGTGTAGTTAAATCAAAAATGTTTCATAATCTGATACTCTATATATTTATATGCATGTATAAAAACATGGAAATAAGATTTGTTTTAAGTCTCTATAATTGAATTTTTAATTTGTCTAGTATTTTATCTATAGGAGTATATATATATATATATGTATATATATATAGGGTTCACTGTTGTTTCTTAAAGTCTATTTCTTTGCTGTATTAACAGAAAACATGCCGTATGATATACTGTGCAGTCTATCATCATATGAAAGTACTTATATCGTGATAAAGTATTTTATATGAAGTTTTTTTAGTACGTAGTTGTGTTCAGACGCTGCCATCCGAAGCTCTCTCAGACGTCTGTCCAAAAGCAGCAGATTGGACTCACCGGAGCCAGCATGAGTCTCTGAAACTCTCTCCGTTGTGAAGTGGGTTGCCAATCAAACTTTTATCTTGAAGTAAAATGGAGTGAGAGGAGTCTTTGTTGGGTTGCCATTAACTCAGCTCAGCCTCCATATGCTTTTATACCCTACTGTGTGTTAGAGACGCGTTGACTCACAGCGTTTCATTTCCATGTACCCCATAACGGATCAAAATAAGCTGTTAAGAGAAACCTGTGAATGACGCAGCAGCAGCAGCTCCTCACCTCCTCCGTGAAAACACACTTTGGACGGGGGTGTTGAGAGAAGGGAGTGTTAAGAGAAGGGGGTCGACATGTGAGGTTAACACTGCTTTCTTTTAGCCGCTGTCAGGCACCATCTGCATATCAACCACTTTTAATGTAGCTAATGTTTCCCCGTGAGTGCTTGTTGTCCATGCGAGTGTGTGCATTGTGAAGTGTTCGTGTGTGTGTGAGTGTTAAGTGTCTGTCTGTCTGTCTGTCTGTGTGTGTAGTGTGTGTGAAGTGTGTGTGTGTGTGTGAGAGCCTCTCCACTCAGTGTTCATTATCCTCTCCAATGAGGCCCTCTCACATGCAGAGCAGAAAGACAGATAGAGAGATGGTGAGTCATTAGAGCAGCATCTAAAACTCTTGAGATCGAAATCAGCGAGACCTGCTACACACACACACACACACACACACACACACACACACACACACACACACACACACACACACACACACACACACACAAACTCAGTGGGAAGATGCAAATGAGCTTGCAGAGCCTCGTTAAAAGCATGGCAGTGGACACATGCCACCTTTAAGGTCACCTTTTGCGTGTCAAGTGTGCAGTTTTTTTATGTATGAAGATTTTTTCGGTGTATTTTCACCTTTAATTTGGAAGCTGACTCCATAGAGAATAGGTGAGATGGAGAGAATGGAGAATGACATGAAACTGAGTCCAGAAATAAACCAGGGATTTTACAAAAACATGGCATGTGCTTTAACTAATGGGTTAATGAGTGCTCCATTTTAACACATATTAGGTTTGTGCCTATTAGGATGGCCTACCTGCCTGTCAGCCTTCCATCTGTGCACAAACTTATCTCGTGCCCTCATTGGTCATGTGCGCGTTCGTGTGTGTCGGAGGAGGGGCTCTGTGAGGAAGTCTGAAGGAAGCGGCAGATTCTTTCCGGCTGCGTACTTTCAAATTCTAGCGCACTCGAGCTGGTTTCTCCATTCTTACCTACCCTACCTTTAAGTACTGATTTAAAGTTCTGAGAAAATCTAGGAGGAATATTTTGAGGGAATATCATATGAACATCCCACATCTTTATATATACCATTATCAGGGTTGAAGATTTTAGCCATATTGTTCAATAGTTGGAAAATACCATTGTTTAGATTAAAATGAAGTTTGTTAGGAAACCAGGCTCTTTCTTTGCCAAATAAAGCTTCTCTCTGTCGGATTTCATTGACATACACAGAATACAGCACTCATTTTGAGATATAAATCCACATTGAGCTCAGACGCCCATCAGTACATTGGAGCCTCCTGATGTCCTGATGTCTGCCTCCAGAGACACAGAGAGATCAGGAGATGAATCAGACGGAGAGAGGAAATAAATAACGAGCAGAGAGCCAGGCAGCGTCTCTATCAAACGTCCAGACAAACAGTTTCACAGCAATCAACCAGGCTTAAATTCCCCTTCGATTTCTGCACAGGGCGACCGCTGGGGATCGATTTGTGCTACATCGCCACAAACACACACACACACACACACACACACACACAGACAAGCTCTTGTGTCTCTGTTTCCCCCCGACACACACACACACACTGTTTTGTTGAGAGTGGAGCGGACATTAGCAGCGGTATCATGTCCTCTGAATCCTCCTAATGTCCTGCTAATGCTCCCTAACAGCATGTAGCGGTAAAATAAATTGAAAACATCAATTGTTGCTCCCGGATATGACTCTGTCTTAGTTTGGAACTGTGTGGATGTTCTTACTGACAATACTTAGTGTGTGTGTGTGTGTGTGTGTGTGTGTGTGTGTGTGTGTGTGTATATGGGTGGGGTAGTTAGAAGCAAAGTTGGCCCGCAGCTCAGACATTATTCATGAATCCACTAAGTGCCTCGTCCTTAATGGAGAAAAAAGGCGAGAGCAATCCCCGTCTGACGATACATCTTCATCTCCTCTATAAGAAGTATTCATGCTCGATTTACGTTTCACTCTTCTACTTCTTCTTATTCAGAACGACCTGCGTTAAATACTTTAGAGTACATGTATGGGAAGTGCTTCTCGTACATACTGAGTTTCATTTTTTATAAAGTTAGGAATTGAGGTACGCATTTTTATCCTTTTCCTGCAATCTTTGTAACGGGATAATTCCATATTTTGCGAATTTGTTAATCTGCTTTCCTGCTGACAGTCAGATTAGAAGGTGTTATTTTATTATTTAGTACAAAAACCTTACTGAACAAGCTGTGTTTTGGGGGGGTTTGTGCCCCAGGAAGTCATTGCAAACAGCTTAGAAAAAACCACATGCAAACCACAACTCTACTTTGATTTTTGTAAGAATTGAATAAACCAAATGCAACGTGTAAGCAAGCTTTAGAGGAGTAAGTAGACTGATTGTTATTACCTTTTGGTATGCTAGCTGTTTCCCCCTACTGCCAGTCTTTATGCTAAGCTAAGCTAAACCAGTAACTGCTGCCTTAAATATAACTGAAAGATAAAGGAGTGGTATCAAGTAGTGCAAGAAAGCAAACTGTATTTCCCTTCATTGTTGTTGAAAGAAGTGGTGGTTGCTATTTAAAATTAGAATTTGGATGGCTAACTCGATAGCTAAGATGGTTTTTGGTATCTTAAAACATCAACTTGGGATTTCTAAGAACTTCTTCAACACATTTTATAGTAAAATCCGGTGTAGTCTTAATGTTTCTGATGGATTTCAGCATTTCACTCAAGCCCTAACGCTTCTACTTGATGAGTGGAAGAAAACGCGTACAATGTTGTCCACGATTTGCTCTCATGCTATGCTAATGTATGGAAGCTACTGAGGATAGGCTGGTTTGGCATTTTGCAGACAGCAAAGTGTCTTATACTACAGAATGCATGCATGTATGTGCATTATGTAAATCACAGTTATCAGCAGATACGTGAAGATGTGTTGTTTACTGTAATATTGGCTCAGGTTAACTCGATAGCTAAGAGGGCTTTTTGATGTCTTAAAACATAAGCTTGGGATTTCTAAGAACTTCTTCAACACATTTTATAGTAAAATCTTGTTTAATCTTAATGTTTCTGATTGATTTCAGCATTTCACTCAAGCCCTAACGCTTCTTCTTGATGAGTGGAAGAAAACGCGTTCAATATTGTCCACAATTTGCTCTCCTGCTATGCTAAGTGGTTGAGCTGATTGGCATTTTTCGTGCAGCAAAGTGTCTAATACTACACAATGAATGCATGTGTGTGCATTGTGTGAGTCTCAGTTATCAGCAGAGTCTCTACAGATGTGTTGTTTACTGTCATTCTGGCTCTGGATGAACCTGTCCTGTGTGCTGCAGGTTTAGATGTTTCCGATAAATCTATTGAGAGTCGTGATGTGGAGCTAAGCTTTGCCTGTATCTGTCAGAGATGTGCTGTACAGGCTCAGGGAGGTCACTAATTACGCCCGCTGACGTCTCATTAAGGCTTGATTCATTAGCTCTCTGTACTCTGAGGGGTCTGTCTGTTCCTCGATCAATCATGCATCAGTGACCGGTGATTCACAGTGTGTGAAGAAACAAAAGGAAGTCTGTGACATTCTGTGTTTGAGGTGCAAATGACGTGGGAACTTTTCAAAGACAATGTCAATATGAAGCTGCTTTTACCTGTTGTTGACGTTGTAGAACATTGTGAGACTGACGTGTGTGTGTGTGTGTGTGTGTGTGTGTTTGTGTTTTCCAGTGTGCAAATTCAAAGCCCACAAACGCTGCGCAGTCAGAGCCACTAACAACTGCAAATGGACGACTCTGGCTTCTATAGGGAAGGATATCATAGAGGACGAGGATGGGGTGAGTTTTGCATGTGTTATACAATTTGCATGACAATAGTAAAAACACGTAATTAGAGATAGATAATAATAACTCTTGTTTAAACTTTTTAAATGATTTTTTTGTTTTTATAATTTGTATCGTTGTGTTTCTTACCAATGATGATTACAATTAAGTTTTATGGACTTCAATGACAATGTCTTGTATTGCATACCCATGAGGAAGTTGATATTACATATAATAAAAAGTGTGATAACATGTTTTATGCTCGTGAATTCATCAATGTCAGAAAAAGGAAACAGATTCGGAGCCAGTATCAACACACAAACTGCTCCTAATCCTGGAGAGCAGACGGTTCAAAGTGTTTCCCATTCATTGAGCCGTGTGTGTGTGTGTGTGTGTGTGTGTGTGTGTGTGTGTGTGTGTGTGTGTCACAGATTGCGATGCCTCACCAGTGGTTGGAAGGAAACCTGCCTGTCAGTGCCAAGTGTGCCGTGTGTGATAAGACGTGTGGCAGCGTGCTGCGGCTGCAGGACTGGCGCTGCCTCTGGTGCAAAGCCATGGTGAGACATCTGTCATTCAACGCTGCCTAATTATATGTTTACAGGATTAAAATCATACAAAAAACGTATCTTACTAATCATAAGAGGGACATTTAAGACTACAAAAAGCATCCTCTCAGCGTTGAATCTGGCTTGAAGGTTCTATATTTATGACGATACATCTTCATTTTCTCTGTAAGAAATACTCATGCTCGATTTACATTTCACTCTTCCACGTCTTATTCAGAACGACCTGCGTTAAATACTTTAGAGTACATGTATGGAATTGTAAGTGCTTCTCATACTTACTGAGTGAACTGCAACAGATGGACGGATATTCATTTTTTATAAAGTTATATAGCGCTTTTCCAAAAGTCGCTTTGACAGAGCAACAACAACGAAGAAAATACATAGAGACAAACAAAAACTGAAAAAGGGGGGATGGTGTGTAATGACTCGACTATTTATTGTTTGCAGCCTCTTAGCTATTCAATTATTAAATTCAATTCAAGGTTTTATCGTCATGTGCACAGCAGCTACAGTGTAGATATTTCAATGAACAACTCGACAGTGCAACATGAATATATAGAGAGGCGAAGTCCCGCCCATCTACTTACGCCCCCATGGGACCTTATTTCGGAAAAAGTATGTATTGAAGTCAATGGAGAGAGAAAGATTATCTTTCGATCCCGTTTGAATTGTGCCACGAATTACACATATGATGTTTGTCAATCTTAAAAATCATTTCCATGTCAAAAAAGTCACAGTTTGTCGTAAAACTGTTGAAATATAAGACTCTGAAAAATACGCAACTAGAAAGACTACAAATCCCAGAGTCGCGTAAGTGATGTCATTAACGTTACACATTATACTCGTGCTACTCACCGAAACCTTGTAAAGCCGGTCCCGCATGCTGGCTCTTACGGAACCGACTAACTCCCCTTGTGTGTATGTACAGCTCTCAACATGCCCAGACTTGGAGTGATTTTCACCTCTTTTAATACTTTTCGCCTCATTCTGAAAGAAAGAAGTGAAAAGTGCCAACGTGACGGCCGTCTTGGTGTTGGTGCGAGACGGGAGATGTAGTTCATTGAGCATTTCACAAAAAAATGTGTTACTTCAAAGTTTTACGACACATTTTTATTTGTTTGACTTGCAAAATTATCTTTTAAATTGACAAACATCATATGTGTAATTCGTGGCACAATTCAAACGGGATCGAAAGATAATCTTTCTCTCCCCATTGACTTCAATACATACTTTTTCTGAAATAAGGTCCCATGGAGCTCCACCAGAAGGGGAGGGACTTCGCCTCTCTATACAGGACATAAAACAAGTACAACAGATAAAATAGAAATAGTGCAAGAAGAGTCTACACGGACATGGAATATGATATATTAGATAAATAATTAGCAAGATGCAAACAGATGAATGTTTGTGGATGTTCTTTAAAAAGTGTAATAGTCTTATGGCCTGTGGGATGAAACTGTCCATTTCCATCACTTCTTGCATTTATGTTTCTATTGTATTTCTTCCAGGTGCACACAGCCTGTATGGACATTTACCCTCGAAAGTGTCCTCTGGGTCAGTGCAAAGTGTCCATCATCCCCCCCACCGCGCTCAACAGCATCGACTCTGATGGTAGGCACCTCACACACACACACACACACACACACACACACACACACACACCTATTTTTCCCTCCATGCTCCCACTTCTTTTGCTGGTGTCTGAAAACAGAAAGAAAAGCCACAGTTATTATAACAGTGTCCATTCTCAGCATCACGTCCGTTTTCTTCCTGTTGTTATGAAACGTGTCAAAAAGAGGGACGGAGCATGGCTTGTGTTTCAGGAAATTGGCAGTTTCTTGTATAGTGAGGTGGTTAAAAATAGCCCGACACCTGACAGGACAACACACACCTTTGTGAGGGTGCCAAATACTTTTTGAGGCAAGGTGTGTGTGTGTGCGTGAGAAGAATTATATTGGACACACATACCTATCAGGAACAGTTTGTGAAAAAACATGAACACACACACATCAAAGAAGAGGAAAATTCTGCAGATGGCTGTGTGTTGTGCGTGTGTGTGTGTGTGTGTGTGTGTGTTGTGTGTGTGTGTGTGTGTGTGTGTGTGTGTGAGTGTGGTGTATTTATTCATATGTTCCTGAAGACTCTGTGTCCTTCTCTATTAATAGGTCTTATGTGTGTATGTGTATTAGTGCTGTCACATTATCAGATTCTCACTTGCAGGCCAAAAGATTATTAGAATTATTGCGATACATATTGAAAAAAAGATATGTGTACTACTATCAGTGAAATTCATCTTTTACTTTTCTTTATCTTGCAAAAAAGATCTCATACTGCGACTTTAGAGAGAGTCTGTCACCATATATGAACAAAAGATAACACACGTAAAGAAATATACATTATTTAAGAGGCTCTGGATTATTGACACAGTAATATAATGTGTGTATTATTTATATATTAATATTTCATTTTCAATAACGGCATATAGTGACACCCCCAGAGAGTGTGTGTGTGTGTGTGTGTGTGTGTGTGTGTGTGTGTGTGTGTGTGTGTGTGTGTGTGTGTGTGTGTGTGTGTGTGTGTGAGCGCTTTCCAGAGTCCACATTAAATCCATTTCAGATGAAGATCAGCACCTGTGAGACCGACTCTGATAAGCATGTGTGATTGGATTACTGTAGCGGAAGCCAATGGCAGGGTCACACACACACACACACACACACACACACACACACACACACACACACACACACACACACACACAGACACTGGAATCGGCTAATTGGAAGGTGGATAAAAGAAAGAAAAAAGGGAGGATGGGTATTCTGGATGAGAAAGCAGCGGAGGAAGAGTGGTGGTCTAATGGATAGTGAGGTGGGCTGAAGATCGGAAGGTTGTGAGTTCAAATCCCGCCAGGAACACCACCACTAGTGTGCCCTTGAGTAAGGCACTTAGCCCTTAGTTACTCCAGGGAGAATGTCCCTGTAATTGGTCATTGTAAGTCGCTTTGGATAAAAGCGTCAGCTAAATGAAATGTAATGTAATGGAAGAAGGGCAAATAAAACAAAAAAGCTACCCAAATGCAAGCTGGGAAAGAGATGGGGGGGTTGTTGTAATTGTCTGAAAGGCAGACAGTAGCACGTGCTGCAGCATTGTGTCTCTTCCTCCCTTCCTCCCTGAATCCATCCTTTACTGACACCAGCACAGAGGCAGATACAGACAGAAGAGACAAATCGAAGAGGGGAGACAGAGAGAGATTAGAGAGCAGAAGAAAGACATGAAGGGAAAAAGCAATAAGAGCGAGTGCGAGGAGGAGATGGCACACACACACCCACACACACACACACACAGTGGAAGCCCTCACAAAGCTGTCGACACACTGTGCAGATTAAGCTGTAAGCACAAACCTCTTGTTGCATTACCTCCTGCAGATTAGTGTGTATGCATGATGTGTGTGTGTGTGTGTGTGTGTGTGTGTGTGTGTGCGTTGTTGGTGCTCTGCTGGCATCATAACACGTGTTTTTGGCATGTGCTGTGCTCCCATGCAATATACCGCTGCAACCACTGACTGATAGTGAGGATGTTTAACGATAACAGAGTGGTTTTATATCAGTGACTGCTTTCAGAACGGATGTTCCTGTTTGAGATAGACCCCGGGTTAAGGTTATTAAAGGATAAAGGCTTAAGTCAAGTCAATATTACTGCAAAATCTTGAACGTTTGGGATCATTTGAACCGTCATGGTGTTAACTAGTCAGATGCTTGAATATACTTCTTGAAAAATGCTTGATGCAGAATCTGGTGTTTCATCCTTAAAAGCACCCTAACCCTAAAGGACAATATGCATGTTAATTATGCAAACTTTATTTTTCACAATTGCATTTCCACTGCAGCGCGTAGCACGGTTTAAGCGTGCCGTGCCATACCCGGCCCGTTTTTTGTTGCGTTTCCACTAGGCGTAGTTCCGGCTAACGGGTACTTTTTCACAGTTTTTCTGGCCCTCCAAAATCATGGTTCTTTCCGGGCCAACAACCGGGCTGAATATGCTAAACTAGTGACGGCAAGGGGGCTACAACTACAACAAAATGAACATATTTTACCGTGATTTAATTGTAATACACGTTTCAAAATGATGCCGAAGTAACAACATACTGATACCGGTTAGTAAAAACCATGAATTAATGCTTTGACAAGTCTGCAGACAGACGGCAGGAGAAACACCTTTTAAAATGCGTGTTGTCTGAATGGAGACCGGCTAAGCTAACGCAGTATATGCTCCGACCGTCCACACTCACAACAACGGCCTACAGACAGAAATAAAGCAGCGACTGTATTCGCCATGACACAGACAGTCTGTGGTTTGTACTTGTTTAACTTTTGTCTAGTTTCTGAACAGATATGAGGAGCTGTGAGCTCTGAGGGCTAACAGCTAACGGCTGATGTTGTTTTTGTGGTTCTCGTTGAAGATGACGTCACGGCTCCGCCTACACTGCGTTACTATAGTTACTGTTACAGCTACTAAACTGTAATGGAAACGCAGCATAAAGTGAGCCTGGCCTACCAAGGCCAAACTATACCGTACTAAGCCGAGCGAGGCCCTGCAGTGGAAATGCGCCATTAGATTTGGAGTGCCTGGGTATTTTCTGTGTGTGTACCCTTAAAGTGCTTGAAAGCTGTACAAACCCTGTATTTAGCCCAATATCATAAATAAATAATTGACCTCAAGGGGCTTTACCATCTGTACAGCAGACCACACTTTCTGTCCCTTGCCCTAAATCCTAAAAAGTACACCTAAAAGTACTTTTAACTTTTGGAAATAATGGAAGCAATCTCATGAAAAGCAACAGAGGAGCGCTCCATCTTCCAGGAGAGACAGGCATGCAATAGACAAACATAAAACATTACAGGATAGGTTTGACAAAAGGGAAGATAGATGGTAAATATCTATAAAGAATATTATCTGCGTTTCAACTTCCATAAGCCGTCTAACAGACCTGAGCCACACAATCTCCGCTCCAACACAGAGACCTCCAAAAAGACCTGAAATGCAGTGATAATTTCTTGGAGTGGTGGTTCATCGAACATCCCATGTGGTGTGAACATTAAACACCGGATCCAGCAGCATTTTATATCCACATCTGATGGTTTACAAGGGTTTCGTTGCTCATGCATCCACAGGATTAAACTCTTTTCTTTCAACATAGGTAAGAATCAAAGGGAATCTAGAAGGTGGATAGTAGAATAGAATCCTTTATTGTCATTTACAGGTACAGTGAGATGAGTAGAGCTACTCCTTTTTCTAAGGTGCCATCAAAAATACAAAAAACCCAACAAGAGACGTACAACATTCAGGAGAAGACAACATACAAACAACAAGCATTCATACTTCAATATGTAGATAAAGTATATGGTTCCTTTGTTCTTCAGTCTCTGGTGGGAAGGAAGTTAAGGTTGGAGCTTTAAAGGCTTTGGTGGTGGTGATGCAGGTAGAGAGGGTAGAGACTTGTGATTTTTAACATTAGTTATTTGTACCCAGAAAACCTTCATCCCTCTCTCCTTCTCCCTGCCTTGTCTCCCCTCAGGCTTCTGGAAGGCCACCTGCCCCCCCTCCTGTGCCAGCCCCCTCCTGGTCTTTGTGAACTCTAAAAGTGGAGACAACCAGGGAGTGAAGTTCCTGCGGCGCTTCAAGCAGCTCCTGAACCCGGCGCAGGTCTTTGACCTCGTCAACGGGGGGCCGCACCTCGGGTCAGCAAAACAAACTCACCCTTTAAATTCTAATATAATATCTTTGCTTTGAAATGAGTGTTCTTAAATGCCATTTTATAATATGTTTCTCAATGCTCTTAATGTCTTTCATGTTTGCAAAGCACTTTGAATTGCCTTGTGTTGAAAGGTGCTGTATAAATAAACTGGCCTAATATGTTTAGACACATAACACATCTGTAGATATGTGCATGGATGCATCGCGCAGTAAAAATGAAAATTAATATAATTGTGTGTGTGTGTGTGTGTGTGTGTGTGTGTGTGTGTGTGTGTGTGTGTGTGTGTGTGTGTGTGTGTGTGTGTCAGTCTGCGCCTGTTTCAGAAGTTTGATAACTTCCGGATCCTGGTGTGTGGAGGAGACGGCAGCGTGGGCTGGGTCCTCTCAGAGATCGACAAACTCAACCTCCACAAACAGGTACTGGAGGGACCTCTAGAGTGCTTTTGGTTCTTACTCTGAATTTCACACACAAACATCAAGTTTGTCCTTAAAACAGATGAAATAATTATGATAGATGATAACAATAATAATAAATAATAATAATAGCTTTATCATATTTGTTTGCCTTACTTAGATTCAGTTGGGTTTAGTCAAAATGAAACCCACACATGACCTTGTTCTGGTGTATGGTAAGAAATTGAATCACACAGGATTTATTTGAACACTGTCCGTCTACATGATCTTATTTTATCATTTCTTAACAACTTTTGAAGTCCTGTTACTGAACAACAATATTTTACACCAAATAAAACCTCACTAGATGTCCGTCTGAGAGTGGTTTAGCTACATATATGAAAGGGAACCCATCTGCAATTGACTCAATGCCGTGAAAGAATAACAAAAGACTCCTAGGCTAACTTAACATCAACATAAAAAGCATGCAGCAAAACTGTAGGAATGTAATTCTTTGCATTGATTTGACAGAAAGCTGCATGCAAACTTAACTGGCAGAATAGTTAAGTTTGCAATCACAGATCTTGTTTTTGCAGCAGGCTTGTATTTTTTGATGCCAACTAAACACTGTTCCTGTGTTTCAACCCCATTGTTCTCTTAATATTTTTAGATAAAGGTGATACTTAAAACAATAAAATGTTATAATTGTTAATTCAATACTTCAGACTTTTACTGACAAGTAAACCTCATTTGCCATGACCTGTAAACCTCTGAGGTTAAAGCGTAACAGTAAACCATAAGAGATTCAAAACGGATTTCAAACGGAAAAGTGGATGACGTTTACAAATATTGAAGAAATCAATAAAATGAGTACTCATTATGTTTGTGGTTGTGGAAGTTGGAGTTTTTTTGTATGCTTGCGAGGTAATAATTTAAGTTTCACCTTGATTATCAAGTGCTGTAGTTGGTGCAGAATCGGAAAGTAAACCCCAGCAGAAACACACTTCATTCTGACAACAGGAAGTCAAATGCAAACTTAAGCTAGTTCAGTTTGCATGCACTCACAGAGCAGGCTTGTATTTTGTTTGATGCCATCTACCCCCTGTTCCTGTGTCTCAGTGCCAGTTGGGGGTCTTGCCGTTGGGCACGGGTAACGACCTGGCTCGGGTGCTGGGCTGGGGGCCCTCCTGTGACGATGACACGCAGCTGCCCACCACCCTGGAGAAGCTGGAGAGAGCCAGCACCAAGATGCTGGACCGCTGGAGCATCATGACCTACGAGATCAAGATCCCCCCCAAACACAGCTGCCCCACCACGCCTGAAGGACCCGACAACTGCCAGGTACACACACACACACACACACACACACACACACACACACACACACACACACACACACACTGCCAGGTACACACCAGAACTGACACATATACACAAACATCAACACACACATTGAGGAGGAGGAGGAGGAGGAGGAGGAAGGGGAGGAAGAAGAGTAAGAGTAAGATGAAGAGTAAATGTAAGAGTAAGAGGATGGGGATGAAGAGGAGGAGGAGGAGGAGGAAGAAGAGTAAGAGTAAGAGGATGGGGATGAAGAGGAGGAGGAGGAGGAGGAGGAGGAAGAAGAGTAAGAGTAAGATGAAGAGTAAATGTAAGAGTAAGAGGATGGGGATGAAGAGGAGGAGGAGGAGGAGGAGGAAGAAGAGTGAGAGCAAGAGGATGGGGATGAAGAGGAGGAGGAGGAGGAGGAGGAGGAGGAGGAGGAGGAGGAGGAGGAGGAGGAGGAGGAGGAGGAGGAGGAGGAAGAAGAAGAAGAGTAAGATTAAGAGTAAATGTAAGAGTAAGAGGATGGGGATGAAGAGGAGGAGGAGGAGGAGGAGGAGGAAGAAGAGTAAGAGCAAGAGGATGGGGATGAAGAGGAGGAGGAGGAGGAGGAGGAGGAGGAGGAGGAGGAGGAAGAAGAAGAAGAGTAAGATTAAGAGTAAATGTAAGAGTAAGAGGATGGGGATGAAGAGGAGGAGGAGGAGGAGGAGGAGGAGGAGGAGGAGGAGGAGAGGAGGAGGAGAGGAGGAGGAGGAGGAGGAGGAAGAAGAAGAGTAAGATTAAGAGTAAATGTAAGAGTAAGAGGATGGGGATGAAGAGGAGGAGGCGGAGAAGGAGGAGGAGGAGGAGGAGTAGGAGGAAATACTGCCTGACATTTTCAATCACACTTCAACTGACTTTAGGATCAAAACTGGACACAGGAATAGAAACATCCTGCCTCAAAGTGTAATGAAAGCTGTGAGGTCTGATGAGAGGAATGTGCTCTAATGCTCACTACAAGATAAAGAAGTATGTTCTAATGCTCACATGTTTTCTCTCCAGTTTCACATCTCAGCCTACGAGGACTCAGTAGCTGCTCACCTCACCAAGATCCTCAACTCTGAGCAGAACTCTGTGGTCATCTCCTCCGCCAAGTACGGGTTCTTAACGTGTTAGCATGATGCCAAACCAAAACTGACTTCCACTAAAGTCCATTTCAACAGCCTCTTTGGAAAGTCCCCAACATATTGATAGTTGTTTCCTATACCTTGTTTGTTTCGTACTCATTTTAAAACAACAACAACAAATGCTGTAATCATAAGTTAGCAATCAATCAAGTAGAATGTGAACTAAATATCTTTTTTTGTATTTTTATTCTATCAATCAACTAAATGTGAAACGTAACTATTGCCCACAACCACCTCAATCAAAATGGAAACTAAGCACTTCAAACAAATCAAGGACAACTCACAGATACAATATATACCTGTAGATAGAGGTGGGGACATTCTTTTAATTGATATGTATGTATTTATTTGTATGTATTACTTGATATAACAGGTCCACTGCATATAACTAAACATGTTTGCAAAGCCAGATTAAGCAAAGTTAGTTTAAAGATAGTTTTATGACCTGTAGTTCAAAACAGAGCTGTAAATTGTCTTGTAAAACTTAATAACATAATTGCAGGATTAGAAATGAGACAGGAAGACGGCACAAAAGGATACAATTATAAAAGTGTGCAGATCATCAGTCTGGTTTCTACAACGTTCATCAGAGCTCTGATTTCTTTCTCCTTCCTGTTGTCCCACGTGTTATTGATCACACTGATGTTTCCTTCCTGCTCCTCAGGATCCTGTGTGAAACAGTGAAGGATTTTGTTGCCAAAGTGGGGAAAGGCTACGAGAAAACGACAGAGAACACGGAGGAGTGCGACACCATGTCTCTCAAAGTAAGACTCAAACACACTTTATAACATCCTTCACTGAGAGGCTCTATTTATATTCAATTTAATATTCCATTCCTTACATACTTAATGTATATATAATATCCTGCTTAATATTTTGTTACTGTACATTTGTATTACTACTTTTCCAATGCTATTTTATTTCTATTTGAGATGTTTAGTCTTTTAATTTCTCTAATGTACGATGCCATGTGTTTTTATGCTGCTGCAACGCAGACATCTCCCAAATTGGGATCAATAAAGTACTTCTTATCTTATCTTCGGAGGTGGGAAGTAGTGGAGTACAAATACTTCGTTACCGTACTTAAGTACATGTTTCTGGTATCAGTACTTTACTCCACTACTTATTTTTCTGACGACTTTTTACTTTGACTTCTTACATTTTGAACACAAATACCTGTACTTTCTACTTCTCACATTTTGAACACAAACACCTGTACTTTCTACTTCTCACATTTTGAACACAAACACCTGTACTTTCTACTTCTTACATTTTGAACCCAAATACCTGTACTTTCTACTTCTTACATTTTGAACCCAAATACCTGTACTTTCTACTTCTTACATTTTGAACCCAAATACCTGTACTTTCTACTTCTTACATGTTGAACCCAAATACCTGTACTTTCTACTTCTTACATTTTCCAAACAGGCTGGTTCCTTTAGTCTGAATGTGTGTTTGGTGGCGTGATCATTATTTAGAGTCATTGCGTGATGATTTGAACACGATCCGTGTATCCATCATTTCCTGGTCTTCTCTAAAGAAGAGGGACCAATGAAAACGTTGTCATGTTGCCGTTGTTCAGCATGGAAACATTCATTAGCTAACAATGACATTATTGTTCTATTAATATAAAGGGAGGTCAGGTACTCTTTAAAACAGCTGCTAGTTATGGGTACTTTTTACTTAAGTACATTTCAAAGCCCATACTTCTTTACTTTTACTTGAGTAAAGAAGTTTAGTCAGTACTTCTACTTTTACCAGAGTATTTTAAAACACGAGTATCTGTACTTCTACTTGAGTAAAGGACGTGTGTACTCTCTGCTTATCTTATCTATTTGAACCCTCTCTTTGCTCCTCAGTGTGCCATCCTGAACGAGAAGCTGGACTCCCTCCTGCAGACCCTGAACACAGAGAGTCAGATCTCCTCCCTCCCTCACGCCACTCCCCCCATCGTGGAGGAAGAGCAGGAGGAAGAGGAGGAGGAAGAGGAGGACGCGAGTGAGGAGAGCCTGACGGAGCTGAAGGAGAAGCTGGAGGAGGTGGAGACGGAGAAGGGGAGACGCTCTGCTCCTCATCAGCTGCTCAAGAGCCGCGAGCAGATGATGCTGAGGGCCAACAGCCTGAAGAAGGCTGTGAGGAGGATCATCGAGCAGGCCGAGAAAGGTACTTATATTCAACTATATTAGATTCAACTTTGTTGTCAAGGCAGAAAGTAAACAATAACATGCATCCAATCATAGAGCAGGCCGAGAAAGGTACTGCATGCACAAGTTTTATATTCAATGATATTAGATTTAAACGCATGCACATGGATTATATTAGATTTATTAGATTTATTGTCAATGCAGAAAGTAGACAACAAAATGCATCCAACCAGAAGTGCAAGAGAATAAGTATAATTTATATAAATATGACGGATGCAATATAGAGACTATAGTATAAATATGAATAAACTAAAGAGAAGTATAGTTAAGTTATATAGATGAACATGTGTACACTATACATGTATGAAGGTAGAACCCACCTAGTTACACTTCACACAGATTTTCTTTAACACAAAGTCAATTATTCATCATTTTGGGTCAGCATATGTTTCAAAACGTTATTTTTAAATTGCAGAACAGGCAGGGTTTTGTGAGTAAAAGGACAGAAATCAATTCTTATTATATTCTGAATTGTTGTCATGCAAAAGGTTATCTGCATAGGATGAGGATGTTCTGCACATGCGTGGTGTCAGAATCAGAATACCTTTATTCGTCCCACAGAGGGGACATTCACATTTGTTACAGCAGGAAAGAGCTTAATGTTACCTAAGGAGCATGCATCAAAAGGTAATATTTCATGCTTACTGTACTCTCTCTGTGTGCAGTGGTGGACGAGCAGAACGCCCACTCTGAGGACTCGGAGCTGCCGTCTCCTCTGGAGTTCAGGAAGTTCAGCGAGGACGAGAACAGAGAGAGCGAGAAGGACGAGGACACCAAGGAGCTGGAGGCCGTCACATGTGAGTTTATATGTTTATTTATATAATCTCCTGCAGACCTGGCACCTTCATGCATTTCCATCCAGGGACACTTCCATGTTTCATCTCCAAGTCTTCCTCATTACCAGCGTTCTTCTCAGTCACAAAACAAACATGTTTTTAAATAAGTAGTCCAGGCTTCTTCTTGCTCTTTCCCTACCATCAAACTCCTTCTGGTCTTTTTAACATCACTTTTAAAACCCCTTTTTTAGAACTACTTTCATTAGATTTTAATTATGTTGTAGTACTTTCCGTTTATTTCATCTTTTAGCTACCAAACACACTCCTTCAGATATTGAGGTGTAGATTTAAATTACGCATTATCAACAACTCATTACCCGTATTTTCTTTAATGGGATTGTTGTCTGTATTTTTTTAAATATAATTTATGTGTTTTTCTACCTGTTTCTTGTCATTTATTTGTTGTTGTATTTTTCTAAATTATTCTTTAGAATTATCTTCTCAAACTTCTAATCAATTTTTACCAGTATTTTCTAAGTTTGATTCTTTGCAAAATATATCGATGCCTTTTCCCCTGCTACTTGTCATACATTTTTTTGTTGTATTATTCTAATTATTTATATATTTGTTTTCCTTATGAAGGTCTATCATATAAGGTTGTGGCTTCTCAACCTCTTCTGTCACATTTCTTTTATTTTGTATATATTTTGTATACAGTCTTTAAAAAATAAGACAAAAACGTGCAAATATAATAAAAATACTTTGAGAATTGTGGGGGAAACTTCTGAAGCAATGGATTCAGGACTCAGAGAGACACGAGGAGAGCTGGAGCTTTGATGGATTCAGGACTCAGAGAGACACGAGGAGAGCTGGAGCTTTGATGGATTCAGGACTCAGAGAGACACGAGGAGAGCTGGAGCTTTGATGGAGTCAGGACTCAGAGAGACACGAGGAGAGCTGGAGCTTTGATGGCAAACACTGACGGTTTATTTGGAGCTTCCGGATAATTCACACGACATGTCACGGGCCACGATCTGACCACACGGTAGAGATGCCACACCTTCCTCTCCTATGAGGTTCTAACTAGTTTCGCTAAGGGTAAACAGCTGAGGACACTGAATCAACTTTAGTTGTCGGTTATGGCTCGGGGTCATCTACACCCCGAGAAGGATGTGTTCCACAACAATGACTATCTCTGATACACAGCTGCCTGGTCACAAACTGGTAACAACAACAACTTGCTAGGGCAGCCCCTCCTTAAGGGAGATAACGGCTGCTCAAGGTTGGAGCATCTGTGTCAGAGGGCGAAAGAGGACACGAGGGCAAATGATTCCCTAACAAGAATATCATTTGGCAAAGCCTCCCATAGCTTTAGACACACTCCCCCCCTCTTCTCTCTATCATTCAGAAGAACAGTAATGTCTACTCTTAATGGTAAACAGAATAATACTAAGATATAATAAGTACATGTGAAGTGAGAAAGAGCAACAGATCACACAGGGTTTAAATGTCGCCCCCATGTGTTCGCTCCCCTCTCTGCACCACAGAGCAACAGACACACAGAAAAACAAAAAGTGCTGCTGACGCAAATCATGCTTCCTGTCATAAATAAACTCTGGGATTAGTTCTGTTAGTTCTGTTAGTTCTGTTAGTGCTGTTAGTTCTGTTGGTTGTTAGTTCTGTTAGTGCAGTTAGTTCTGTTAGTGCAGTTAGTTCTGTTGGTTCTGTTAGTTCTGTTAGTGCAGTTAGTTCTGTTAGTTCTGTTAGTTCTGTTAGTGCTGTTAGTTCTGTTAGTTCTGTTAGTTCTGTTAGTGCTGTTAGTTCTGTTGGTTCTGTTAGTTCTGTTAGTGCAGTTAGTTCTGTTAGTTCTGTTAGTGCAGTTAGTTCTGTTAGTTCTGTTAGTGCAGTTAGTTCTGTTAGTTCTGTTAGTGCTGTTAGTTCTGTTAGTTCTGTTAGTTCTGTTGGTTCTGTTAGTTCTGTTAGTTCAGTTAGTTCTGTTGGTTCTGTTAGTTCTGTTAGTTCTGTTAGTGCAGAGAGATATTCCACCTCCTGAGCCTGGCTGTTTATCTGCCCATCTGCAGTCTGCGGAGAACTGCTTTAATAATAAACGACCGTACCTGTCCCACTGTCACTATAAAGCCTGTGTGTGTGTGTGTGTGTGTGTGTGTGTGTGTGTGTGTGTGTGTGTGTTTAAACGTGTGTGAATGACTTGGCAGCTTTGTATGTGCGCGATAGTGGGAGTAAATGTAACTAAGTACATTTACTCAATAGAATAGAATTGGAGGATGGAACCCTCTTTAATGGTCTCACATGCAGAGCCCCCAGCACACAGTGACATGTGTTCTCTGCTTTTAACCCATCCTAGCACCAGGAGTCTAGTAATAGGAGCAGTGGGCAGCTATTGTACAGCGCTCGGGGAGCAATGGGGGTGTCCGGTGCTTTGCTCAAGGGTACCACCGCAGTGCAGGAGGTGAACTGGGACCTCTCCAAGTAGCAGTCCACACTCCATATTTAGGTCTGTTCGGGGACTTGAACCGGCGACCCTACGGCTCACAGTCCAAGCCCCTACTGACTGAGCCACTGCCCCAAGTGATGTACTTCTGCATTTGGTACTTGTACGTTAAATACTTAAGTACATTTAGCCATTTATACTTAGTTGTACTTAAAGAGGCCCCTATTATGCCATGCAAATGCTCTGCAAAGGCTAAAACTCCTGTGTTCCCTCCAGAGGGAGTTTCTCCCACACACTCCCCCCCCCCTGCCTGAAACGCCTCCATTGGACTCCTCTCTTTACTTCCAGAACATAGTGACGTCACTGAGTCTCGTGTTTCTATTGGCTAGCGCTCCAACATATTGTACATGATAGGCTAAGGTGCGGGACATCTCTAAGCGGTCTAACCTATACAACACTACAGGAAAGGGAAAACACCAAAGTCTGTGTGTGTGTGTGTGTGTGTGTGTGTGTGTGTGTGTGTGTGTGTGTGTGTGTGTGTGTGTGTGTGGGCCACAGGATGTGTTATTGTCTTAGGGGCAGCAGTGCTTCCTGTTTATCGTGGGGCTGCTTCCTTCCTTCCTTCCACACATTTTCCAGCCGTTGGAAGAGAAGGAGGTATCAGTCCGCCTCTCTCTGCCTCCTCACTCCTTCCCGACCTGGACACAAATCGAAAATCCCTCAGAGGATGTGAACAGGACGGGTTGTTAAATCCATCCCTCAGTGAATGTCAGAGTCTGGGTGGGAGTCTATGCAGCAGAGGGCAGAAGCTGTCATCGTGCATCCACAAAACAGCTGAAAACTACAAAAGGAAAGCGACATCATGACGTTAACTCAGGCTCTGACATTACCTGACTCAGCACAGACATTTGTAAATGAGACAAATATCCTTTTTTGGACAACAGCCAACCAGAATATATTTTAAACCCTGTGTAATTTACATTTTTCCACTTTAACTTGCATACTAAATGTAGTGTATGCTGAAGCTACTTACCACACCAAGCTTTTTACAATAATTTGATTATATTTTAATCCATTTCATCCTCTATTGACTGTCAATTTCATTCTATAGATTATTGTCCATTACTGTCAAAGTTGGCTTTTACTCTGAAAGTGTTTCTTTGTTATCACAGCTTTACCTACTCATAACATCTGAGGCGTGTTTAATTATGCCCCCTGCTGGGATAAGGCAGTATCTCATTAAAAAGTGATGCCATTATGTCGTGTTTTCCATAGAGAAAGAGGAATGTGAAGCATCGATGTTAAATGTTAGAAAAATATCACTGGTCACCGTCTTGAGCTTCAATCTCAGGATCCATGTATTTCTGATCCTCTCAAGAATGGAAGTAGTCATCACATACAGAGCATCAACTAGTTCCTGAACAGTGTCCTTCACATGCTGATATACAAGAGAGGGAGTTACCCAGTCACAAGATGGAGGAATAGAAAGCAGTATTCAATGTTTAGTTCAGATTAGCTCCACGTCAGAAATGATCATGCTTGTCATATGTCTATCTCCATAGAGGCTGAATCATCATGTTAATCACATAGCTATCATATGCCTAAAACAGTCCTGATGCTCTTCTAGGTAATCATACATCCTGTCATGTACACAGCTACAGTTGGGATACCTTTGTTATCATGTTACTCTGATATTGGAAGAGGACATTCAGTATTTTCCCAACATTAAACATTTTAAGTGGAGAAAAGTCCTGATGTTGAAATGTTTCTGTCTCTTCCTTGTGTCTCTGCAGCTGCTAAGAGTCCCTGTTCTCCAGAGGAAAGGAAGGTGAGTCGCAGCACTCAGGCGTACGGCTCCTTCACCATCACCCCCTTCACCACCAGCAAGGAGAACCTCCCGGTGCTCAACACACGCATCATCTGCCCCGGTAACACACATGTTTCTATTTATTTCATAAGAAGTACTTTATTGTTCCCAATTTGGGAAATGTTTGCGTTGCAGCAGCATAAAAAGACAAGACATTGTACATTAGAGAAATTAAAAGACTAGAAATAAGCGATTCAAAATGTAAACATCTCAAATTGAAATTGGATTGCCAATATCAATGTACATACCTATTTTTTTCACAGAAAATCATGTCTCTCCACTTAAAAATAACAACATTTAAATAAGAGAAGCCGATCCACACTCCCTCCACGTACATTTAGCAACACTTTGTTCAGATATACCTATGTCAGTTTCCTCCTCCTCTTGGACATTTCTACTCGGTGTCATGTGACTGATGTCTGTGTGTCTCTCTCTCTCTCTCTGTGTGTGTGTGTCTCTCTCTCTCTCTCTGTGTGTGTGTGTGTGTGTGTGTGTGTGTGTGTGTGTGTGTGTGTGTGCAGGTTTGCGGGCGGGTCTGGCTGCCTCCATCGCCGGCAGCTCCATCATTAGCAAGATGCTGCTCGCTAACATCGACCCGTTCGGAGCGACGCCCTTCATCGACGACCTCGACTCCCTGTAAGAGAAGAACCTCTCCACGTGTCTCACACAGTCTTTGTTTGATTAAAAATCTGTACCCATATCTCTCTGTTTCTCTATCTGTGTGTCCTTGCTATATTTATGTGTGAGCTTCATCTTATGTCTGCTTGTGTTTCTTTATCACAGAGAGGGCTACATGGAGAAGTGTGTGATGAACAACTACTTCGGTATCGGCCTGGATGCTAAAATCTCTCTGGAGTTCAACAACAAGCGAGAGGAGCATCCAGAGAAATGCAGGTGAGACACATTTCTGATCCTCCCAGCCATCAAGCAATAGATATTATACTTGGCATGGTGTCCAAAATATGCTTATTCATCCCAATATTGTATATCTAATGATCAGTAAAGCTAATATTGTGTTCTGAATGTGAAGAAATATAATCCCTGCAGGATATAATCCACTATTAATCCTTTACATTTGGACAATGTTGGATTTTTGCAGATATTTTCCATCTAGTTTTAGCCGATCCTCATACATATTTAGGAACATAATATCATATCTACTGTTACCATGATTGTCCATCTGCAGATGCACACAAAAAATACTATTCTTTTTTTAAATGTGCACATTTACTTGTCGAAATTAGAAAAAACTACTTGCAGCGTAGGTTATATGTAAAATATTATTTTATTTGTATTTATCTTTAGCAACATGTAAGAGTCTTTATCTGTGGACTCCAAAAACCTGCCAATATCAATGTGCATTCCTACAAACAATTCATATTCGTACTAGTTTATAATTGCACTACTTCCATCTGTTGTTCCGTCTGGTGTCAAACGACCATTATTTTCCAGGCACTGAGAGAATTTTGAAGGTCTTTTAAGTTCAGTTAACATGCTAATCTCCCCCTCTGCTCCCTCCCTCTCAGGAGTCGCACTAAGAACATGATGTGGTACGGTGTTCTGGGAACTAAGGAACTTCTGCAGAGAACCTACAAGAACCTGGAGCAGAAGGTCCAGCTGGAGGTGAGGGAGAACACTTTGACTGAAATCAATCAGTATCAATACCTGTCGTTAATGCCCATTGTAACTTATAGAAATATGGTTATGTTTAGTCAGATATACGTTTAGTTTGCAGCGTTATGACTCATTGCTACTGCTGTACAGAGATGCAAGAAGTACTCAGGTCTTGTTCTTGAGTAAAAGTAGAAGTACTCAGATCTTGTACTTGAGTAAAAGTAGAAGTACTCAGGTCTTGTACTTGAGTAAAAGTAGAAGTACTCAGATCTTGTACTTGAGTAAAAGTAGAAGTATTCAGATCTTGTACTTGAGTAAAAGTAGAAGTACTCAGATCTTGTACTTGAGTAAAAGTAGAAGTACTCAGGTCTTGTACTTGAGTAAAAGTCGAAGTACTCAGATCTTGTACTTGAGTAAAAGTAGATGTACTCAGGTCTTGTACTTGAGTAAAAGTAGAAGTACTCAGTTGTTGTACTCGAGTAAAAGTAGAAGTACTCAGATCTTGTACTTGAGTAAAAGTAGAAGTACTCAGGTCTTGTACTTGAGTAAAAGTAGAAGTACTCAGATCTTGTTCTTGAGTAAAAGTAGAAGTACTCAGATCTTGTACTCGAGTAAAAGTAGAAGTACTCAGATCTTGTACTTGAGTAAAAGTAGAAGTACTCAGGTCTTGTACTTGAGTAAAAGTAGAAGTACTCAGATCTTGTAATTGAGTAAAAGTAGAAGTACTCAGATGTTGTACTCGAGTAAAAGTAGAAGTACTCAGATCTTGTACTTGAGTAAAAGTAGAAGTACTCAGATGTTGTACTCGAGTAAAAGTAGAAGTACTCAGATCTTGTACTTGAGTAAAAGTAGAAGTACTCAGATCTTGTACTCGAATAAAAGTAGAAGTACTCAGATCTTGTACTTGAGTAAAAGTAGAAGTACTCAGGTCTTGTACTTGAGTAAAAGTAGAAGTACTCAGATCTTGTTCTTGAGTAAAAGTAGAAGTACTCAGATCTTGTACTTGAGTAAAAGTAGAAGTACTCAGGTCTTGTGCTTGAGTAAAAGTAGAAGTACTCAGATCTTGTACTTGAGTAAATGTACTTAGTTACTTCCATCTCTGCTGCTGTACAACTGATCTTAAAGTTGAATGAAGGTAGTTTACTGTTGATGAAACCTGCAGACATCCTACCTGTTTCTTCTCTTACGCCATCTTTGTTTCTCCTGTTTCTCCTCCAGTGCGACGGTCAGTACATCCCCCTCCCCAGCCTGCAGGGCATCGCAGTTTTAAACATTCCCAGCTACGCAGGAGGGACCAACTTCTGGGGCGGCACCAAGGAGGATGACGTGAGTACACACACACACACACACACACACACACACACACACACACACACACACCCTCAGTGAGCCCTGCAGAGGTTACCCTTGGACGTAAAGTATGTGCATTTGCTGTTGTGTAACTGTTAGAAAGGAGGAAACAGGGGGAGGACATTCAGTTAAACTTAGCATCCAGACACACTAATATATATTATAATGTGTATTAATAATCAAATAGATGTACCTGTTTTGTGGTCTAATTTTACACATTGACTGTGTAGATGCAGTACTGATGGTTTTTTCTGTCGTGGTTTCCATCTAGTGTCCTAGCCCTCACATGACAACACATCTGATCGTGTTGTTTGATCCTCATTTATTCTCAGGGGAATGTTTCCTATCCATTTTTGCTGATCTTCTGTCTATGAAGACGCTGACTCGTCATTGCTTTGACCTTTTCTCTGTAGCAGAGATCAATATCAGAGCCGTGTGGAGCGTCTCCTTTCAGAAACACTTTATGGATATAGAAGAAGGGCAGTAATATAGGCTATCAAATCCTCCCTGTCACAATTGCGTCTGGGGATATTTTATAGTTCTTATATTTTCAGCGAGTGTGTCGTCATTCATCCTGCTTTTTCCCGTGGAATGAAAGTCCCATATTCCAATATTTTCTACTAACCAATATTGTCAATTTAAGCAATTTTGATATTTAATTTTTATTAATTATACAAGCCTGTGTTTGTTATCGACCTTAGACATTACTTGAAATACATGGAGGTAGAGGTGCAATGATTATTCTACTAATTGATGTGTCAATCAACAATATTTTAATTGCTTAAATTAGAAGAAAATGTTTTTTTCAGCCCCAAATATGTTGATTTCTGGCTTTTTCCTGTTTAATATTACACTATGTAAATATCTATGTGTGATGGACTGACATCACTTTGAACTTTGAGAAACAATCCAAAAATAAATAAATAATATAGTTACTTGCAGACTAGAAAATATCATATAGCATAGTTTGTATAGTCTTTTTTTTTTTAAAGCCCACTTAGCTCACGTTTTGTAATATATTACATTGGTGAAAATATCATATAGCAGAACACCAGCCTGCGTTTAAAGAGAGGTTCAAATGATTGTTTATACAGTAAACAATGAATAGATGCATCATGGTACAATCAGTTTCTTAATGTCGTCGTTGTGTCCTGCAGATCTTCTGTGCCCCCTCTTTTGATGATAAGATCCTGGAGGTGGTGGCTGTGTTTGGGAGCATGCAGATGGCCGTGTCCAGAGTCATCAAGCTGCAGCACCACCGCATCGCACAGGTCAGAACACACACTACAATAACAGAGGAGAAAACACTGATAAGTTTAAGAATATGCACATCTAACTGAAGCGTTTTTGTTTCTGGATCAGTGTCGAACAGTGAAGATCACCATCCTGGGAGATGAGGGCGTTCCCATCCAGGTGGACGGGGAGGCCTGGATCCAGCCGCCTGGAGTCATCAAGATCCAACACAAGAACCGGGCCCAGATGCTCACCAGAGACCGGGTGAGGAAGGGAGGAGGACAGAGGGAAGGAGAGAAGGAGGGAGAGAGGGAAGGAGGAGAGGAGGGAGAGAGGGCGGGAGGGAAGGAGGGAAGGAGGAGAGGAGGGAAGGAGGAGAGGAGGAGAGGAGGGAGAGAGGGAAGGAGGAGAGGAGGGAGAGAGGGAAGGAGGGAAGGACGAGAGAGGGAAGGAGGGAAGGAGGAGAGAGGGAAGGAGGAGAGGAGGGAAGGAGGAGCGGAGGGAAGGAGGAGAGAGGGAAGGAGGGAAGGAGGAGAGAGGGAAGGAGGGGGGAGTAAAGTGCAGAAGTGTCAGAAAATCTTGTGCAAAACAACAACATTTGGGTTGAAATCGTGCTGATAGATTGACAAATGATATGTACTCATTCTCTGATTTGTCCCTGCAGGCGTTTGAGAACACGTTGAAGTCGTGGGAGGATAAGCTGAAGTACGATAAGGCCCCTCTGAGACCTCACCTGTACCCTCAGCAGTCTGTGGATCTGGCCACAGAAGAAGAAGCTGCTCAGGTGCAGCTGTGTGCCCGCGCTGCAGAGGAGCTCATCACCAGGTGAGCAGGAGATCCATGGATATCATTAAAGGTCTCCCATCATGCAAAAGGCACTTTCTCATGTCTTTTCTACATCACCATGTGTCCCCGGTGTCAGGAGACTCACAAAGTGTCAGAAAATAAAACCCTCTCTCTTTTCCTCCGTACCCACATCTCTAAAAACGGGGGAACAACGGAGCTGATCCAGATTTGCTGCGTCATGACGGCATTACTAAAATGTGGGCGGGCTTTACACCAACGGGCCTATCAGAAACGTTGCTGTCAGAAACAATGAGACGTGTTTTGGACGTAATATGGTCTTTGTTCACATTAGCATGGCTAACACTCAGAGCTAACCTGTACTGGAGAGAGCATGTGTGAAGAAGCAGGAAATAAAAAGGAACTCACCTTGTGGTAAACCTGAGAGAGAGAAAGAGTTTGAGCTCCATACTGTTTCAGAGATAATCCTTGATGTGGTTTGTGGTAAAAATAGCACGATAGGAAACCTTTAACGTCAGCTCTCATTGGACAGTAGTGCGGCACCATCAGTCAGATATTAATCCCATGTGCTCTGTGTGACCTCAGGATCTGTGAGGCAGCGAAGACCAATGGGCTGTTGGAGCAGGAGCTGGCTCATGCTGTTAACGCCTCGTCGCACGCCATCAACAAGACACACCCCAAGTTCCCAGAGGTAAGCCATACACACTAATACACACACACACACACATCATGTATAGGGGTGTTGAAATTAATCGTTTTCAAGATGCATGGATGTGGACGATTCTGCATCGATGCAGTGACAGAACATAATCGATTATAGTGTTATAACTTTGCTTCTTGATTTTTCGTCCGCAGCTGGACAATAACGTTGTTTTTGTCTCTATCTATCTATCTATCTATCTATCTATCTATCTGTCTATCTATCTATCCATCTATCTATCTATCTATCTATCTGTCTGTCTAAGTATCTATCTATCTATCTATCTATCTGTCTGTCTATCTATCTATCTATCTATCTGTCTATCTATCTATCTATCTATCTATCTGTCTGTCTATCTATCTATCTATCTATCTGTCTGTCTATCTATCTATCTATCTATCTGTCTGTCTATCTATCTATCTATCTATCCATCTATCTATCTATCTATCTATCTGTCTGTCTATCTATCTATCTATCTATCTATCTATCTATCTATCTATCTATCTGTCTGTCTATCTATCTATCTATCTATCTATCTATCTATCTATCATCTATCTATCTATCTATCTATCTATCTATCTATCTATCTATCTATCTATCTATCTGTCTATCTATCTATCTGTTAGATCTGTGTTTGTAGTATGATGTGTGAGGTTATACTAAATAACTGTTTTTTCTTGTTTCCAGAGTCTGACCAGGAACACGGCGATAGAGGTGGCGAGCACCGTGAAGGCTCTGTACAACGAGACCGAGTCTCTGCTGCTGGGACGCGTCTCTCTGGTGAGAAATTATTATTATTATATTATTATTATAACAAATTAGAGCATGTTTTAAGAGAAATATGTGACGCTTTTTGTGAGAAAAATATCACTCGTCACCGGCTTGAGCTTCAATCTCAGGATCCATGTATTTCTGATCCTCTCCAGAATGGAAGTAGTCATCACATACAGCATCAACTAGTTCCTGAACAGTGTCCTTCACATGCTGATATACAAGAGAGGGAGTTACACAGTCACAAGATGGAGGAATAGAAAGCAGTATTCAATGTTTAGTTCAGATTAGCTCCACGTCAGAAATGATCATGCTTGTCATATGTCTCTCTCCATAGAGGCTGAATCATCATGTTAATCACATAGCTATCATATGCCTAAAACAGTCCTGATGCTCTTCTAGGTAATCATACATCCTGTCATGTACACAGCTACAGTTGGGATACCTTTGTTAGCATGTTACTCTCAGATTGGAAGAGTACATTCAGTATTTACCCAACACTTTTGAACCTTGCTGTATTAGTTATTCTGGCAGTTAGCTGCATGTAGATGATGATGTTGCCTTGTTGCCCTGTTTCCTTGTTGCCTTGTTGACTTGTTGCCTTATTGACTTGTCTCCTTGCCTCCTTGCAGCAGCTGGAGCAGCCTGAGGAGGACCAGCTGTCCACGGCTCTGCAGAGTGTTGAGCTGGAACTGGGAAAACTGGGAGAAATACCCTGGCTCTACCACATCCTGCAGCCCAATGACGAAGAGGTGAGCATCACACACACACACACACACACACACACACACACACACACACACACACACACACACACACACACACACACACACACACACACACACACAAACACAGGCAAGGCAAGGCCAGTTTATTTATATAGCACCTTTCAACACAAGGCAATTCAAAGTGTTTTACAAAAATGAAAGACATTAAGAGCATTAAGAAACATATTATAAAATGGCATTTAAAAGCAAAGATAATAAAACATGAATAACAAAGGTACATGAATAAAAGTGACAGTGCAGTGCGAGAAATGAATAGTTCAATTAAAAGCAGCGGCAAAAATAAAAGTCTTCATCCTGGATTTAAAAGTAGTCAGAGTTGCAGCGGACCTGCAGGTTCCTGGGAGTTAGTTCCAGATAATTGGAGCACAGATAAACACACAGATTTTATGATGTCATCACGATGTTTGTCTTGTGTAACCATTAGCCAATCACCAACCAAGGTACCCCCCCCCCCCCCCCCCCAACATTATCACCTGAATCTCCTCCTAGAGCACCATTGTGTTCTTTGTAACCAAATCTCTCTCAGAGGGGCGTGGGGAGGGGCTCCTTATTTTCATCTAAAGTAACAGACAGAGAATCAGCACTTTGGAAACAGGGCTGAAACAGAGGGGATTATGGGATGCTGCAATGATCTGTTTGGTGTTTCAGCCAATCAGAGACAGGTTCTGAATATATCTGAGACCTGTGATATATTGATGAAGAACAGTATAATAGGGGACCTTTAATGTAATGCATAGAGTCTGCGTTGTGGCTGAGGTAAAGTGTCAGACAGTATCAGTATCACACACACACACATACACACACACACATACACACACACACACACACACACACACACACACACACACACACACACACATGATGTATTCAGTGTAATGTGGCTCCAGATGACGGCAGAGCTGAGTAGCTAAATGAAAGGCTATAGGTTGACTGTGCTTATGTACCAGGATCACTCTCTGGGTTACGGAAAGAGGAACAGTCGCAGCAGCATGTTCCGCATCGTGCCCAAGTTCAAGAAGGAGAAGGCGGCCAAGAAAACCAGTCCTCAGTCAGGTAGGGGGAGAGATCCAGAGGTGGGAAGTAGTGGAGTACAAATACTTTGTTACTGTACTTAAGTACATGTTTCTGGTATCAGTACTTTACTCCACTACATATTTTTCTGACGACTTTTTACTTTGACTTCTTACATTTTGAACCCAAATACCTGTACTTTCTACTTCTTACATTTTCCAAACAGGCTGGTTCCTTTAGTTTGAATGTGTGTTTGGTGGCGTGATCATTATTATTTAGAGTCATTGCGTGCCTATTGATTTGAACACGATCCGTGTATCCATCATTTCCTGGTCTTCTCTAAAGAAGAGGGACCAATGAAAACGTTGTCATGTTGCCGTTGTTCAGCATGGAAACATTCATTAGCTAACAATGACATTATTGTTCTATTAATATAAAGGGAGGTCAGGTACTCTTTAAAACAGCTGCTAGTTATGGGTACTTTTTACTTAAGTACATTTCAAAGCCCATACTTCTTTACTTTTACTTGAGTAAAGAAGTTTAGTCAGTACTTCTACTTTACCAGAGTATTTTTAAACACGAGTATCTGTACTTGTACTTGAGTAAAGGATGTGTTTACTTTTGCCCTCTCTGGACAGACTCTGCTCCATCTGCCGTCTCCGATTGTAACTCCCTGAACTTTTCTAAAGTGGTTTCCCTCTCGCTCCAGAGGAGGAACATGACGTTTTTTAAATTGTTTATATTTTTCCATTTAAGGTTTGTTTCAGTTGCATAGTTGGCAGGTCACAGTGACACAACTAGTGCTGCTCAATTCATCTAAAATGTATTGAAATCGCAATATATTTTTTTCCAAATCCTGCAGCCCTAGGCCTTAACATTCAATTCAAAATGATTTTATGTCACACAAATGTTAACCCCTTTATATTTTACTTAAAAGGAAGGTGTTTCAATCAGAATCCACTGAGTGACTAAGGGGAAACTCAAATAACTTTCTAAGGAGGCAAAGCAAAATTGTATTTATCTTTGATTAGGATTCATAGTATTGGTTTTGTTTTGGGTCCCGTAGCTGAGCAGCTACAAAAATCATGTTAAACTTGTAATCACACTCAATATTTCAGTAACTAAATCCTGCTATACATATTAAAGTGCCAGTGAAGTGCATTTTTTTGCGCCAAAATGAAATGGCAGTTTCATTTCTTACATATAATTGTACCTGTTCATGGCTAAAATAATTGTTTAGGAAGTGCGAGGGACGAGATAAACATCGCAAATGTTTCAGAGTCTGAGCCTACCGCTGCTGCAGACGATAGCGGCTGTGACGTCACAAGATGGGCCCAGTTGTGATTGTAAACATGGCGGAGACTTCGGAAAGTGATACTGGTGCGAGAGAAATGAGTGATTTTGACAGCTTTTCGGACAGGATAGATGAGGAAAGTGGCCATGGAAGTCAATTTAGTTGAGGACAATATTTTGTCATAGATCTAGAGTAGATCTACACACAGGATTGGCCATCACCTGATCATACATTCATCTGTTCATAGCATGATGCAACATTCATGTTCACATGCAGTGTTGTGCTAGTTACTGAAAACCAGTAACTAGTTACAATTACTAGTTACTTCACTACTTACACCAAAAAGTAATGCGTTACTGTGAAAAGTAACTTTTTAGTTACTTAAAAAAGGGCACCCATTAATGCCCTTATACTGTAGCCTTCATTTCAGTACTGTTATTGCATCGGAGAATAATACAACCTGTTGATCAACTTGACATGCATTTGCATCACTGAACTCTGCTAAGCAATGTGGTCTATACAAACACAAAGATATGTTTCAAAGTGCCAATCCAGCCGCTGTTGCTTAGGTGGAGGTGGAGTGGCGTCGGATGAGTCTGGGTCTGTGGTCTTAGCTACTAGCTTCGTCCCAGCATGTTGTTTCTGCAGATGTTTCAACAGATTTTAATTGCTGTTTTGGGCAGTCGATAGGATCTTTGACCCGCCAAGACACAACTTACATTTAACTAAAACGTTCTTTTCTTTGTGCTCGACAAAAGTGAAATAGTGAGAATATCTCCAGGCGGAGAAACTCGACTTGAGCTCTGCCGCCGCCATGATAGTCTTGTTAGTAGACACAAACACAGTGGCCTTTATTTTTCATAAACAATCTACGAATCTACGAAACAATAACACCAGCCACTCACCTTCATCTTTTGGTAACAGAAACATCGCCACTTCGGCAGAATTGACATTACCACAGCCAGCGGCAATGCATCGCTTCCCGTGTGTTTTTCCTCCCTTTTTCTTCACTGTCGCCTCCATTGTCAGGTTTCCTCGATTGGCAATCACTTCCAGTCGACTGCGAAACACTTTCCAATAAAATACTCGCTCAAAAACGTTGGTAAATTCCACTTTGAAACAGAGACAAAATGAACGGTGGTGAATGTAAACACTTCGGCTGAGCCCATCTTCTGACGTCACGCAGTAGATCGCAAGCCACGCCCACGAAGGCGGAGGTTTCCCAGCGGAAAATTCCAACTCGTCAAATTCGTTGCTATTCCAACATCTTTGATATGGGTTCCAATGGACAATTTTGGTCATTACTATACGTATTAGCATAACAGATCATGCACCGGCGCACACTTCACTGGGTCTTTAAGGCATCATATGATTGCAATGCGATATTCTGAAGAGGCTGTTTCAGTACAGATATTGATTCTGATACTTTTGAATGCAGGACTTTTACTTTTAACAGAGTATGTTTACACTTTAGCATTAGCCCTTTTACCAGAGCACCTCGTCCACCACCTGTGGAAACTAGGACGATTATCTGGAAGTGTTACCATCCTCTGTTCAGTTATTGATACTAAAAACCTCTACCTACTTCATGAGAAGGACACACACACACACACACACACACACAGACACACACACAGCTTTACTCCAACAGGTTCCCTCCCATCATGCCCCGCTCCATCATCAACACACACTCCATGCATCAAGTTATTATTTATGTATTCCACTGGTAGAAATACAAAGATGGGGTGTGTTTCAGGTGTTAGGTCACAGTGTGACCCTCACCATCACCTCCCTCCATTCATGCTCTCATCTTCATGGCTTCAAAGGGGGTAAAGTCAGAGCAGAACAAGGCTGCATCTGCAGGGGTCGAAGGATATGTTGAAATATGTCTATGTCGATGAAACACTTTTTGGTTGCATTTTAACATTTAAAGAGTAAAAAAGTCAATACCATATATCCGGATGACCAAACACTAACTTGATGTTGCTGCACACTTACTGGGTAAATGTTTTTATACATAGAAAGGTTCAAAGGTCAGTGCAGGTCCTTTCAGCGCGGGCTGGTTATTTGGCTGTTTTTCCATCAGTATTTTTGCACAGGCTGCCTTTTCCTCCTATTATTTTCTGTGTGTTCTCATTGGTCGGTGATGTGCATGCCCTGTTCTGCTCAACCTTTGACCTTTTGTCAAACTCCTCCCAGCTGCCGCCCTTTCCCTTCCTCTCTGGCGCTTTCCCTCCACTTTTTATTCTTCCATCTTTCCCTTTCGATGATCCACCACACATTGTGTCCATCTGTGTGTGTGTGTTGACATATCCACATAAAGTGCTGTATGAGAGAATGGATGAAGTGTGGGAGTGTGTGGATACCAACGAGGCGCCCTGAGCATCTCTCTGCTCTGCCCCTTGTGTGTGTGTGTGTGTGTGTGTGTGTGTGTGTGTGTGTGTGTGTGTGTGTGTGTAGTGGAGAGGTGGGGTCCAGAGGAGGTGGGGGTCTGGTTGGAGCAGCTGAGTCTCGGGGAGTACAGAGACACCTTCATCCGACACGATATCCGCGGCTCGGAGCTGCTGCACCTGGAGAGGAGGGACCTGAAGGTACACACACACACACAAACACACACACACACACACACACCCCTTCCTCCCTGTCCTCTGTTCTTCTGACGCTCTTCTAGATGTCTCCCTGTTCTGCCTCCTCGCTGCATTGCTCTTGCTTGGCTGCTACTGTCTGACGTTGCTTGGTGAAAAAGTCGCTGTAACCCACTAACACTAACTGGGATGGGATAGGTGTTTTTGTGTGTGTGTGTGGGGGGGGGGGGTCCAAACTGGGGCTGGTTTCACAGGACAGGAAGTGCAAAGTCAGGCAGGAGTGTAGCTGAGATATTTATAGAAGCTAATACATTTAATTTAGCTGATGCTTTTATCCAGAGACGTTCAGAATGCAATAAACCATACAGATACCAAACTCAGAGTAACAGGAATGCAGGTATATTTGATTCAAATTCTTTAAAAGTGCTGGTGAATACGTGCATTAGGTCTCTGTCTTTTTTTGTGTGTTAACCTTGTTGTCCTTGGCTCAAATTCGTCCCGTTTTTAAATGTTTTTTTATGTCTGATAAAGGGTTATGTCATCTAACTGTCACCACAATAATATGAATGGTTGTGTACGTTCGCAAGAAAAAATTAATGATAGTAATTACATTGAACTATGGATGTTTTATTCAAAAGTAAAGCATCTCTGGTCTTCAAAAGGTACATTTTCAATGAATATCTGACTTATACCAGTCTATGATTGTTGTTTTTATCCTCTGATCTCAACTTTAGTAAAAAATATTCAACTTTTTTGCCTTTTTTTAACTCGAACATAAGATTTAATTTTGTGTAAAGTAGGTCTATTGATTAAAAATTCCAAGTATTCTGATTATAACTTGTAATAATGAGTTGGAATGAAGTTTTTTTAAAAGGTGATGATTTATATTATGTTTTATGAACATTCAAACCAGACTTGGTCAAGAAAAGATGCACCTTGATGTCAAGACAATACAAAGGTTAATGGCCAAGCGATACAACAAGGTACGGTGTGTTCAGTCTTCAATGGAAGATATGTTCGCCTTCTTGACATCAATAGGAAGTTTCTTGTTCCACCATTATGGGGCCAGGATAGCAAACAGGTGTGTTTTAGTTAAGGTGGTACCTGGGTCCCCCTCACAGTGAAGGAGCAGCGAGCCGATTGGCCGATACAGATTCAAGTGCACATGCTGGAGTGTTTGGTTCGACCGTGTCCTGGATGTAGAAAGAACTGGATCAGCATCTCTCATGGAGATTGAAATGACTTGTCATTTGTCTTTACACTGAAAAACAAGCATGCACACATTCACTTATTTTATTTCTGGTCTGTGGGACATTTGTTTGCTCCCTTCCTCCTCAAAATGTAAGTGTTAACCCCCATCAGCTCTCCTGCTGTAACAAAGGAAGCAGGAACGGCAGGTTTTTCTTTCAGAAGTAATGTTTTGTTGATCAATATATAAATAAATAATTATAAAATAAATACATTTAAATAAATATTTACAACAACAAAAAGATAATTAGAGTTTGCTGAAGTGTGTGTCTCACCACACATTTAACGGATACTATCACAGCTTTTCTGTCTCCCAAACACCCGTCCTGCAGCTGTCACGTTTTCAGAGATCCCTCAAAAATGAATCCAGCGCGTCACAGTTTGCTCGATCAAAATGTATTTATTTTGGGTTGCACGTTTCTCTGAGTGTTTCCAACCGATAACAAAAAGAAAGCAATTGGTTGTGCGTTGATATGGTGTTTGCGTTTACTCAAAATAAAACAATAAACCTTTAACACATTCAACAAAGAAAACAGGCCTTACAATAGTCAAACAAATCAAACAAAAGAGGCAAAACTCAAATAAATTAATAAACAACTTAGGTAGTCTTTCTTTATTTGTTTAGGCTTGTATAACTTTAATGGTATCTTAACGGTTAAAAACTGTGCCTCGACGGCGTCTTTCCGACAGGTTGCCCATAGAGAGGCGAAGTCCCGCCCATCTACTTCCGCCCCATGGGACCTTATTTCGGAAAAAGTATGTATTGAAGTCAATGGAGAGAGAAAGATTATCTTTCGATCCCGTTTGAATTGTGCCACGAATTACACATATGATGTTTGTCAATCTTAAGAAATCATTTCGATGTTAAAAAAGTCACAGTTTGTCGTAAAACTGTTGAAATATAAGACTATGAAAAATACGCAACTAGAAAGCCTACAAATCCCAGAGTCCCGTATGTGATGTCATTAACGTTACACATTACACTCGTGTTACTCACCGAAACCTTGTAAAGCCGGTCCCGCATGCTGGCTCTTACGGAACCGACTAACTCCCCTTGTGTGTATGTACAGCTCTCAACATGCCCAGACTTGGAGTGATTTTCACCTCGTTTAATACTTTTCACCTCATTCTGAAAGAAAGAGGTGAAATGTGCCAACGTGACGGCCGTCTTGGTGTGTGGTGCGAGACGGGAGATGTAGTTCATTGAGCGGTTTCACACAAAAAAGTGTTACTTCAAAGTTTTACGACACGTTTTTATTTTTTTGACTTGCAAAATGATCTTTTAAATTGACAAACATCATATGTGTAATTCGTGGCACAATTCAAACGGGATCGAAAGATAATCTTTCTCTCCCCATTGACTTCAATACATACTTTTTCCGAAATAAGGTCCCATGGAGGTCCACCGGAAGGGGAGGGACTTCGCTTCTCTATCTCTGTCTCTTTAGAGGAGGCCTATTGGGAATTGTAGTCTTTTATACTGTGTTGACTACAGACGTCACGATTAGGTGGCCTTTTTTATAAAAAACAAATACTGGCTCTAACAGGTTGCCTGATTATAAAAATGGCAACAGAGCTCTGTATCTCTGGAAACCTCCAACACCTCCAGTAGTTGTTGAGATATTTCCGCCTGAAGCAAATAAAGTTGCCCTTTATGCCGGTGTTTGGTCACCTGACTCGAGATAGACTTGTCTTTTTGTGCTTCTAATCTGTGTGTCTCCTTTCTTTCTCCTCAGGATCTGGGGATATCGAAAGTGGGTCATATGAAGAGAATTCTCCAGGGAACTAAGGACCTGGCCAAGGCCTCCATGGTTGACCTTTAACCCGGAAGCAGACGCTACCGAAGAGAAGGGGCGGGGCTTAATGATTCCCCTCACAGTGGAAGAGTTTGGCAGCAGCACCGTGGGCAGGGAAGGAGAAAAAAGGCCTTAAAGAGAGCTGGATTTGATCCCTCTGCAGAAAAAAGCCTTTGAAATGTTGTCATCCAGAAACAGTTTGGTGCCAAATGGAGAGAGGGGATGGAAACAAGAAAAGGACGTCATGGATCTTCAAAAAAAAAAGAAGCCATTTCTAAGTTAATAACCATTCATAGCACACAATCAGGTATGCAAGTATCCATACTGACAGCTGAGTTGTAATTACAAATAGTAGCAGAACCAGGACTTCCATGAGTGTGGCTTTAGTTTCAGTTTGTAGACGTGGAGTTTGGGTTTCATTAGCACGACAGAAACGTGGGAACATCAGTCTCTGGATTAAAACAGTGGGAAACTGTCGCATGCTATGCTTGCTCAACCTTAGATATGTTTAACTGCATGATTAGTGTCTTGATTATTTTGTGTGCAGAATAACACTTGAACAAGTTTTACATGACTTAAGTATTACGATGCCATTTGTTACTACTGAAAGCATCCTTAGTTCGGTCCTCAATCTTTCTTTTCTAGCTTTAATTTATTTCGTTTGCATGATGATGATGTGTCAAAGACTCGTGCCATACTTTCAGTCATTTAGTGTAAAACGTGCTTTATTGGTAGAAGTCATAATAGGTTTTTTTTTTAAAAAGCTGTTGAGTTATATCAACCCAGTCTCACGGCATTTCGTGTTATAGTCACAACATTTAATCTATTGATTCGTGTTCACCAACACGATTTTCCCCTTCTTTTCGTGTCACACAGAACGATTTTAAAAGCAATGTATTTCTATTGGTAGTGTGTTTTGTGCCTGCAACAAGTCTTTTTGTCCGGTCGGGTCTTGGAAGACCGGAAGCTGTGTGGTTCATAAAAACATGTTCTTTATATATACAGTCTATGGTTCTTACTCAATATCAAGCCACGATTATTATATATTATATTGATAAATGTCTTGTAATGCACTGTTGAGGAACCGGCGACCCAAGTTTTTCATTCATTGCATAACTACACCGTAGTTGTGTATATGTCAATAAACCTTAGAACATCTTGAAATCTTGAAAGGGATGTGCAAAATAGCCATTATATACAGTCTTTAATTAACTATTAGTAGAGAATAACGAGCAATGAATATACTTTATAGGGATCTGCAGATAAATGTTTAGTCTTCTCAAGCACCAACTATCAAATATCTCGCCTGATTGTTGGCACTTGAAAATCACCTTTCCCTGAATTTTACTCAGGTGTAACTAAAGTCTGAATTAAGGGTTGTTTATATTTCACATCATTAATCAGAATCGGCTGGTCCCGTTCAAATCCAGTTTTGGATAGTCTGCCGTGGTTTCGTTCCATTTCAAAGAGCTGTTTGACGCTCGGCGTAACCTTGGCGCACTGCCACTCCAACATCCAATCCCAGAGCTTGAAGATTAATCACGGGGACTGTAGTCCCAAACGATAGCTGGGGATTATGGATAGTGTAGTGTCTTCGGCCATCCTAAACTCCGAAATGTTTTTCGGATTTCATATCGCATTAACACCATATCCCAACGTGCATTGCGGCTAAAACATCCAATCACCGAGCTTAAACCATAGCTAAGGATCTTGGGTAATCAGTTCAGTGGCTGTGTATCGCAATGATGCTCGAAATGTCCCATATAGGCCTACGTCTGTTTCCGGTTATTTTTATTTTGAAATTCAGTTCCTGATGGACGCCAAAAAAGCCCGAGATTATGGAATTATACAAAAAAAATAAAAACATGGATAATTGTGTGTTATTGTTGAGTAAATAACAGTGTGTTATTTAGAAAAGAATAACAAATTAGAAGGAAAAAAAGATTTTAAAAAGATTTCAGTATTCTGAGCCCCATTTCTTTTCCTCACAGACGGCAAAAAAAGTCCGACATTATACGATTTAAAAATAAAAACAATAATCGTGGCTTGATATTGAGTAAGAACATGTTTTTATGAACCCCACAGCTTCCGGTCTTCCAAGACCCGACCTGGACCCGACCGGACAAAAAGACGTGTTGCAGGCACGAAACATACTACCAATAGAAATACATTGCTTTTAAAATCGTTCTGTGTGACACGAAAAAAAGGTGAAAGTCGTGTTGGTGAACACGAATCAATAGATTAAATGTCGTGACTATAACACGAAATGCCGTGAGACTGGGTTGGGTATATGGAGTTTAGTATCTGTACGGTGACACGTTCTTAGTGGATATCAGTACCAAAGTGAATGTGGAAGAAGAAAATATCTGATCACTTTGTTTGCAGCTCTTAATTTAATAAGCAATTAGTTTTAATTCCATTTAAAGTGAGATTAAAATGCTAATTAGTCAGGAGAGGAAATTCATCCTATTAGCTGTAGGGTTATTTTTAAAGGAACTCTTAAAAAGGCACTTTTAACGTCTTGCTTTGTGCAAGTGCAAACACTCATATCATTACATAGCGTTAACGGTTCACCTCAACTTATTAACTTTTGCCGATTAACACAGTATTTAACACTAACGAGGATAGCTTTTAAATAGAGCAGTTGATCTGCAGCCTGCATAGCGTTGTTCAAGTGCAGCTTTTTTTTTCTTCTTCTATTTACAAGTTGTTAGAAAACACTTATTTTAGTTTCTTCTAAGACTGGTGGCATTACAGGGTATATTTCTATATGTGATGCTAAGTTTTGTATATACATATATGCACTGTATATACAGTATGCCAGTGTATGCAAACAATGTTTGTAAGTGTTGTAGTCTAATAATGCATTTGTAGATTTTGCTGACATGGCATGCATTGTCAACAGCTTACACATTTGATTGTGTATATTACACCATAACAATTGTGTACGTTGTTCTGATCTCTTGATGATGCTGTTGTATTCTTATGATGGTGCAATATTTTATCTCTTGTTTTGATACTGTCTCTGCAGCTTTCCAACATGATGTTTCTCAGTGCGAAAAAAAGTTTTTTGTACATCCTCGAGGTTTGGGGATTTAGATTTTAAAAAGTTAAAGCCCGCAGACAGACTGCTTTTTCTTATGGACTCCACACACAAAAATATTCTTCCAGCGGTTCACTAGTTTGTAGTTTTGCTCCTCTGTGCTTCCAGGGTGATACACTGAAGTAGGACTGTGTCAGTGAATGGCAGACATGACTGTTGTGTTCACATGTAATATGTACCACAATGCATCTGTGTGTGTTTGGGCTACTACAACAGTGGATAACTTATCAGCAATTGTATATTTACCATTGCCAACTTACTATATCATTTCAACTCTAGTTCCCCCTTTGGAGAATAATTAGTTGCCTTTATGTCCTCTAAGAGTTATATATATATGTCTGCTGTTAAGGATTTATTTAAAACCTTACTTTTTTAACTTAATATCGAGTGCCACATTTTCATCGTTCATCAAAGTATCCTTCAAAATAATAGAAATGACAGTGAAACTACCGTAATATCCCACCAGAGGGCGACTCTAAACAGAATATTTACTGTTTATCTGCCGACAATCAATTTAGTCAGGCTATTTATTTGTTATTTTCTGCCATATTGCTCATTGGCATGCAGGAATCAGTTAAATTCCAATCTAATATACGATTTTTCATGCAAATCCTGCCTAAAAGAAGATATTTTTAGCTAAAGATGGACAGATTAACACATATTCTTCCGTATTTTATCGCACCGCAGCCTGACTGAAGATCATTTGTGGACAAAACTCTGCCTTTAATTCATTAGAATATCAAAATCATTGATACCTTTTATGACCTTTTGCTATAGAAACTCTATTTAAGTTTCAGTATGTGCTTTATATGGAGCAGTATCTGCTAAACGCTGCCTTGTTCCTGCAGTGCTCGTTAAGTCTGGCCTCAAATCCACATTTAATCTTCATCACTGATCCACTCTCACTGTTGCAGCTCCTCACCTGTTCTGTCTCTGTTCGTCCAAAGTGTCTGCTGGGTTTCTCTCAATCTCAAGTGTTTTGGCCCCAGACTTGAAGTAGCCACCTCTTAATTCCCTCGCTGTGTTTTCCAGTAGTTTGTAAATAATGCTGCAAAACTGCCTGGTTTTCCCGAAAAACCAAACGAAACCCATGCAAGGATCTCAACAAAAAAAAAGACGGGATGAACATATGGTTTTTGACGTGGTTCCTATGGGAGAAAAGTGAGTTTCATTTGTTTACATTATGTTTACAATGGCACAGTTTTAATTTTTAAGAATATATATGTAGGTATAAACAATATTTGCATATTTATTGCCTAAGGTTAACTGACATGATGTGTATTGTGTTTTCACATTTGGAATATAATGTTACAGTTGTCACCTGTATTACTATCTGGATGATTTTTGGTAAAGTAGTTGATCATTTGTATGACTACTAAGTGACTGTTTTCTGTGCCTTTTTATGGTTAGAATGCATGGTTAACTATTTATTACGATTTGGAGTCACTGAGATGTGTATTTTTGTATTCTGAATAAATAAATGGTTGAGCTTTTGTTGTACATTTGTAAGGTGCCTTAAAACAGGCTACCTATTCATATCTCTCTTCTTCAATAAAACCAAATACATATGCAGTTTCTGCCTCACTTTGTGTTGACTTCCCTTCAAGGAAATGAATCAGTGCTATATCTCAAGGGAATACAATGAGTTTAAGTTGAGTGTGCAAAGATGTAAAGCCATTTAGTGGCTTTTCAAATGAGAAAACCTTCTGTTTAAAGTTTCTCTATAGGACAAATCGATAGTTACGGCTGTAACTACGGTTCTATGAGTCCCGGATGACCGCCAGAGGCGGTGCTTTAGCACTGGATATATCCATCGCACGCATGCGCAGTTCGAGTACCAATAACAACAAAGTCACCTGTGACCCACGTGACACCGGCTACATAGGCCGGCGTCATCAGAGGATCTCAGAGCACACAAGAATTCTGAGTGACAGGATACTCTGGCGGTCATCCGGGACTCATAGAACCGTAGTTACAGCCGTAACAACCGTTCTATTTCGTCCCTACTGACCGGTGCTTTAGCACTGGATGACTTATACCAAACATGTCATGAAGAATCCAAGCCCTTGCTCACTACTGGAAGCAGCGGAGCTCGGCAAAAGGACCACGCCCCAAAGAATGGGGAGTGGCGACATTAACCCGATAAAAACTGGAGAATGTGCCAGAAGACGCCCACGACGCCGCGGCGCAGATGGTCTCCAGGGGCACCACTCTCAGGGCAGCCCAAGATGTTGAGATGCTCCTTGTAGAGTGGCATCTCAGCCCTGATGGCAGGGGGCGGCCACTGGCCCCGTAGGCATGTGAGATGGTATCGACAACCCAGTGGGGCAGCCGCTGGTTAGAGGCCACAACCTCCTTTAGTGGCAAACGAAGAGCTGCTCCGACTGCCGTATACAGGCAATAGCCTCGATATACGCCCTTTGGGCACCCACAGGGCACAGCAACTTCAGCGTGCCGTTCTCCTGAATGTCAAAGCGTGCCAGCTGGGCAGGCTGATTGAAGTGGGTTTGTGGAAGCACCCTGGGCAGGAATGCCACATTTGCCCAAAGGGCAACACCTGAGAGTCCCACCTCGGGCATGTATCGCTTACGGAGAGGACATGCAACTCCCCAACTCGCTTCCCTGAGGCTATGGCAAGCAGAAATGCTGCCTTCGTGGGCAGCCACCTAAGCCCCACCTGGGCCAGGGGCTCAAAGGGAGGAGATGATAGGGCAGCAGGGGCAGGTCCCAAGCCGGAGCCCTCGGGGTGCTAGGGGGACGCTGCCGTAAAGCCCCTCTCAGGAAGAGGGACACCGACCTGTGGCACCCCGCCGTGGCGCCGTCGACCCGAACATGTCGGGCAGAAATAGCAGCCATATAAACTCTCTGAGTGGAGTGAGAACGTCCACTATCTAGAAGGGACTGCTGTCTGGGCAACAGTGTACATGCTGTCCCAAGGAACAAGCACATGCTTGCCCCCCAGTTGGGGTAGAAAGTGCGTGAGTGCAAGCTGCACAGCCCGAAGCTCTAGCACGTTGACATGGCATGCACCCTCCTGGGCAGACCACTGACCCTGAACAGTCCTGCCCTGCCGCACCACACCCCACCCTGAGAGACATGCACCTATGGTGACGGTCTCCTGGTGGGATGGGATGGCGCCCATGGGCACGCCCATCAGGAGATAGGCCCTGCCCCTCCAGCGTGACAGAGAGTGGAGGCAACGCTGCGACACCCTGACTTTCCTGTGCCTGTGCCACTTGGCGTCCAAGTGAAGGCTGTTCAGCCACATCTGCATGGGCGCAACGACAGCGGGCCTAAGGGCCCAACGGCCGAGGCAGCCGTCAGTCTGCCCAATGGCCGGAGGAACTGAATATAAGGCACCATCTTGCCCGGCCCACGTGGAAGTAGGCATCCCTCAAGTCCACGGTTGCGAACCACTCCCCCTGTGCATGTGCTGTGGTCAGCATATGGAATGGCAGCACCTTCAGAAATCTGTTGATTCCTCTGAGGTCCAAGATCAGGCGAAATCCGCCGACTTTCTTGCTCACGAGAAAGTACGCCGAGTAGAACCCCCTGGGCTGAGCAGAGGGTCTACTGGCTCGATTGCGTCCTTGGCCAGAAGGACGGACAACTCTTTGGCCAGAGCTAGGGCCTCTGCCGGATCGCTGACGACTGTCATTTTGGCCCCCTGGGGGGGCGCTGGTAAGGCTCTGAGGCACGAGGCCGCCTAGAAGGCCGGCGGCCGGGGGCACGAAAGCCCCCGGGAGGCGGATGAGTGGGCCGCTGGGACCTGCGCAGACAACCACTGTAAGCTAGTGGCTGAGTGCGGCTGCTAGAGGGGCCCCTGGGCCTGCTGGGAGTGGGCACAGGCCTATGAAGACCCGAGAGCTGCTGCCTGGTCCGCCTTGCTTGGGCAGCACGCTCCAGTGCCTACAGGGCAGCTGCCCCAAACAGCTCCCCTGGCTCGACTGGCACACTACGGAGGACATGTCTCTGACAGTGGTGACTGAGCAGGCCAAACCTGGCGACGAGTCTGCACCAATAAGGACATAACTCGTCCCAATTCCCTAGACATTAGGGCAAAGGCTTACAGTGATGCATCACTGAGGCCCAGCAAAGAAGGCTCAGCCGGAGCCTGCTGCAGAGAGGTAGAGACAGCCAGCATCAGATGGGAGAGGGAGTTCCCGTTACGACCCGTGCGTGCCGCTGTGTCGTAGGCCTTACAGAGCAGCTCGTCTGTGACCCTGTACTGAGGCCGAGGGCACCTGGCATCAGGAGCCAGAATCGGGGAGGCGATGGCAGGCTCAATGGATGGCAAGCGACCCAGCCCCACCCTCGCCGGATCCTGCATGGCAGCAGAGTGGGAGAGGGCCCTGGTGTCTCTCCAGCATGCATGGAGCTCCCTCAGGTACTCCTCTAAAGGAGGAACAGTGGGAGTGACAGGGGCAGGGTAGCTGGAACACTGTCGTCACCAGAAAGTCTAAGCCAAACAATAAACAAGACAGCAATCAGGACAACTTAGCTGGGAGAGGTGCGGGGACACAACCATCACCAACAACAAGTTGACACAAACCTGTCCGTCGAGGCTCTGCACAGCGCACAGCCGGCCACAGCTCCTGGAGGACGCGTTAACAACCCGTAGCTCCGACTGTCAGTCGCGAAGCTGCACGCGGCCAGCTGCATGCAGAGAAATCCCTCAGATCAAACATTCAAACCTGAACGCTGTAGGCTACAAGAATGTAGCCGCGGTACTCTCGCACAGCGAGAAGATGAAAAGGAACAGATCCTCTGATGACGCCGGCCTATGTAGCCGGTGTCACGTGGGTCACAGGTGACTTTGTTGTTATTGGTACTCGAACTGCGCATGCATGCGAAGGATATATCCAGTGCTAAAGCACCGCCTCTGGCGGTCAGTAGGGACGAAATAGAACACTTATTAGTCTGTTTGCCAGCTCATAGAGTCCTGTTGTGAACCAAGAAATGTTGAGTACCCCAAAGTTTATGTTAGAAATGTATAGTATGGGTCCCCAGCATATTGAAACTGCAGGATGCTAACTTGCATTTGTTGGCCAATTTGCACAATTAATATACATGTTGTTAATTAGCATATGCAGACAATAGCAACAAAAGTTGCTTGGCTGATTTGGACCATTTTGGAGTGATTTGGGGGGTTTTGAGGATGCAACATTACACTCCATAACAAAGTGAATAGGTCTGTTGAATGCAACATCCAGTCTGATGTATGACAGTCATTTTCAGCTTAATGTGTTCATGCAACCGATTCAAGGAGCAGAAATATAACACATTTAGCTGAAAATGACATTTCCAGATTCAAAATTCAAGGTTTTTATTGTCATTTGTACATCGCTACAGTGAACATCTTAGGTATCAGGCTCCTCCAACAGTGCAACACAATAAAACAGATAACAGTGCAAGTAAATACAAATAAAATAGAATATAATACCAAAATTGCTTGGCTGATTTGGACCATTTTGGAGTGATTTGGGGGGTTTTGAGTATGCTGAGTACAGTTTCAGTATCAACAATGGCAGTATTAACCAGAAAATGCCAATATTTGTTTCGTTTGTACCTCTGTGCTGATTTTGATGAATATTTGATCGATTTTGAAGATTTAGGGGACTGGATCATTTGGATTTGACAGATTGCTCATTAGGGTCTGAGACCTAGGTCGGCGAAGACCCTATTGAAATCGGTCGCGCAGCGACCGACAAACCTGCGAAACCCACACAAAACACTGAAAAAGACGGGCAAAAGCCCATTAAAAGTGGCCTAAATCATGACAGTAGGTGGCCCACGCCAACCTAGTCACATGGGCGCTCGCGCCCATGTGACTAGGTTGCGGAGACGAGAGACGGTGCGGAGACGAGCAAAAAAGCCTCTTGGAGGGGTATAAAATAACGTACAGGAAGTCGGCCATTTTGGATTTGGCGTCGGAAAAACGCGATTTATCGCGTTTTTCGTCCCTCGCACTTTAACGAACTCCTCCTAGGGACTTTATCCGTACGACTCCAAATTCGTCGGGTAGCTTCTCGACAAATGGGCGATCTAAAGTTATCACGGAAATTTTTTGCTTTCGCACGGCGTAGCCGTGATTTGCCGCCAAAGTTTGCGTTCGCTCGATGCTAGGCCATCCCTCAACATGGAACACGATGATGTCATAACTCAAACTGACATGCTCAGAACGCCACCAAACTTCACGTGATGGTTAACACTGCGGCCCTGAACAGCTCTATGTAAAATCCGATGTTACTTAATGTGGCGTTACCATGGCAACGCATCCCTCGCCATAAAACACGGTGTCGCTGTAAGTCCAATGGACACGGTCCCATCGTCCCCCAATCTTCACTTGTATATCACCGGTCCATGCCTCAACAGCTCTATGTCAATTATGGGGTGTCATCATATGCCGTTGCCATGGCAACGCATCCCTCGCCAAAAAACACGATGTTGTTGTAATTCAATGGAAAATCGTCCAAACGGCACCAGACTTCAGATGATGGCTAATGGTCCAGCTCTCAACAGCTCTATGCCAATTATGGGATGTCATCATATGCCGTTTCCATGGCAACGCATCCCTCGCCATGAAACACGGTGTCGCTGTTACTCCTATGAAAATGGTCCAAACGGCACCAGACTTCAGATGATGGCTAAGGGTCCGGCCCTCAACAGCTCTACGTCAATTATGGGATGTCATCATATGCCGTTGCCATGGCAACGCATCCCTCGCCATAAAACACAATGTTGTCGTAATTCAATGGAAAATCGTCCAAACGGCACCAGACTTCAGCTGATGGCTAATGGTCAGGCCCTCAACAGCTCTATGTCAATTATGGGGTGTCATCATATGCCGTTTCCATGGCGACAGATCCCTCGCCATAAAACCCGGTGTTGTCGTAACTCAACGGAAAATCGTCCAAACGGCACCAGACTTCAGCTGATGGCTAATGGTCCGGCCTTCAACAGCTCTATGCCAATTATGGGATGTTACTTAATGTGGCGTTACCATGGCAACGGATCCCTCGCCATAAAACACGGTGTCGCTGTAACTCCAATGGACACGGTCCCATCGTCCCCCAATCTTCACTTGTATGTCACCGGTCCATGCCTCAACAGCTCTATGTCAATTATGGGGTGTCATCATATGCCGTTGCCATGGCAACGCATCCCTCGCCAAAAAACACGATGTTGTGTTAACTCAATGGAAAATCGTCCAAACGGCACCAGACTTCAGACTATCATTAATGGTCCGGCCCTCAACAGCTCTACGCCAATTATGGGATGTCATCATATGCCGTTGCCATGGCAACGCATCCCTCGCCATAAAACACAACGTTGTCTTAACTCAATGGAAAATCGTCCAAACGGCACCAGACTTCAGCTGATGGCTAATGGTCCGGCCCTCAACAGCTCTATTTCAATTATGGGGTGTCATCAAATTCCGTTGCCATGGCGACAGATCACTCGCCATCAAACACAATGTTTGTGATACTGCTGTGAGTCCTATGTACGTCGTCCGATCGGCCTGAAACTTCCCACGTTTGCCTACGGCCGAGTCCTCGAGACGCCTTTCGCGACACGTCGACGTGCGGACAACAGCCTGCGGAGCGTCGGCGTCGAAGACCCGATCAACGCTGCTTGCAGCTTTAATTTATTTTATGGTTAAAACTGTCTTTTTTGTTCCTGAAAATGTCAGATATGGATTCAGCTTCCTCAATAACCCCCAAAACCACTCCAAAATTGTCTAAATCGGCCAAGAAATGTTATAACTATTGTCCACATGCCCATTCATTTTAGTTAACACAACTTATGCTAAGTTATACAAGTTAGCATCCTGCAGTTTTCATGTGCTGGGGACCCGTACTATACATTTCTATTTGTAATTTGGGGGTAACATTCCAGAGTTCACTATGCTGGCAAGTAGACTATTGGATAAATCAGTTGTGGAAAACTCATGTTTTTTCTCTTCATCTCTGGCGATCTCTGCCCATTCCTTTCCAGCTCGGTTTCACCACTTGTCAACAAGGAGTTACCTCAACTTGTGAAACATGTGGAGTTTGTCCAACTTCCATATGTTGTTGTTTCTGGTGATGTGACCGCAGTAAACTCAAGGTTCCAGGAGGTTTGGCTTGCATTTATTCTGAGATGCATTGACAATCTACATGGAAATACAATAACATGTGGAGGAAATGGAAACATGTAGGGGAACTATTTCAACATTCAGTCATCGGGTTTGAGTTATTCAAGGACTGACTGATTTGTTGTTGCAATTCTCAGTTCATTTATGCGTTAACAACAACAACAACAAGCAACACTTGGCACACATTCTTTTGATTATTGAGTTTTACCCTTGAGATGTTTTCCTTTAAGCAACCAGAGAAGGTGTGGTTTTAAAATCTGAAGTGATATCATTTAGTGTTCTGATTTACTGGTTAATTGAAAAGATTTAATAAAGTAAATCTTGCTGTTGGCTACACCAACTGATACTGATTAATAATCAACAGGAAAAAAAAATATATTCATATCTACAAAATATATTGAAGATATATAGAATAATATATTGTGTTATATATTACAATATATGGGATAATATATCAGTAATTGCCGCTTTTCATATATTGAGTAATATATGTAAATATATATAATATATTGGTTGTGTATATATGTGAACATAAATTTACTATATATATTAACATTTATATGGGGACATGTATGTATGTACTATATATTCAGATTATATCAGGGATGGGCAAATGGCGGCCCGAGGGCACCTCCTCTTTTTTTTTACTTGTATTACTGATACCGTCAAGCAACTAGACTACTTGTAGTGTACATGCAGAATTATTTCAATTTAAAATAGTTTCAAATGCTCACACACATACCTGACTCTCGTGCTTAATTTTCCTCTCGTTTCTTTTTAATTTTCCGTTTCGAAGCACCTGATGAGTGCATTCCCTTTGACAGCGCCATCATCAACAGACAGAGGCGGCAACGCACTTGCATTTGAATCTGCCAATCAGATCAATCTATTGCTGGAGAGGGGGTGTGCCTCCCCGAAATCTGTGAGATTGATTGGTGATGATCACTGTAATGTGTCCAATGAGAACGTTAACACGTTTTAGAGATTTATAGAGAGGCGAAGCCACGCCCATCTACTTCCGGTCCATGGGACCTTATTTCGGAAAAAGTATGTATTGAAGTCAATGGAGAGAGAAAACTTATCTTTCGATCCCGTTTGAATTGTGCCACGAATTACACATATGATGTTTGTCAATCTTAAAAAATCATTTCCATGTCAAAAAAGTCACAGTTTGTCGTAAAACTGTTGAAATATAAGACTATGAAAAATACGCAACTAGAAAGACTACAAATCCCAGAGTCCCGGTCCCGCATGCTGGCTCTTACGGAACCGACTAACTCCCCTTGTGTGTATGTACAGCTCTCAACATGCCCAGACTTGGAGTGATTTCCACCTCGTTTAATACTTTCCGCCTCATTCTGAAAGAAAGAAGTGAAATGTGCCAACGTGACGGCCGTCTTGGTGTGTGGTGCGAGACGAGAGATGTAGTTCATTGAGCGGTTTCACACCAAAAAAAGTGTTACTTCACAGTTTTACGACACGTTTTTATTTGTTTGACTTGCAAAATGATCTTTTAAATTGACAAACATCATATGTGTAATTCGTGGCACAATTCAAACGGGATCGAAAGATAATCTTTCTCTCCCCATTGACTTAATTAATAATATTTTTTTCGAAATAAGATCCCATGGAGCTCCCCCGGAAAGGGAGGGACTTCGCCTCTCTTTAGAAAATATTTGTTTAGGGAAGATGGAGCTAAGCCACTGTCAGCCGGAAGTGGCGCTTTCGATTACTGTTTTGGGCTGTCTGCCGTGGATGGGTTGCATTCCACTCCAAATAGCCGGTCGGCCGTAACCAGAATCCAAACGCCAGCTGTTTTATGGATTCTCATTTAATTTCCAAGAATATCTCAGTACTGGGTTATTTCCAATTTCAAAATAAACACATGTATTAAACAAATAGAAATAAGAAGTAAGTATATTATAGTATATTCAAGAATGAAAAAAGATGTGCATATATATATATACATATATATAATATATATATATGCGTGCATATATGCATATATATATATGCATATATATATATGCGTGCATATATGCATATATATATATATGCGTGCATATATGCATATATGTGTGTGTCTGTATATATTTATAAACTGTATATTATTTTCCATCATTCAATGGACAATGGAGTATTTGTACTCTTTTAATATATACCATCAAACATATGTTCATATATAAAGTGGGTAACTATACAAAACGAAGTGAGATAACTGTTTATGAATATCTGTTCAACTTTATGTAAACGTGTGTAACTCATGAAAGATAAATGAGTGTTTCAATAAAACTATTACATATACAAATGTATAGTGCAGTTTTTGTTTTCATTGCAATATTTTTTTTTATATGTATCAATATATAGCCATACATGGTCCATGCATATATTGCAATATATTTAAAAATATAAGGACTACTTTCCCATATATGGAAATGTATGATCCAGTATATTGTATTATATTTACCAATATATTACAATATATTTTTGTTTCATAAGGGAACTGTGTATATTTACAAATGTTAAGCAGCCATTTGCGAGTGCTTTGTATCCGTTACAAGCAGCTAGAGAAAGGGTGCTTTGGAAATAACAAAACGGTATATAATGTAGGCTACCGTAAAAAATGTGTCTGCAGGGAGATTTAAATACATGCAAAATGCAATATTTGAATAAATTCAATGACACATGTTTGCATTTCCCTTCTTTCCACAGGGGTAGTTTGTGTGTTTATATATCTGTATCTACTGTGGCATAAAATCATATTCTATTAAACATAAATGCTGTTAAAAAACGTTACTAAACCATGTTCAAAACACCCTGCAGTTTGATTGCTCTGTGATCGACAGCGCCAGTGCGACACACATCGTTTTCTCGTGGTTCGATTGATGATGCCTCAGTCTTGTTTTCATCTATGGTTTTCATGGGAGAAGGTGATGCACCGGAAATGGGGAGTTCGGTTCATTTTGGAGAATCGGTGAAAATGACTCGTTAGAGGGTAAAATGAATTGTTATTATTTGTAGCTTATTTAATATTTAAATAGTGATTTCTCAGAGTTAAATGCTGAAAATATGAGTTGAGCTACCGTTCTGACTCCCAACAAATAATACTGTATATAACTATTCTTATTTTTAAATTATATTCAGCTTTTTAAACACTTTAACACCAATTTTCAACATGAATACTACTTAAAACAATTGTATACATTGTAAAATACGTTTATTTTGTACACATTTATTGCTATTATTTATTGCAGTGGTTCTCAACCTGTTTACACCAAGTACCACCTGAGAAAATAGTTGGCTCTCCAAGTACCACCATATGACCAATGTTAAAATACAGTCTATGCACAGTTCATGCAGGACTCGGAGGCACATTTATACTCTCTCTCTCTCTCTCTCTCTCTCTCTCTCTCTCTCTCTCTCTCTCTCTCTCTCTCTCTCTCTCTCTCTCTCTCTCTCTCTCTCTCTCTCTCTCTCTCTCTCTCTCTCTCTCACACCACAAGTGAGAATATAAAGAACAAAATAATAACTTATTCTCTCACAAAAAATGACAACTGTACATACATGTCATTTCCTATACCAAAGTTTGAATGTAGGCCTCCTGCAACAACCTACATTGTAACAGAAAATGTCCTATTGGGAATTCAGTTCCACAATAATATTGAAAGCCTCCAGGAGCAGATGAGATTTTCCATTAAACTTCATATTCATTGTTTTAAGTATTCGTTATGCTGTTAGAAATGGGTGTTGGTCAAGCTCCCACACTTTTTTATAAATTAACTGCAAGTACATGCAAAGAGCAAAATGTATCCACCCTGTCATGGACAAACTTCAGAGAGTAAATACATTGTAATTACATAGTGATTATAAAATGTACATTTTCAGAAAGCTATAGTCCCTTTCTCAACAATATATTTCAGTTAATGGAAAAAGTATTGGATAATAATTAAATTATGGCAAACTATTTGTACCATGTCCACCCTGTCATGGAAAGCTTGCTGACAGGGTGGACAATGGTACAAATAGTTTGCCTTAATTTCATTATTATCCAAATACTTTTTGCATTAACTGAAATATATTGTTGAGAAAGGGACTATAGCTTTCTGAAAATGTACATTTTATATTATTTATGGAAGGCTTGCTGACAGGGTGGACAATGACAGGGTGGACATTTTTGGCTAATATTAGCATTTAATGGGCACATGGTGGACCTTCAGTTAGCAACATGATTCAGTTCGCAAGGTGACTGTGTACTGTTTAACAAATATATTTCGAATTTCTGAAAGGTTTTTATATTAATTGACATTTCACTATGACAGAGTGGACATGTTAAGCTTGACAACATCCAACTACACACATAATATGATTAACATTTCGAAATATAAGTTAAAAAACGTACTTTGCAACTAGCCAATGTCTCAGCCTCCATTGAAGAAAGACAACATGGGGTAGTAATGTCACTGAAAACATCAGAGGGTTTTTTATGGGGCAGTTACCCCTTAATGACAGGGTGGACAGCAAATGTCAGGGACGTATGCAAAATGTTCAATATTATTATGAAAATAGAATATACATGATCAAAATGACTCGTTTTATCAAATAACTCGTTGTGGACAATAAAACCATATCATTTTTTTTTAAATGTAGTATCATGTAACCACTTATTACAGACACTGTAGTTGGCAGAGCAGTGTGTGGGACATGCCAAAATCACGTACATCCAATGAAAAAATAAGGTATAAAATGAAGGAAACACATTTCAAGAGACTTGTCATTGTACTGGTATGTGTGTAAATGTTTGGCCTTTTACAATAAGACCTCAGAGTTTCATTATTCTGTTAATTTTCATGATAACTGAGTGATTCTGATGGGGACACCAAAGTTACTTTATAGTGATATTGACCCGGCTAATAGCTCATCTTCAGTCTGCTGATGTTTGCTATTGCCATTTCTGTGGTGGCAAAAAAGAAAAGAAAAAAGATAACAATTAAGGACAAGTGTGTGTGCTTTTTCAGCTTTTGACCTCGGTCACAGCCTTCTCTCCATTCTTTGCGCAAATGCCTTCTTCCTGAGTCACTTCTCTCCGTCCATCACAGCGTTGTGGCTGTGCATATCACTTCTGCGTTGCTGGCGGAGCCTGCGCTTTCCTCCTCATTCACTTGTTCACTTTCGCTGGTAATATTCTCCTCTGTACCTCTCTTCTGAATACCTCCCGTTTTGAGCCACGTTTTTAACATCATTCAGCTTTCTTCTTTCTTTAGCTTGCTTGCAACGTTCGCTAATCGTTCGCGGGTAGTATGGTCGTCATTAGCAACGCCAGAAATAAATAGAAAAAAAAAATGTGTTTCTAAATCTAAAAACAACAATAGCCTATTAGAACTTATTTAAACCACAGTTTCAATTATCTCAAGCTTATTTTCATTCGTTGTAGTATTTTGATAGTATGATTTAGTTTTTAATTAATGTTATTCAATCAAGCCTCAAACTGATGGCACTTGTCCCTATAGCCTGTTTAAATTGAAGTTGTCTGAGGTCCTTACCACCAGCTGCTCTTGCAGTAATAAGTAGTGTACCTTTCTTACTGTCCCAAATGTGCTCAATGTAGTGACTGCTTTTCGTCTTTTGTTTACTTAGTTGTGTTTTCTGTATTTTTACGTCTGTGTTATGTGTAGAACCGTTGCTGCCTTCTTGGCCAGGTCAGCATTGTAAATGAGATTTTGTCTCAATGTTTTCATCTGGTTAAATAAAATGTAAAAAAAAAAAAAAAATGTTTTAAAAAAAAAAATATTTGTTATTTCAGATTCCTCCGCGTACCACTAGCGGGAGCTGGCGTACCACCAGTGGTACACGTACCACACGTACCACAGGTTGAGAACCACTGATTTATTGTATTATATCTACAATGCCCATATTTTTTACTATGACTCCTCTATATTTGTGTACGTTTTTATTTTAAAGTGGAGAAAATCTAAAGTAACACACATGGGGAATCAAGTTATGTACTTTAGTACTATTTTGACATACCTTTAGACCTACTTTATTTCAATATTTCCAAACATATTGTTCTACTATACATTTTGTACTCGAGGCAAATATCTTACTTTTACTTCACTTAATTGTTTGAAACACTCATAGTGACTATACTTCACTGAGTACTTATTTCACCTCTGCTTAACCCTTAGATGCATAAGTGGGTCTTTTTTGACCGGTGGTGGTTTTCTTGGAAGTATCTTTGTAATTACATTTTTTTATCATTTCATATTCCAGCTATTCCTCAAAAAACATGTTTTGGATATCATGCCATTCAAATTTTAAATTTAAATTTTAAGAAATTGTAGTTTTTGTATTACTACCCAAGCTTCCATAAGTGGGTCAAAAATGACCCGCATGCATTTTCTATGGGATGCTATGGGAACCTTTGATTCTTATCACCTGTTGCTGTCAGGAATACATTCACTGTAGACCACACAGATACATCACAAGTGACACCTTTCAGGAAGATTATTTTACACAGCAAGATCTGATACTTGTCAGTATAATAATAATAATAATAATAATAATAATAATAATAATAATAATACATTGTATTTTTATAGGGCTTTTGAAGGACTCAAAATCGCTTTACAATATAAGGGAAGGTTAGGGTGGGGGTATAGGACTAACAAACTTGATCAACCGGCATGGATTGATGGGGGGGGGGCTATGAGTAGACAAGAGGAGAAGAGATGAGTTTTGAAAAGGGACTGGAATATTGTGAGGGTCTCAGAATAGCGGAGATCTTTGCATCGATATGTTCAAAACGTTTTTTTTCAAAATGTAAAAAAAATGTCTAAAATTATAAATAGTGAAAAATTAAATATAAAATATTTCTAGTGAACCAAAATATAATACTAAATATTATACAAGTGATTTTTCTTCACCAAAATGACAAAAATGGCATAAAAACACAAATTATTCTAATACGGATCCTTTTTGACCCACTTATGGAAGAGTGTAGGGTCCAGTCACTCTAAGTGCATCTAAGGGTTAAGCACACTTTTGAGGTACTTTATACTTTACTACATTTTGGAGGCAATTTTGTACTTTTTACTCCACTACTATTTATCTACTTTGCAGGTATGAATTTAAAATACAGAATATAAATCAACCAAAACAAATCATGATTTGTTCTAATGATTATTAGAGGTTAAGCAACCCAGCAGTGTATCAAGTCATTTAAATAACCCCCACCTTTACCAAGTGAAGATTGACATTAATGCAATAATAATTATAATAGGCCTACTATGTAATATTTTTAAATCTGATGTTGGCCATACCGGAAAATGTGTACTTTTTGTACTTGAAGTGTATTGAGATACCAATACTTTTGCACTTTTACTTTACAATTGTGTAGTACTTCTTCCACCTCTGATAAAATTGTAAAACTGGAGTAAGGAAAGCACGAGTGAAGTTGCTTCCCTTAAGTTACGTTGGTTACGTTGGTTACGTAATTTATGTCAGTTACGTTAGCAAGAACTGTTCCTAACTGACGGATCGTTGACGGTTCGCGCATGAAACCCAGCGGCTGTCGTCAACGCTGCTGGAGACCCACCGACACTGAGGGGTGAGGAAATATCACTCAATAACGTCTAATAGTCATGTTAATACTACACTGTAAAGACAACATAATGCTGTTGTTGTTGTGTAGTTAAATCTAATGTTGTCGTTAGCTTCGTGGCTAGCTAACGACAATACGGTGACGTCACAGACCGCGGCCTACTAGCCTCTGTGATTGACAGCTTGTCAACTAACAAGGTGGTTTTATGAAGCTCTGTGTGACTGTCATTACCTGTGGTTTTAAAAATGGTTTGTTTTGAGCTGAAATGGCTTCATAATGGCGTGTGTGTTGACTGTTGTGTTAGCATAGAGCAGTTAGCGGTGGTGAGTCAACATCAGCATCCACAGAGAGAGGCTCCTCTTCGGCCTGCTGCTGCGGAGGAGGAGCAGCCCCACAAACTGCAACATTACACAGCTATTCCTCCACCATAACATGCTTTTATTAACCTTTCGCTAACGTTAATAGGTGTGTTACATGCATAGGTGTTGAAAGCAACATCCAGTCTGATGTATGACTGTCATTTTCAGCTAAATGTGGTTATATTTCTGCTCCTTGAATCGGTTGCATGAACACATTTAGCTGAAAATGACATTTCAAGATTCAAAATTCAAGGCTTTCATTTGTACATAGCTACAGTGTAGTTATGATAATGAAAATCTTAGGTCACAGGCTCCTCCAGCAGTGCAATACAACAGATAAAATAGTGCAAGTAAATACAAATAAAATAGAATATAATAGAAATAGTGCAGAATAGTCTATACAAGTAATTGGAATATTGATATATATAAGTCGTAAAGACATGTAAACAACTGTCATATATCTAACTGGGTGTTGGATTATATAGCTATGCATGTCATACACCTATTTACGTTGATCTCAATTCAGAGAGCTACATTTGTCACTTTGCACATGAGATGCATTTATTAACCTTGTGCTAACGTAAATAGGTGTATGACATGCATGGTTGTAGAATGCAGCACCAAGTCATTTTCAGCTAGATGTGTTCATGCAACCGATACAAGAAGCAATGATGTTGCACTTGACAGTATAAAATTAATTCTTTAGACACAGTATTTAGTGAACACATCATCTCTGACTTGAAAAATTACTCATGTAGCTCTCTTTCCTTGAGAATATGTGTATGACATGCGTAGGTGTAGCATGCATCACCTAGTCTGATGTATGAACGTTGTTTACAAGTCATTTTCAGCTAAATGTGTTCATGCGACTGATTCAAGCTGCAATGATGATGCACTTGACAATATAATATACATTTGGTGCACGCAATGCTTGTGAAAACATGATTTCTTACATGCAAAATGACTCTCTTTCTATGAAGGAGGAAGGTGTTGTTTTCAAGACACCCAGAGGTGACACTTAAGAGCTTAAAATAGAAATTGCATTGTGCTGTTCAAGTGGAACTGAACACTAATGAAAATACTTGAATGTGTGCCATCAATAGTTGACATTGGAGCTGACACGAGCTGCAATGAGTAGTTGATCGACAGAAAGTAATCCTCTTTTTAATCATTCTTCTTGCAAAAATGGCAACAAATGCTGTTAGCATCCTCTTAATTCTGCTTTTCTCTGTTTTATGTCACATTATTCTGGAAATCTGTGGGCCTTGGACTAGAAAAACAAGACTTTTAAGGGAATAACTTGACTTTGAAAAACTGGGTGCTGTATTCTGATATTTTAAGGACAAGTTGATTAGTAAAGAAAATGATTAATTGATAGTTGCATTTTTTGTTTTGAGACAGTACATCATTATTGTGTCTCAGGAGTTTTTCTCTTCTGAGTAGGGCTGCATCTTATTCTTCTAATTATTGATTAATAGAATAGAATAGAATGGGAGGGATGAAACCCTCTTTAATGGTCACACATGCAGAGCCCACAGCACACACAGTGAAATGTGTTCTCTGCTTTTAACCCATCCTAGTACCAGGAGTCTAGTACTAGGAGCAGTGGGCAGCTATTGTACAGCGCCCGGGGAGCAATGGGAGTGGGGGGGGGAAGGGGGTTGTCCGGTGCCTTGCTCAAGGGCCCAGGAGGTGAACTGTGACCTCTCCAAGTAGCAGTCCACACTCATATACACATATTTAGGTATGTTCGGGGACTTGAACCGGCGACCCTACGGCTCACAGTCCATGCCCCTACTGACTGAGCCACTGCCGGACATTAACCTCTCAATGTCCCTCAAAATGTCATAAAAGTAATTGTTTGAAACCCAAAGACATTTAATTCCTCTCACATTTGACAAAGAAAATCAGTAAATCAAGGTGTGTGTATACAATACAAATGAATGACAGTTTCCCTCACTTACCTGTTTTATCTTCAGAGACCTGTTTTTGTTAGTGCTGTTTCTCTCATTGTCTCCATGTCACAAGTACTCGGACCCGTGTATAGAACAGTGGCATCGTTAAGGTTTATTAGTAGCACCTGTGATTATCTGCTATCACACACCAACATCTACTGAATGTAAAACACCTAATTTAGATGCAGGAACTCGGCAGTGTATGGCGCTTTTCCGTGAGAAATTGAATTAATAGATCATGTATTTGGGGAATTATCATTTGAACTCTACTACGGAGCATGTGCAGCTCCAAAATAAGTCTCTATATGCCACAACCAAGTTCAGTTCAAGGCTTTATTGTCATGGGCACAGTAGCTACAGTGTAGATATGGCAATGAAAAACTGAAGGCCCCCACTCCTCCAACTGTGCAACATGAATATACATTGGACATAAAACAATAAAATAGTTGAGATGTGCAAGTATATACAAATAAAATAGAATAGAAATAGCCAATAACCACTACATTATCATGTGTACAGTATGTTTGTCAACTTAAGAGATTAAAAGTTCACATTTGTAAGACATTAGTAATGAAGACACTCTTAAAATACGTTTTCTTATTAATGTCATAATCTCATATCTTTCCGCCACTGATATCACCGGAGCAGAAGTTCACCTGTGCCACGTTACAGAGCAGCGTTTGTTTTCTCACTCTGACTTCTTCTCACGTCTCGCAGTCTGTTCTCAGTTTTCTGTTTATCTCTCCTTCCGGCCACCCACACTTCGTTCTCAAAATCTTGGCCCACATCAGCTCCGAAGCAAACAGGATTTTAGATTTTAGACTACACAGTTCCTGCCCTTGACAGGTTGTTTTTCTGTCTCTTCTCCAAGAGATCACAAACACCCCCGAGAATCCTTTTGGTGGCGGGATCTGCTTAGCTTCATTACATTTTTGTGATGATAATTTGTTTGAGTCATTGTTTTTAAGCCTAAACTAGTCTCTTAATTACAGTTTATCCATGACAGGACAAATACCAAATAGTTTAGCTGTAATTGGACCACATTGGTTGCACGATGTGGTGACGTAGGTTGGTTTTCATCGTGTATCACTGAATACTAGAGCTGTGAACTGAACATAAAGACATCTCAGGCTAATAAAAGCAGATTTGCTAACGACTGAATCTCTGTTCAGGATAGTCAGAGCCATCAGAAGTCATGTGCGTCACTTTGTTTGAAAAAAGTGGTTGAGACACTGCATAAAGCGCCCCGTAAACAATAAATACATATACGTACTTTTTTTGACAACTAGTGCAGTTACTATGCTACGCTGCTGGGAGCAACAATAGCTTTCCTATTCTTTCTTCAATCATTACTAATATTAAACTTGTCGCAGGTCCACTTGGGTCACCAGAAATACCCCCAGAAAGTGTGAACAGTCCTCCAGATTGTATACGTTCTCTTAATAATAATAATAATAATAATAATACATGGGATTTTTATAGCACTTTTCCTAATGCTCAAAGACGCTCATGTGCAAATAAACCTTCCTCAAAGTGTACAATTCTTTGTGCACGCTATTTTCAGAACAGTTTTAAACAAATGATCCTATTGCAAAGTGGTGGGGACAAAACATGCCCATTTCTAAAAGTGGTGGAAGACATATTCCCAGCGTCCCCGGTATAAATGACGCCTTTGACAGACGTCACTGTGCCGGCTTGCCTTGTGATTGAATTTGCTGCATAGTTGAGGTTTATGTAGCAGCTGCAGCTGGTCGTGTTGTTTTTGCACACTGCCCACCAAGGCACCCACGAGAAGCTAGGAGGTCCTGGATCAGTGGAGGAAACCTGTGCTCTTGTTCTTGTTCTTTATTAGGATCCCCATTAGCACTAGCATGAGCATTGGCTATTCTTCCTGGGGTCTTCACACTTTTTTGTATCTGATTTGAATGTGTAAAACAATAATTAAAAAAAAAAAAAAAAAAATGAGAATTATTATACCATACAAACTTAAGCAGTGTCAAATTGATAAACAAAAATATTACTGACTCTAAATTATATATAAACAAATGATCTACACTCACTGTCAAACATACATAAACAGCTCATAATTTCATGCAATTTAATTACAATGCTATATGAAGTGAAAACTAAAATGTTCATCCAATTTTAGCCGTCATAAGGCCAAACCGAAAATACAAATATTTGTACATAATAATTAGGGATGGGAATCACTCCACGAAACGATACGATCGCGATACTTAAGCCACGATACGATAGTATTGCGATTCTACGATATGCTAAGTATTGCGATACCATCTTTGTTTTGACTAACTTCCTGCCAATCCCACTGACTTGACCCATGACAGCACAAGAAAAAGCTCAGCGCCATCTAGTGGATTGAAAAAGCAATTCTTACCAAAAACTTTAATTTGGATTTGCTATTATGAATAGTTTATATAATAAATATCGATACTTGGCGCCCCTGTATCGATACAATATCGCCACGCAAAGTAGCGCGATAGAGAACCTAAGTCCCGCCTTCTACTTCCGACCCATGGGACCTTATTTCGGAAAAAATATGTATGGTAGTCAATGGCGAGAGAGAAATATTTTTTCGATCCCGTTTGAATTGGGCCATGAATTACTCATATGATGTTTGTCAATTTAAAAGATAATTTTGCAAGTCAAGAAAAAAAAAAGTTTGTCGTAAAACTGTGAAGTAACACTTAGTTTTGTGTGAATCCGCTAAATCTCTCTGGTCTCGCACAACACACGTCACCAACACCAAACTAGTTTTCTCGTTAAGAACTGCGTGATTGCTGTGGATAATATTAGTGTTGGCAAGGACAAGGTACACTCCCGTGTTTTGTTTTAATGTTATCCACAGCATACACAGCGATGACACAGTTCTTAACGAGAAAACTAGTTGCTAAAACAAAACACGGGAGTGTACCTTGTTAGCTAATGTTAGCTAGCTGACATTAACGTTACACATTACACTCGTTTAACACTCACCTCGGCTCTTACAGAACCGACTAACTCCCCTTTTGTGTAATAGCAGCTCTCAACATGCCCAGACGTTTAATACTAAGAAAGAGGTGAAATGTGCCAAGGTGACGGCCATCTTGGTGTTGGTGACGTGTATTGTGCGAGACCAGAGATGTAGTTCACAAAAATAAGACTTACTTCACAGTTTTACGACAAACTTTTTTTTTCTTGACTTGCAAAATGATTTTTTAAATTGACTAACATCATATGTGTAATTCATGGCACAATTCAAACAGGATCAAAAAAATATTTCTCTCTCGCCATTGACTACCATACATATTTTTTCCGAAATAAGGTGCCATGGTGGTCCACCGGAAAGGGAGGGACTTAGGATCTCTATACTATGCTGTATTGATTATTTCCCCCACCCCTAATAATAATACATACAGAGCCCTCTGGTTCTCAGGATGAAGGACCGCCTGCATGTGTCTAGACTCAGCTTTGGACCGTACCTCAAAGGAGAGGCTTGGATTTCTTGGGAAACTTTTCCTTCTTGTACACTGTAAATATTTTTGCCTCCTTTACCCGCTGCTTACCGAGCGTGTTTCCCCGGCTCTGATCACACACCACTGTCCTCTGAGCCTCGCTGTTTGATCTTTGATGTGGGCCTGAGTGTTTAAAGAATATCAAAGAAGCAGAAGCCTTCTGCAGATTATCCTCCGCAGCAGGACAAGTCTAGGCCTCCTTTAACCTTTCTGTTGTCTTCCTGGCAACTGGACAACCTTTGTCCTGGTGTTTATAAAACATATAGTATACATGGTTACCCACATTTTGGTTACACCTTTTAAGCCAACCTAAACCCAACTCATTACTTATCTTTTTTTTTTTTAAATGTAGTGTCAAAAAAACAAACATTCACTACCTAAAACCGATTTTAAAGGGGACCTATCATGCAAAATGCACTTTTTGATGTCTTTTATACATAAAGATGTGTCCCCGGTGTGTCACGCAGCGTCAGAAAATAAAACCCTCTCTCTTTTCCCCTGTACCCAAATCTCTAAAAACTGGGCTACAACGGAGCTGATCCAGATCTGCGTCCGATATGACGTAATATCGGAAATGTGGACCCACGGCCCTATCAGAAACGTTGCTATCAGAAACAATGCCCGACTGTTTTGGACGTAATATGGTCGGTGTTTACATTAGCATCGCTAACACTCAGAGCTAACCTGTACTGGAGAGCATGTGTGTGAAGAAGCAGGAAATAAAAAGGAACTCACCTTGTGGTATAACCGGCAAGAGAGAAAGCCTTTGAGCTCCATACTGTTTCAGAGATAATCCTTGATAATCCATGATATGGCGTTTCATCACGGCAGTATTTAGTTTAGACAGTAGCTGCCGGGTCCTGCATGAGCTCAGCCCCCTCCTTTTTATTTTTTAAAGCTTTATACCCCAAATCAGCACTTTTGAAACAGGAAGTGAAATAGAGGGATATGAGGCATGGCTAGAATGGGTGATCTGTTTGGTATTTGGAGCAAAACACTTCATAGACATGTTTTTTATATATTTGTATATATCTCAGACCTACGCTATTGCCTAAAAATAGCATGATAGGTGACCTTTAAAATAGAAACATTTGATGGATTAATGTCCTATATTTTCCGTCCAAGAGTATTTCCTTTAGACAAATATCATCTTTAAATGTTTTTAACAATATTATTTCTAAGAAGCATCTTTCATAGTTATGTACACACTCTAACTTTTCCAAACCATTTAATATTTATAATCTTTCTGTCCAAATATCATGTCCTGTTTTGACTGCTTTTTGGAAAACTAATATAAAAATACCTTAAATGTAAGACAATTAGTGTTCTGACTTATTTGGCATGATGTTTTGAATGTTATTGTAGTCATTAAGAACATTTCAAAGTGTTGTTTTAATATTTAAAACATACAGAGACATCATTGAACAACAATTAAAGTTTGCTTTTAACAGAATCTTTTAATAAATACTTATAATACTTTGTTTCTAAACACTTAAAATGACTTACAGTTTGTGAAAAAGTAAGTTTGCATATAAGTTGTGATCATGATGTTATTTGTGTGGCAATTAGATGAAAAATCCCATTGTTCTAACACAACAGGAAGCTTAAGTACTTGATTCGTTGTTAATTTTTGTACATGGGTTTGAGATTCTCTGCCTTGCCTCTTGTGTTGAAATGTGTTTTAATCTTGAGTTCATTGCTAACCGTTGGTTCAGTAAATCACCTGTAAATAAACCAGTTACTTCCTTATTTTGGCACATATTGTGCAACAGCAGATAGAGACACAGTGTGATATCTCTGTGTTTACTAATAGCTCAGATACTGTCCTGGCTTCATCATGTGATGCTGTGGTTCAGAGACAGCTGAGGAGCATGAGAGAGAGTTCACTTTGAACATTTCTGTTTTCTTATACTTGCTGAGGGTTGTTGATAGAACTGGAGAGACTACATAAGCCACAGGGCTCAGCTGTGGAAAGAGATGATAAAACTCTGAATCATTTCTATGCTCTATTATATTGACCTTATTGTCTAAACTCTTTTGCCATGTTGCTAACTCCATTTCTTCTCCTGTGGCACCTTTCTACTCACAGGTGAGCGGCCGGTCAGCTCTCCGTCACTATGGACGCCTGTGCTCGTATTAGAGGAGTCCCGATAAGATCCAGGGCCACAGTCCGGAAAGAGGTCTGTTTACTGAGTTACAGCATCTTATTCTGCTTCTATCTTTTGTGTTTTGTGTCTTTTGAAATGATATGTCAAGCCCCACCCTCCAGTCTTTGTTTATGGATGCCATTCAGTGTTGGAAATTAGTTCTAGCATTAGCCAAATGCTGTTATATTATGCAAGTTAATGCTAGATTTGCTTCACTAACCAGCCCCCCCAAAGAAGCAATATATTGAGTAGCTTGCGAGTAGTCTAGTCCACTTGCTACGAGGGTAGGTAGACAAAAAAATCTGTTTTTACATTCACTTGTAATGTTGTATGATATGTTAGGTAAGATGTTGTCGTACTTGTTTGTCCAGTTTGTTTAGATATGATAATGCAGTACTGAATTTTAACAGCTTGTTGTGTGTTTGTAGTCTGAAGTTGCTTCATGTTAAACTGCAGTTTCTAATGTCTATTTGAATATAATCTGTTAGCCAGGATAATTGTCTTGTGTAAAAGCAGGCAGATGCATAAAAGAAGTTTCACAAAATAGTCATGTTTTATGCATGCTACATTAATTGTAAAATACAGAGTATTTATTTCTCAAAAGTAATTGGAACATCATTTTCTACAGGCCTATAGGAGATTTATATAAAAAGATTACACATGTAGGGTAAATAAGTTAGTACAATAGCAAAGACATATAATAAATAAAAGAAAAAAACAGAAATCAAACGTCAAATACAAAAAAAGACCATATTTATTAGTTCTAGTTATACTTATTACATCTTTAAGTTACAGTCATCAAAGGGGTGATCTGCTGGGGTCATTTCGTTTAACATGTGTCTAAGCATCAGTATCCTTAAATCTATACATTGGTTTCTCATAATTTTCTATTGGGTAACCATTCACTAACTCAAATTATGTAATGTGTTTGAAGACTGTGCGTGATGTCGGGCCGCAGAGTGTGAAGAGCATCCTTAGGAATAAAAAGGAGCTTTGCAGCGTTGGCCTCGATCTGCCAAATAGAGACTCCACGAGACTGACGGAGGTTTGTCACATAAACACCAGCAAACATATCATATTCAAACATAAAAACACATCAACACTGACCCTAAACTGTGCTCTTTCAGATTCATTTTGTGTGTCTGCCTGAGCAATGTGAAGGAGAAGATGCCACCCAACAGGTATGTTTTAATTCATAATAACGAAACAACGCTTGTCAGGGGTTAGGTTAGGTTAAAGGTCCCCTATTATACTGTTTTTCAACAATATATTATGGTCTCAGATATATACAGAACCTGTCTCTGATTGGCTGAAACACCAAACAGATCATTGCAGCATCCCATAATCCCCTCTGTTTCAGCCCTGTTTCAAAGTGCTGATTCTCTGTGTTACTTTAGATGAAAATAAGGAGCCCCTCCCCACGCCCCTCTGAGAGAGATTTGGTTAAAAATAACACAATGGTGCTCTAGGAGGAGATTCAGGTGATAAGGTGGGGGGGGGGGTTACCTTGGTTGGTGATTGGCTAATGGTTACACAAGCCAAAACATCGTTATGACATCATAAAGTGGCCAAAATCTGATCAGCTCATTTTAAGACAGGTTTTTATATAAATGGATCAGGACAAAAGAGAGAGAATCTTTGTTCCTGAAACTTTCAGAGTCTCTTTCCACAGAGGGGACACATGTTGATGTAGAAGAGACATGAAGAAGAGGGGACACATGTTGATGTAGAAGAGACATGAAGAAGGGATTTTGCATAATAGGTGACCTTTAAGGATGGCTGCAAAGATAATTCACCTCTGTGTCTTCTTCTCCTTCTTCTTCCCCAGGCCATGTTATCTTTGCCAGGAGGACTGTGTGAGCTTCTCAGGTCGCTCCACGTTCACAGCCTGAAGAACGACGAGGTCCTGCTGCTCAAAGACTCCCGCAGGCTGACGGAGCACAAAGACGCCGGGCCTCATGTACGTCACAGATCTTACGTATTGTGCTCAGTCAGCACCTTTTTAAAGTAAAGTGGAAGTGAGCATAAAGGCAGGGAAGTGAAGGGGAGACAATAAAGGGAAGTGAGAATGAGATCATGTGCTCAAGTTGTATTGGGTTTAAATCAGAATCAGAAACAGGTTTATTGCCAAGTAGTTGAACACATACGAGGAAGGTGGAATTGGTGCATACATAAACACTTTTTTAAGAAATTGACCATAAAATAAAACAAGAAAACTATAATAACATTAAAATATAGCAATGTTTACATTACATTACATTACATTGCATTTAGCTGACGCTTTTATCCAAAGCGACTTACAATAAGTGCATTCGACCAAGAAGATACAAACTTGAAGAAAACAGAATCATAGAAGTACATTAGGTTTCATAGAGCCAGAACATTTCAAGTGCTACTCGACTGGCTTTAGATAAGCCAGTCCTTTGTTAGTATATAAGTGCTTTGTTAGTATATAAGTGCTTAGTTAGTATATAAGTGCTTAGTTAGTATGTAAGTGCTTAGTTAGTATGTAAGTGCTTAGTTAGTATATAAGTGCTTAGTTAGTATATGAGTGCTTAGTTAGTATGTAAGTGCTTAGTATGTAAGTGCTTAGTTAGTATATAAGTGCTTAGTTAGTATATGAGTGCTTAGTTAGTATATAAGTGCTTAGTTAGTATATGAGTGCTTGGTTAGTATATGAGTGCTTAGTTAGTATATGAGTGCTTAGTTAGTATATAAGTGCTTAGTTAGTATTAAGTGCTTAGTTAGTATGTGAGTGCTTAGTTAGTATAAGTGCTTAGTTAGTATATAAGTGCTTAGTTAGTATTAAGTGCTTAGTTAGTATATAAGTGCTTAGTTAGTATATGAGTGCTTAGATAGTATATAAGTGCTTAGTTAGTATATAAGTGCTTAGTTAGTATGTGAGTGCTTAGTTAGTATATGAGTGCTTAGTTAGTATTAAGTGCTTAGTTAGTATGTGAGTGCTTAGTTAGTATATGAGTGCTTAGTTAGTATATAAGTGCTTAGTTAGTATTAAGTGCTTAGTTAGTATGTGAGTGCTTAGTTAGTATATGAGTGCTTAGTTAGTATATAAGTGCTTAGTTAGTATGTAAGTGCTTAGTTAGTATATAAGTGCTTTGTTAGTATATGAGTGCTTAGATAGTATATAAGTGCTTAGTTAGTATATAAGTGCTTAGATAGTATATAAGTGCTTAGATAGTATATAAGTGCTTAGTTAGTATATGAGTGCTTAGTTAGTATATGAGTGCTTAGTTAGTATATAAGTGCTTAGTTAGTATTAAGTGCTTAGTTAGTATGTAAGTGCTTAGTATGTAAGTGCTTAGTTAGTATATAAGTGCTTAGTTAGTATTAAGTGCTTAGTTAGTATTAAGTGCTTAGTTAGTATGTAAGTGCTTAGTATGTAAGTGCTTAGTTAGTATTAAGTGCTTAGTTAGTATATAAGTGCTTAGTTAGTATTAAGTGCTTAGTTAGTATGTAAGTGCTTAGTTAGTATACGAGTGCTTTTTTTTTTTTTTACATGGAATATGGATTAAATATAGATATACCCGTACAATACAATACAATATAATTAAAGAAATATATATATGGGCAGTTACAATGTGCAAAATTGTGAAGGTTGTGCAGGACTGACAGTATTAAAATGAAAAAGATAATCTAACCCTTAGACAAAACCTTGGGTAACTCATCTAGTGCCAATGCCAATAAAGCTATTATAACAACTTAAAAGTATGCACATTTGATTACTTTATTGACAGATATCCGACCATCTTGTCAGATTTCTCATATTTTAAGTTTGACAATTATTTCGTAATTTTTTGTAGCTTTTGAAATGTAAAATCTTTGTTCCTAAAAAAGATTGACTAAACAGTTTCCTAATCTTATGGCTTTGTCTGCCTCTTCATGGAAGCAGACCAAGTCTTTTTCACGCTTTTGAAGAAGTGCAGGTTGGACGGACAGACACAGATGTGGTTTTTTCAGCCCACGATCGCACTCTTTTGCTTCCTGGTCCTGTGTTCTGCCCGTCCTGTTTGGGTACACTCTGCCCTGCTGCTCACTCTGTGGTTTTGACGGGCAATTCCGACAGTGAGACCTCCCACCTATCTCCAGCACAGAGTGATTCTGCACATGCTACAGATCAAATCTCAATCAGACATAGTGTACAGACATAACAATACAAAAGATCTTTCACACTATCAGCAGATTGTGGGACTTTTACAGTTAGACTCCATCTGCTTTTTGGTTACAAATAATGTCATTTTAATCTAAATGAGCAGAATACACCAGGCTTAACTGTGAGTTTTTCTCTCTTTCCCTCCCTGTCTTTTTCTCTTTCTCTCACATTCTGCTGCCTTTAGTGCTGGTTAAAGACTGTGTGTGTGCTGAGACATAATCCCAGCACTAGCTTCTACCCTCAGGCCAGCGTAGCTTCTCTGGCCGGTTTGCTAGGATGCTACATGGCAGGCGTTCGCTATGCGTTGGAGATCCAGGCTCTTCAGAGGGGCTCAGCTGAGTCCTGCCAGGCTGAGGAAGATGACACTAACCAGTCGGTCTCATCAATCGAGGATGACTTTGTCACAGCCCTGGAGCATCTGGAGGAGGATGACACAGGAGACAATCCCTGTACGTTTAACATCTAATGCTTAGTGGCATGTTGTAGCCTGTGGTCTCTTAAGTAGAACATCTTGTGATCCAATCAACTGAATATAGATACTCCTGCTAAAACAAAAAATGGAGATCTGATTTACAACCACCCTCTGTTTTTTTAATACCATTATGAATCACATGTGATGGCACGGCTAGTTTGGATTTTCCTCTCTTTTATATAATCAAAGCGCAATGGATAAACAGCTTTTGTTTCCGATTAGCTTTCTTAAATGGAATCATATTCCTCATCTTGAATCCCCTCTTTGTATGTACCATATAAACTATTTACTGCAGTATTTTTTACCTTTTTAAAAAACATTTTAATTATCCAGAATTGTGTATTTTGTTTATATTTGATATACTATTTTTCATTTTATTTTTAATTGTTACATTTTTTCCACTTTTTAGATTTTAGATAGATCTATCTATCTATCTATCTATCTATCTATCTATCTATCTATCTATCTATCTATCTATCTATCTATCTATCTATCTATCTATCTATCTATATCTATCTAAATATCTATCTATATAACCAGTTTCTTTCTTTCCCTTTCCATCTCCACAGCTGCAGGACCCTATCGCCATTTGAAGAAGCGTGACGTGGCATCACAGACAATCCCAGCTCACAGAAGAAAAAAGGAATTAGCAGGCTCCCGTATCATCATATGCTCATCGTCGAAGAGAAATGCAACCAAACAGAGTCCTGGTCCGGATGTTTCTGTCACAGTGCAGAGGTCATCGGGCCTTGAATCCCAGTGGACGTACTGCAGCCCCGGAGCTCGTGTGCCCTCCCCTGTGATCCATGTCAGTGAATCTGAAGACTCTGACGGCTCAAGCCCCAGCCCAATCATATTCCTAGATGAGGTGGGCTACCAGAAGAGCATGCGGGCCAAACTGGACATCCCCCAGGTGCCAGGGGGTCCCAGAGAGCGCGTTGAAGACTCAGACTCTGAAGTCAGTGAGTTCTTTGATAGCTTTGACCAGTTTGATGACTTGGACGAGTTGAGCTCAGATAACTGCACTCTCGCACTGCCTCTGGATGCGATCAGTGCCTCGACGTCACAGAGCAGTGGATTATCCAAATATGTGTCCAGGGGTTGCTCAACCAAGGGAATGAACCCTCACCGATTTGACCACCCAACTCTCCCAGCCAATGTGAAAAAACCCACTCCTCTGAAACCAGGCTCGCCCTACTCGCTTCACTCTGAGGTGCCTGACTCCCCTCGACCAATGCAGACCCCATCGGACGAGAACGGTGGCCCACTCTTCAGTCCTGTCAGCTCCTCGGCCTTCAGCCCCTTGGTTGACTCTAGTGGACCTCTTGAGTACTTCTGGAAGGCAGAAGAAGATGGACAGGACATCTTAGAGCTACGTAAACCCCAGGATCTCTGCTCTCTGTATAAAACCTACTCAGACTTTGCCAGCAGTCTTTCCAAAGAGATTCTGGGATCTGTGTGTGGCTACCAGTCTGCCGTTGACATCAGTGACAACAAGAATCTCAGCTGTGTCTGCCACAAGGAATTCGAGAACCCTTCAGGATACCTGATGAAGCTCTCAGAAATACAAGAGACAGTAACAGTGGGCGCTCTGCAGAAGAAGTCCCAGTCTCTGAAGGACGGCATTCAGAGGTTTGCCACTGACCTGGTGGAGATGAGCTTGGGCAGCGCGTTGCGAGACCTCCAAAAAGGTGTATCCTCCTGTACCACCACCTTGTGTCACCTGGCTGCCAGGCTCACCTCCTCAGTGTTCCAGATGGCTTTCCAGGAGATCGGTATGCGCCACGCTTACGTGTTGAAAAAACGGGCAATCAATGGATTGGCTGGCTTCCTGGTTGGAGAGGCTGTATCCGGGGCGCTGAAAGACTTCCTGACAGTGAAGAAGCAGATTTTCCACAGCACAGTGTCACAGTTCGCTGCTGAACTGGCTGAAGAGCTGGTGTTTGAAGGCATTATGGAAGTTTGTCAGTTCTCCCACCCCTCAACCCCTCGCACCCCTAGTGATTGGTCCTTTGGCCAAGGGAAAGAGGAGGAGGAGGAAGAGGAAGAGGTGGTTTGCTCTTATGCTTCTGACTTGTCTGAGTCTGTTATCCAAGAGGCCTTCATAGAGCTTTCTCAGGCTGATGTGTCCTTCACTAGCCAAGCAGCTATAAGTGTGTCTCTGGACAACATCTGTTATGTCAGTTCAGAGACCACTGGCGCTCAAACCTGCAGTACCTTTGCTAACCAGCAGGTTCTTAGTTCCAGCTCTGCTGCAGCAGCCCCAGGGCCCTCTGGAGAAGATGCTTCCTGTACGGTGAAGAAAGCCCTGTTCACTGTATCAGGCATGGCCAGCTGTATTCCTGTGCCCAAAGCAGGCCAAGCCCTCACCCACATCCATGATTCTGAGGAGACCTGTCAGTATGAGTCTAGCTTGTCAGATATCCAACAAAACAGCCCCAAAAGACTAAATGTGTCTGCCACTGACACACAAACTCACCTTCACAGTCATGGAACTCAGACCCCAACGCCTGGAGAAGACCACTCTCAAGGAAAGTCCTCTTTCCAAAACTTCTCTGGCAACATGGTGGATATGATAGTAACTGAAGCGTGTGAGCTAATAACTGCTTCTAAGGTGAAGAAGAGTTTCGGTGACTGTGCTGAATTCTTTACAAAGACTATCGGCAGCAGAAGGGATTCTTCTTCTCAGCAGGAAATGAAAATGACGAGGCTCCAGATTCCCCTTCAAAGCAGGGCGCTTGCTTCAGATATGTCTGTAGAGATCCTGGATATGTTAGAAACATCATCCCTGTTGAGCAAGCAACACCCCCAAGCATTCCTCACATTTCCTTTCAGACAAGCCAAAATAGAGCCAGCTGTGAGTTAGACCCCAAGAACAAAGGTGTGGCTGAAACACATCCTGTGATGATGCATACCCTTGATGTACCGGGCACCGAGATGGGTGGACAAAGGAGGACATCTGTTCCGGGGGATGACTCGGCTCAAAGCTCTGGACAAAAGTCTGGTGGGACTCCCGGCCCTCCTCCTTCTACCCCTCAGCAGCCCAGCGAGGTTTCCAAAGAGAAACAGATTAAACAGTTCTCAAAGAAGCTGAAAAGCAAGCTAGCCAAGGAATTTTCCCCTGCTACCCCACCTCCCACTCCTCACTATCAGCCTGAGCCGGGCCAGGGCCAAAAGACATCTCCCCCGAGGCAGACAAGGCTGAGTTCATGCTTAAGTTGATGAGGTCTCTCTCTGAGAGGCGGATGGCAATGAGGATGAAGAGGTTGAAGAATTGGCAGAAGAGGTGGAGTCGATGGCACTAACAAATGTCCAGAGACAGGAAGTGGCCGACGGGATTCAAACCAGATGTCCGCTCGCAGAATGTCCCACAAGGAAGCTTTACATTATGCCGAGCGATTGGCTTGCCATATTGTCTCAATGGCAACAGAGATGGACACTCTGGGAGTAGCGGAGGAAGAAGGAGAGATGAGCAAAGGCAGTGGAAGAAGGAGAGACAGTGTGGCTCAGTTCTCAGAGCAAACCCTAAACACCTTGTGGGTTTATGCCGGGGAGGTGGCCGGAGAAGTCATCAATGACGTGAAGAGGATGGTGAGCTCTGCACAGCAATGTCCATATCACAAAGATCTCAGAAGAAGGAGCTTTGAGAGATCTAGCTCTGAATCTTTGCACCACCAGTCTCCTCCTGGTGCAGAGCAGAATAAAGACTGGAGGGTAGGGCGGCTGGCTGAGCAGTGGTCTAATGACCTGATAGCTTCGGTCTTTCGGTCTCCTCCCTCCACTTCAAGCACGATGTCAAGCTCCAGCTCTGGCCTGTCCTCTGAGTATCCTAGCTGTGAGAGTGTGACGGACGAATACGCTGGCTACCTCATTAGGGTTCTGAAAAAGGAGGGAGGCAACAGGGAGTTAGTGCTGGACCAGTATGCGAGTCGTTTGGCCTACCGCTCCATAAAACTGGGCTTGGCTCATGCCAGTCGCAAGATTAAGAAGAGATCCTCTAGCACCCGGCTTTACTCTTCCAGGTCGCTGCCAGATGAATGGAAAGTGTCTGGAAGTGAGGCCTCGACACCCAAGAACAGAGATGAGTCGGTGGTTAGTCCTTCAAGTGACGCAGCTCAGTGTTGTTGCAGTGACTCTGAAGAGCAGAGTCAAAGGGAGTACATGGATCTGCTCAACTTTGCTGAGTCGTTAGCTTACAACATCACCTGCGATGTCACCCGCAAGCTGCATCTTTCCTCTGCACGACTTCCCAAGTCTCTCACTGACTCCTGTCTTTATAAGAAGTCCAAACTTGAAGACATGGCAGAGAACCTCATCAGGAACTCCTTCTCCTGCCCCCTGTTGTCCATGGAGGCGAAGAGCAAGCAGTACCACAGTACAGGAAGCTTGTATGACGGTGGCTACAGGGGTCAGGTGATGCAGGTTATTGAGCATTATGCCAGGAAAATAGTTGATGACACTCTGAAGATGAGCATGGCTTCAGTTGGACAGTCATCCCGGGAGCACCCGAGGAACCAAGGCCACGAGAGACACTCTCACACCCAGAGGTTGTCTGAAGGCCAATCGCTGGGCCATGCTCTTGGGGAGAGGACATGCCGTTATTGTCAGGTCCAGGAGTGCCCATACTGCACCAAACCTAGCAGGCACCACCACCAGCCTGTACTTCAGAGGAGGAGAAGGAGGGAAGATGGTCAGGCAAGAGCTGAGCGTCTCCCCAGCCTGGAGATTCCCAAGATCCACATCGACCTGGACCACAGGGCAATGTTTGCAGAGGAGATGGTGTCGATGGCAATGGAGACAGCTAAACGTGAGCTGAGCAACACCAGCCTGAACGCAGACAGCGGCATCGGGCATGATGGAGCCAGCTATGCTGAGAGTCTCACTGCTGAGATCATGACGTCGGCCATATCCAACATCTGCCTGCCCGGCAACATCAGGTAACCAACCGTGATTCAGTCTATTAGTTGTTTTTGATGTTTTTTCATTTCAATAGGTTTTCGTTTGATGGCTAGAGCAACAAATACCTAGTGTACCTTTTAAGGAGCTTTGTTAAGTTGACTTTTGATATATATATACGCAACGTGATTCTTATCGCATTTAAAGGTCCCCTATCATGCAAGGTATTTTGAGCAAAACACTTCATAGACATGTTTTTTTATATATCTGAGACCTATAATATATGCCTACAAATAGTATAATAGGAGACATTTAAGGTGCTTTGTATATGTATTGTACTTTTGCATATATACGCAACATGATTCATATCGCCTTCAAATTTAAGTTTGTTTTACTAGCCTATTTATTCACCCTTTCACCAAGTTTTGTTTCTTCCTTAAAACTCCTGACAAATCCTTGGTGGGGGTAAATACTGCGCTTTAAAGCTGCTTCTAGATGTTTAGTATGTTTATATGTTTTTCATATTTATATGTTACCTTACTTTACCTATAGGCGCTTTCACACCAAGTACTTTGCCGTACTTAGTTCCCCGTACTTAGTTCCCAGCACTTAGTTGCCAGCACTTAGTACCCCCATGGAACTAAAGAGCAGATCGCGTTCACACCGGAATAAGTTCCCTGAGGGAGGATTAGGCAAATGAAGCCGCTGACGTCACTTCTTCTTCTTCTGCTTTGGGTTTACTGGCAGGCCGCAAACAACTTCACGGCGTATACTGCCACCCGAAGTCCCCGGCCGGAAGTCCCCGGAGTTGGGGACTGGCTTCAGTAGAAGCTGCTGGGACTCCCAGCAGCTTCTACTGAAGCCTTCCGAGTAAATCGCCAGAACGCCGACACCTCCTCATCTCCCCGCTCCCATGTTTTCTTTTGTGTTGCCATAAGTTAGTCTCTCTCCGTTGGTGTGCGGGGCTAATGCTAATGCTAATAATGCTAATGCCAGCAAATACAATGGCGGCTACACAAAACTTTTTCCGAGTTTTACGGGGCGTGGTTTGCATTTCGCCCAGCCAATCAGAAGTTGGAACCTTTTTCTCCCCAGGAAAGTACCTGCTCTCTAGCAGGCACTAAAAAGGGGGGAAAAGGTTCGCAAAAAAAGTTCTAGTTCCAGATATTTTTGGTTTGAACGCAAAATCCCAGGAACTATCGGAACTATTCCTGGGAAAAGTACTCCGGTGTGAAAGCGCCTATTGTAATGCATTCAGAGAATTGTCATCCTTAATTCCGTTTTTGTTTTTAAAAGCTTTTTGTCTTCTTCCATCCCTCTGTGTGTTTAGCTTCCCCTTTAGGGAAGTTGCTGAGTCGTCCGTGTCCCAGCAGCTGAGTGTGGGAGACGACAGTCTGGGCAGCTGGTCTAACCTGAGCTTTGAAGACGAGCATCAGGACGATAACAGCAGCTTCCTCCACCTCAGCGACAGGTAGACAACCACTACCTTTCTCATACATAACATATCAAATACTCATTTTCCTGCTGGGTACCTGTTGCAGATTTACACTAATACCCTTAATCGATTCAAAAAAATATATATATTAGTGTTTGGATCTGGCCAATGTTGTAGTATATGTATTAACACACATCTGGTTTTACTATTGCTGTCATATTATGAATAATAATAATAATCTTTATTTGTATAGCACCTTTCATACAATAAGCGCAGTTCAAGGTGCTTCACATAGACATTTCAAAGAACATTGATATCTCACAGAATACAGTTACCAGTTAAAAACAAACTAAAAATAGCATAGAGTAGACTACATTTAGTAGGATAAATGCAAATCCAACACACATCAGATGACAGGTTAAAATGCATCGCAATGCATTGAGAAAGTGCAGCAGAGAGCAGGAGTTTGCTTCCTAAAAGGCTAAAAAAAAATTAAAGACTTCCACCTAATACTTACTTACTTTATATCATGAGGTGGCTATCTGCTGGTAATGGCTTGCTAGCTCTTCCAGTCTTTCCTTATTCTGCTTTTTTTAGGTGACAATAAACTATGTTTGTTCTGATAAGTAAGCATATTTAAAAACACAGATTCTTTTATAGTGGGATTTATGCTCATGTTACTGGCCATCTTTACATTTTCTACCAGTAGCAGCAGTTATAAACCCCTGCTGTACACCGGTTACAGTTTTTTCCTCCCAGAGTTTCCCAGCAAGTATGCAGTGATAATTTATTTGATATGATGACAGCTGCTGCTGCTTTAATCTCACAGGAGATAGAGTTGCTTTTCCTAACAGCGTGGCAACAACAGGTGGCACATTATTCCATCTCTCTCCCACATACTGTATGTGCCCGCTGTGTTTGAACAATCTAGTCATCAGATCTTAAATATTTCAAAGATAGCAGCAAGAAAAAAAAATCTAGGATATAAGGGAATATACATTTTCTCCGGTCAGCTCAGTTAAAGATAGTAGCATTTATTTAGCTATGGACTCAGTACTTAAAGGAAAGCTATCACCGCAAAATGATCATTTCATATATTTTTTTAAACTTACAAACTTTTACACAACTCATGCAGTATAAACCAACTCTCATTTATCCAGTAGTATGTCCACTACCCCCCAAATGTATGCATTTCTTTAATAAAGCCTTGCTATTTAAAAAACCTCAAAATATTCCTCCTAGATTTTCTCAGAACTTTAAATCAGTACTTAAAGGTAGGGTAGGTAAGAATGGAGAAACCAGCTCGAGTGCGCTAGAATTGAAAATACACAACCGGAAAAAATCTGCCCCTTCCTTCAACTTCCTTACAGAGCCCCTCCTCCAACACACACGAACGCGCACATGACCAATGAGGGCACGAGATAAGTTTGTGCACGAGATGGAAGGCTGACAGGCAGGTAGGCCATCCAGTTATTTTAGCCGGGCCGGGTGAGATGATTGGTCGTGCTTTTTACAGTACTACGGCTTCCACAGATGACATTTTTTTATGTATTTATTGTCAAAGCATTTAATGTATTCATTGCTATCGGGATGTTAAGAGCATTCCATGGAATATAACAACAAGTGTTTCTGAAGTGAATTACCTACCCCACCTTTAACAGTATTCAAGGTAACACAGGGGGAGTAAATGATACACAAATAGTCATTTTGGAGGTGAAGTATTCCTTTAAAAAATGTGGTTATTACATGTGAATCTGTGCTGTCCATCTCCTCAGACCCAGAAGAATAGAGGAACATTTTTTATTGCTAGTGTTAGACATTGTTTAGCAGGAGTCTCCTGTGGTTGCAGTGTGAGGCTTCCCAAGGTCAGCGCAGGGCACAGTGTATTGTTTGGGATTCTCATTTAGACTTCACTGCTAAAACGCAATTTTGAAACTCACCACAGGGATAAGCACCAAGTAGTAGTTGTGACAGAACTGGCCCTTCTGTTCTTGGATGGACATCAGTGCTATATTTGTGTATGTATGCAAAAAAGAAAGGGAGAGAGTGAGTGAGTTTCGGCGCTCTAAGTGACGCGGTCTACTGCCTCTGGGAATATAGCGGTTGAGATTTCTGGCAGAAGTGGATATCACCATGGATTTAAAACTGACAACATTTGCATTTCTTTCCCAGGAAACATATGTGTTAGCATGTAGTTTTTTTTCCATCAGGGCCAAGTTAATGTACCAAAATATTGTCGAAAGGTGTGTCTTTGAGGGCTCTTTTCACTTCGGGCGGTGATTCAAAAGGATCAAAGTCCAGCATGTGTAACTCTTTTGTCTCTCTTCAAATTCCCACTGCAACCAAAACACAATCCCACTGAAACTCGGCAGATGAAAGAACCGGAAGATGAAACAAAAACACCTTGAAGGGTTTATTAAGACACTGATGATAGACTAAATGAAGCAGCGCTCACCATGTGTCAGTCCCTCTCACCGCAGAGAGAAAGCTATGTGAGGTAATGCAGATTAACAGAGCTATTTTTAGGTATCAGAAATGTACTGTGAGCGCTGCAGGCCACAGTGTGCAGGTTCCAGCCAGCAGGCTAATCATTGACTAATTGCAGAGTGTGCTTGTTGTGCTTTTGTTGTCAGCTGGTTGTCCTGCAGGATTTACCGGATTATGTTAAGACAAGAATGCCATGATCTCACGTTTTGAGCCTTTAAGCAACAAATGGTTTCCATCAACATTTACAGATGATTCAGTGACGGTGGAAAAACCTGCATCATTTGGAGAATCCTCCTTTTGATTTAAAGGGACACAATCTAAAATGCTTCCTCTTACCTGTAGCGTCCTTTATTAATATAACATATTGTGCCGTAGTTGCCCAGTGTTGGTGATTTTGTCCGTAAAGATGTCGACCTTTTCTTTAATATAATTCCCAACAATCCTGACTGATATCATGAAATCTAGAAAAATATATTTATTTGTTCTAAGTGTATTTTTCAGCGCTTTTTCTGCCATTTATTTCCATTATATTGGAGAGGAGACAAAGCTCTCTATGCCCAATGTCTGCAACACTTCTCTCACCTAGACATTGCAGATTGATTACAGGTTACAGGAACAATACCACATTAGATAAGATTACATTTTATTGTCATTGCACAGAGTACAAGAACTGGGACAATGAAATGCAGTTAGCATCTAATCTAATTGCCGTGTCATTTAGATATGACAGATATAAAATCCTCAAGTATATCAACTGTATTAAAAGATACAAACACTAGCAGTGGTATAAATGTTGAATACACCATAAAGATAATAAAACATAGACAGTATAATATAGACAGTCGTATAAATATGGATACAATATGGACTAGTTTAAAACACTTTGTATAAATAATATGAATATATATGACTACGTATAGACGATATAACCAGTATAGACAGTTATAAATAAAATAAGTAAATACAAGTGCAAAGAGTCGGTCACTGGGTCATTTAAAGAGGCCCTATTCTGCTCATTATCAGGTTTATATTTGTATTTAGTGTCTCTCATGTGACATGTTACATGCTTTAATTAAACGCAAACATTTCCCAATTTGGGATCACTAAAGTACCTCTTATCTTTATTTTATCTTATCTTACAGCCAATAGGATAAGTCAACTGTGAACATTCATAAACACACCTCCGCCCCTCAAAGACTGCAACCACTACTATTTAGAAAGATGTATGGCTATTTCACTTGCATCCTTTGGCCGCTAAAACCCTTTATGAACACACAGTTAGAAACACACTACATTTATTGTACATTTAACGTTTTTAGACTGTAATTGTAAATATGCACATTGACATTGAATGTTATCTCGTTGCACTGTCATCGCTACTACCTCTGCTTTTACCACTCTTATTTATTTATTTGTGTCTATGTTTTACTACAGTGAGAGTTGCCAAAGTAATGTCGTTGTAATTTATGATGACAATAAAGATATATTCTATTCCAGGGTGTCCGCGGGGTCTTAAAAAGTATTAAAAGTTGATCAATCAATTTAGCGAAATTTAAGGCTATTAAAAAGTATTAAACGGCATTTTCCAAGGTATTACATTTTGTAGCTTGTTTTCAATAAGTATATAAACTGTCCAAAGAGGTTGTATTCTACAGTCTGCCTGAATGTAATCAGTGCGTAGGTGTGTAGTGTGATTCTGTGTAGTTTATTTATGGCATCCCGTTGGATTTGACGTCATCTGAACAGGACATCGCACACTCACTGCTTGATAGCGCGCGAAGGTCCGTTTACGCCGGTTGTTAAACAACATCGTTATGGGGAAATGCAAGTTTGCGTCCAAATGGTTGGAAGATAAGGAGGAAGGGCAATCAATACTGTATATAGTAAATGTGAGGTAAAGTGTGTCGCCAATGTAACCGGTTAAAACTCCAAGTGGTGATGAGGTCTTAAAGTGCCAGTGAAGTGCATTTTTTTGCGCCAAAATGAAATGGCAGTTTCATTTCTTACATATAATTGTACCTGTTCATGGCTAAAATAATTGTTTAGGAAGTGCGAGGGACGAGATAAACATCGCAAATTTTTCAGAGTCTGAGCCTACCGCTGCTGCAGACGATAGCGGCTGTGACGTCACAAGATGGGCCCAGTTGTGATTGTAAACATGGCGGAGACTTCGGAAAGTGATACTGGTGCGAGAGAAATGAGTGATTTTGACAGCTTTTCGGACAGGATAGATGAGGAAAGTGGCCATGGAAGTCAATTTAGTTGAGGACAATATTTTGTCATAGATCTAGAGTAGATCTACACACAGGATTGGCCATCACCTGATCATACATTCATCTGTTCATAGCATGATGCAACATTCATGTTCACATGCAGTGTTGTGCTAGTTACTGAAAACCAGTAACTAGTTACAATTACTAGTTACTTCACTACTTACACCAAAAAGTAATGCGTTACTGTGAAAAGTAACTTTTTAGTTACTTAAAAAAGGGCACCCATTAATGCCCTTATACTGTAGCCTTCATTTCAGTACTGTTATTGCATCGGAGAATAATACAACCTGTTGATCAACTTGACATGCATTTGCATCACTGAACTCTGCTAAGCAATGTGGTCTATACAAACACAAACACAAAGATATGTTTCAAAGTGCCAATCCAGCCGCTGTTGCTTAGGTGGAGGTGGAGTGGCGTCGGATGAGTCTGGGTCTGTGGTCTTAGCTACTAGCTTCGTCCCAGCATGTTGTTTCTGCAGATGTTTCAACAGATTTTAATTGCTGTTTTGGGCAGTCGATAGGATCTTTGACCCGCCAAGACACAACTTACATTTAACTAAAACGTTCTTTTCTTTGTGCTCGACAAAAGTGAAATAGTGAGAATATCTCCAGGCGGAGAAACTCGACTTGAGCTCTGCCGCCGCCATGATAGTCTTGTTAGTAGACACAAACACAGTGGCCTTTATTTTTCATAAACAATCTACGAATCTACGAAACAATAACACCAGCCACTCACCTTCATCTTTTGGTAACAGAAACATCGCCACTTCGGCAGAATTGACATTACCACAGCCAGCGGCAATGCATCGCTTCCCGTGTGTTTTTCCTCCCTTTTTCTTCACTGTCGCCTCCATTGTCAGGTTTCCTCGATTGGCAATCACTTCCAGTCGACTGCGAAAAACTTTCCAATAAAATACTCGCTCAAAAACGTTGGTAAATTCCACTTTGAAACAGAGACAAAATGAACGGTGGTGAATGTAAACACTTCGGCTGAGCCCATCTTCTGACGTCACGCAGTAGATCGCAAGCCACGCCCACGAAGGCGGATTTCCCAGCGGAAAATTCCAACTCGTCAAATTCGTTGCTATTCCAACATCTTTTATATGGGTTCCAATGGACAATTTTGGTCATTACTATACGTATTAGCATAACAGATCATGCACCGGCGCACACTTCACTGGGTCTTTAAAATGTATGGAAAGGGTCTTAAAAAAGGTCTTAAAAGGTATTACATTTGACTTCAGGATTCCTGCATATACCCTGTATTCTATTCTATAGTGGTGCATAACTGTCCTTCTCTCTCCAGTAGCAATGGGAACAGCAGCAGTTGGAGCAGTCTGGGTCTGGAGGGGGAGGCGTGTGAGGAGCGCATGTCCTTCTCCCCTTCTGACAGGTTGGTCAAACACCCGTTACACATGGGGGGTCAAAAAGAAAACTGTCCAGTCATTGAGTTTACTATGAAGCCAAAAAGAAAGCATGTCAAACATCCACCAGTGGAAAATCTCAGCAGGAAATTGGAGACAGGGAATTGCTTCATCATATATTTCATTTTGATTTATACCTCGTCTCATACTCGGAACCACCAGTCCCTTGCATGACCACACAAAGCTCCAAACATAAATAGTCCTGACATATGCTTGTTGATGTCTGTGTGTGATGTATTGCTCAAGATGTGCTGTTTCCGCACTGCTTTCATGTGATTGCTTATTAGGACCATTTATGATATGGTTATATGTCAGTGTTCTTTCCCTAAATGCATGTATGCTATTTGACAGTTTAAACCTACTAATAGATTGTAATTTAATTTGTGTAGGTGCAAATTCATGAAAAAACCCTGAGATTTAATTCAGCATTAACACAGTGAATCTGTACTGCAAGCCATTTATAAACATGCCGTTGTTTTTCAGAATGGTGGATGTGTTTTTGCATGTGTAGCAGTGCAGAAATATCAATCACCATGATCATCAACATGTGCTTGTAGGAAGCCGCAGTACCATCAGAGTTTGAGACTCTTACCACTGAACAGCAATCGTTTCAATGCAAAACCCTGCCACATTCTTTTTTTTAACAACTTCCATGTTTTCTGGGTTTTATTTACCATCAACGACAGGGTGTCCGCGGGGTCTTAAAAAGTATTAAAAGTTGATAAATCAATTTAGCGAAAATTAAGGCTATTAAAAAGTATTAAACGGCATTTTCCAAGGTATTACATTTTGTAGCTTGTTTTCAATAAGTATATAAATTGTCCAAAGAGGTTGTATTCTACAGTTTGCCTGGATGTAATCATTGCGTAGGTGTGTAGTGTGATTCTGTGTAGTGGATTTGACGTCATCTGAACAGGACATCGCACGCTCACTGCTTGATAGCGCGCAAAGGTCCGTTTACGCCGGTTGTTAAACAACATCGTTATGGGGAAATGCAAGTTTGCGTCCAAATGGTTGGAAGATAAAGAGGAAGGACAATCAATACTGTATATAGTAAATGTGAGGTAAAGTGTGTCGCCAATGTAACCGGTTAAAACTCGAAGTGGCGATGAGGTCTTAAAATGTATGGAAAGGGTCTTAAAAAAGGTCTTAAAACGTTTTACATTTGACTTCAGGATTCCTGCATATACCCTGAACGAGCTTCCCGCAGACATCTGAAGTCAACAACAAGACTATCAGTGCCTTACATGCATGATCAGTGATGAGTAACATTGACAAAATATGTATGGTGATATTCGTCACCTGCGCTAAGCTAAAGGTGGCTAATGTTGGGCTATAAAGGAACTACAGCACGGTCACATGACTTCACGTCACCACCGCTAAGCTAAAGGTGGCTAATGTTGGGCTATAAAGGAACTACAGCACGGTCACATGACTTCACGTCACCACCGCTAAGCTAAAGGTGGCTAATGTTGGGCTATAAAGGAACTACAGCACGGTCACATGACTTCACGCCACCACCGCTAAGCTAAAGGAGGCTAATGTTGGGCTATAAAGGAACTACAGCACAGTCCCATGACTTCACGTCACCACCGCTAAGCTAAAGGAGGCTAATGTTGGGCTATAAAGGAACTACAGCACGGTCACATGACTTCACGCCACCACCGCTAAGCTAAAGGAGGCTAATGTTGGGCTATAAAGGAACTACAGCACGGTCACATGACTTCACGTCACCACCGCTAAGCTAAAGGTGACTAATGTTCATCGTTATGTCGTTCAGTAGTCTCATTTAGAAACCACAAGAGACATCATTTAGGTATTTGGATAACAGTCAAAATTAGTGCCTTTCAGTATGTGGCAAAATGTGCTACTTTTTGCCAATTGCAGCAAATACACTGCTGGGTTCCTGCTCTTCATGCACTGCCATTAATACAAAAAATGAAGTAACATTGGTGTTGTTTTGGTGATTGTTGCTGCCCTGCAGTCTAAGTTCTTAGTCCTCCTCACTTCTGTTTTGACAATGTCATTACTGCTTCATTATCCTCTTCATAAAGACAGTGAAAGCCTTCTTAGAGAGTGATATGCTTATGATATCATATTTAACAGAGTCTAAGTGTCTGTAGCCGCAGGTGTGTCAACAACACGGTGATTAACAATCTTATGAAGCAGAGAAATTACTGTTTACCTGTTGGGCACGTCACACAGCGAATAGTTGAACTATTGACAGAATGGATACAGAGTAGATTTCAGAATGGAGAAAATAAACATTCGCACTTATTGATATGTACTCTTAGTCACCAGGTCTTAACTGACAAAAGACTTTAAAGTAGGAAAGTACATTTACAGGAATATAGAGAAAGCATTGACGGGAAATATGCAGGTTTCTTTTGTTTGCAGTGCATGTGGCTTTTGATATGCTCATACCAAAGGCTGTTAGCTTTAGCATGCTTATTGTCGTCTGTATCGTCTTTCATGAAGCTCCCGGACATTTCTCCCCTCTCTCTGACCTGTGTGACATTTCTCATCCAACAGTGACAACACAGAGGACAAGGAGACGGAGGTCAAAGAGGAATCCAGCGGTAAGGATGTTTCACATACTGTACATTAACCCTAATGTGTGTGCCATACAACATCTTGTATATATCTTTTTTTTATGTCCTTTTCGGCCTTTAGGTACCTTATTATTGAGATTTGATTTGGCCTTTGACTTCTTGTTGTGTAAGAACGTCCATGAATTTAACTCGGTTGTTCCTCCTGGCAATGAAAAGTAACAAAAGAGGATTTATTTGTCTCGAATTGTGCCTAAATTGAGTGGATATGTAGTCGACATTAAATAGTGTGTAAGGAAATATTATGTAATGTTTCTACGCTACGATTCATTTGATTTTCTGCACATGGAATTGTGTAAGAACAACTATGTACTACTGAATGTCTGTTTTTGTCACAATGTGGAATAAAGACACATGGTGATAAAACAAAAAGATAATTTTGCTAGCTACAACTTCACCTGTGAGAGCAGGGTTAATGCTGGGTTTTCTATTTCAATAAAAGCTTTTCAGAACAAGAAAATACCAGTTTTTGGCACAAGAACAAATCTAAATGTCTACCATAGCACTTCTTTTTAGACAGCAGAGGAAATTGGGGAAAGATAGAAAACCCCCCATCTTGCTCTTTCCTCTCTTTGGGATTCAGAACAGTTGGCCTCGATTTTGGGATGTGCGTGTGTACGTCTGCCTGTCTGCAGCCGGGGATTTCACCACCCCCGTATTCAGCCACACTGATGCTCATTCAGCCACTAGCCACTCCACTCCCTCCACAGAGTGTGTGTGTGTGTGTGTGTGTGTGTGTGTGTGTGTGTGTGTGTGTGTGTGTGTGTGTGTGTGTGTGTGTGTGTGTGTGTGTGTGTGTGTGTGTGTGTGTGTGTGTGTGTGTGTGTGTGTGTGTGTGTGTGTGTGTGTGTGTGTGTGTGTGTGTGTGTGTGGTGTGTGTGTGTGTGTGTGTGTGTGTGTGTGTGTGTGTGTGTGTGTGTGTGTGTGTGTGTGTGTGTGTGGGGCCCCCATCATTGGGTCTGTTGTACTGTGGGAGCGTGGGAACCGGGCACTGAGCAGAACAGGAAGTGGGACTGCTACGTATGTGCAATTATTGTATTTGTCTGTCTTTAGGATGCGCTGAAGACAACAACACACTAATGTACAAACCCACTTATGTGACTGATCAGTGTGTGATTACTGTATGAATCCACTCTGAATGACTGGGCTTGTTATTCATAGTTGGCTTCACTGACGTTTTTTCTCTGGAGCTCTGATGAGTTAAACGCCGGTGAAATGACTCCTCACTTTTAAATGAACATGTAAACCACCTTGGGCTGCGTCAAGCATCAGAATCAGAATACCTTTATTCGTCCCACAGAGGGGACATTTACATTGTTACGGCAGAAAAGAGCCAAAGACAGCTTAATGTTACCTAAGAAGCATGCATACCACTTTTTTAAAAGGTAAAAAAATATATAATAAAAAAGTTACACAATTTACAAAAAACACATCCTGTAACAGTTCTGAGGATTTAGCAGCCAGGTATATTGCACAGTTATTAACGGCATTTATATATATATTCACATATTGCACATAGTTGATATTTAACAACAAGGAGTGACCGAAGATTTTCTACACTGTAGCTATGTACGTATGATTAATAAAAGCCTTGAACCTTGTTATAGACACATGAAAGATGCTATATAAATAAAGTTTATTATTATTATGTGCTGCAGGGACCCTCTGTGTGGACCGGACCCAGCTGCAGGCCCCCCCCCGCACGGCGCTGCTCGTGGTGAACTCGGACATCAGGGAGCTGGGCCGCGGCCCTCAGCAGGCGACCCTTGACCCCCAGCTCAGGAGCATGCTGCAGTGGGTCGCAGCCTCCATGGCCGACGCCCCTCAGATCCAGATGAGTCCTGACAGAGAGCTGCAGCAGGTGAGACCTCCTCTCAACATCTGCACTACCAGCACAATGGCTTTATTACTAAACTTTCCTTAAAGGTCACCTATTATGCAAAATCCACTTGTTCATGTCTCTTCTACATCAACATGTGTCCCCTCTTCTTCATGTCTCTTCTACATCAACATGCGTCCCCTCTTCTTCATGTCTCTTCTACATCAACATGTGTCCCCTCTTCTTCATGTCTCTTCTACATCAACATGTGTCCCCTCTGTGTAAAGAGACTCTGAAAGTTTCAGGAAAAAAGATTCTCTCTCTTTTCATCCTGATCCATTTCTATAAAAACCTGTCTGAAAATGAGCTGATCAGATTTTGGCCACTTTATGATGTCATAAAAAATGTTTGGCTTGTGTAACCATTAGCCAATCACCAACCAAGGTAACCCCCCCCCCCACCTTATCACCCGAATCTCCTCCTAGAGCAGCATTAGGCGCTTTCACACCAAGTACTTTGCCGTACTTAGTTCATCAGAACTCTTTAGTTCTGATGAACTAAAGAGCAGATCGCGTTCACACCGGAATAAGTCCCTGAGGGAGGATTAGTCAAATGAAGCCGCTGACGTCACTTCTTCTTCTTCTGCTTTGGGTTTTCTGGCAGGCCGCAAACAACTTCACGGCGTATACTGCCACCCGAAGTCCCCGGCCGGAAGTCCCCGGAGTTGGGGGCTGGCTTCAGTAGAAGCTGCTGGGACTCCCAGCAGCTTCTACTGAAGCCTTCCGAGTAAATCGCCAGAACGCCGACACCTCCTCATCTCCCCCGCTCCCATGTTTTCTTTTGTGTTGCCATAAGTTAGTCTCTCTGTGTTTGTGCGCTGGATTAATGCTAATGCTAATAATGCTAATGCGAGGATAATAAAATGGCGGCTTCACAAAACTTTTTTCGAGTTTTACGGGGCGTGGTTTGCAATCCGCCCAGCCAATCAGAAATGGGAACCTTTTTCTCCCATGAAAGTCCCTGCTCTCTAGCAGGGACTGAAAAGGGGGTGGAAAGGTTCTCATGAACTAAATTCTAGTTCCGGATTTTTTTGGTGTGAACGCACATTTTCGGAACTATATCGGAACTATACTGGGAAAAGTACTGCGGTGTGAAAGCGCCTATTGTGTTCTTTGTAACCAAATCTCTCTCAGAGGGGCGTGGGGAGTGGCTCCTTATTTTTCATCTAAAGTAACAGACAGAGAATCAGCACTTTTGAAACAGGGCAGAAACAGAGGGGATTATGGGATGCTGCAATGATCTGTTTGGCGTTTCAGCCAATCAGAGACAGGCTCTGTATATATCTGAGAACTATAATATATTGATGAAAACAGTACAATAGGGGGCCTTTAAACTTAAATGGAAGAAGTCATTCTTTCCGTTTCTGTTGATGTTTGTTTTAAAGGTTAGCGCTCTTCTCAACATCTTCACGACCAGCACAATGGTTTTATTACTAAACACTTAAACAAAAAGCCACTTAAATGGAAGAAGTCATTCTTTCTGTTGATGTTTGTTTTAAAGGTCTTTACTGTGGTCTCCTGGTTACTACACTTAGCTTTGCTGTGGACACAAACCGCTGGAAAACCACAGCTCATGCAACAATTAAGTAAAACAGGTGGTAAAATATATTCATATATAAGTGCAGTAGTTATAATCCTTTTTCCAAAATCAATAAAAAGTCCTTGTATTCAAACTAGTTGTTGTGTACTTCCTGGAAACGGCTTCCCTTGTTAGAGAATCAGAGTGTCTGGACCTCCCTGTGGAATAGATCCGTTTCTCTTACCTGCTACAAATCAATTTACAAATGCTAAACATCTCTGTCTTCACCTGTAATTACGGATTTGCTAAATAATGATTTACAGCTCCAGGGTCACATTTCAAAACAGTCAATTCACTCAGCGAAAGTTACTTTAAAAGTATGATTGACACACCTTGTTCCTGCTTTGACTTGACTTCCTGCCAGGTCATAAATCTGCTCGTTAAAGTGCCAACTCATCAACATAAGCCCTTCACACAACCAAAACACATCCTCCAAACATTTCTCAAGTCACTGAACATGGGGCGATGAGCACAACATTAAGTGAATCTTCAATACAGCAGTGGCGAGCCGTGACTTTTATACCTAGGAAATCTTGCAGAAACTGCTCTGGACAAATACATATTTTTGGCTCTATCCAAGTCCCCAAAGATCATTAAGGTCCGCCCATCCTCCACATCTGCACTATTTCCCGTCTTTGATTCATGAGGCATGACTCGACATCATAAATAAGATTAGATAAGATAAGATAAGAAGTACTCTATTGATCCCAATTTGGGAAATGTCTGCGTTGCAGCAGCATCAAAAGACAAGGCATTGTACATAAGAGAAATGAAAAGACTAGAAATAAACAATCTAAAATGTAAACGTCTCAAATAGAAATAAAATAGCATTAAAAAAAAAAAGTAAAAAATATACATGTGGAAATACAAATTTACAAAATATAAGCAGGGTATTATATATACATGAATTGTGCAAGAAATGGATTATTAAATATTAGATTGAATATAAATGTAAAATGTACAGTGTGATTTTAAGTCCAGTTGTCAAAGAGAAGCTATGGAGCAGGGATATAATACATCTTGATAACAATGAATAAACCTCAGGTGGCCTCCTTTGTGCTTGTGTATATGCAGAGATGGCAAAAGTACACACATCACATTTAGTCAGTAGAAGTACTGACTAAACTTCTTTACTCAAGTCAAAGTAAAGAAGTATGGGCTTTGAAATGTACTTAAGTAAAAAGTACCCATAACTAGCAGCTGTTTTAAAGAGTACCTGACCTCCCTTTATATTAATAGAACAATAATGTCATTGTTAGCTAATGAATGTTTCCATGCTGAACAACGGCAACATGACAACGTTTTCATTGGTCCCTCTTCTTTAGAGAAGACCAGGAAATGATGGATACACGGATCGTGTTCAAATCAATAGGCACGCAATGACTCTAAATAATAATGATCACGCCACCAAACACACATTCAGACTAAAGGAACCAGCCTGTTTGGAAAATGGAAGAAGTAGAAAGTTCAGGTATTTGGGTTCAAAATGTAAGAAGTAGAAAGTACAGGTATTTGGGTTCAAAATGTAAGAAGTAGAAAGTACAGGTATTTGTGTTCAAAATGTAAGAAGTAGAAAGTACAGGTATTTGGGTTCAACATGTAAGAAGTAGAAAGTTCAGGTATTTGTGTTCAAAATGTAAGAAGTAGAAAGTTCAGGTATTTGTGTTCAAAATGTAAGAAGTAGAAAGTTCAGGTATTTGTGTTCAAAATGTAAGAAGTCAAAGTAAAAAGTCATCAGAAAAATAAGTAGTGGAGTAAAGTACTGATACCAGAAACATGTACTTAAGTAACTCCACTACTTCCCACCTCCTTATTAAAGTGTCTAACACCTTGTTGTGTCTCCTCCAGCTCCCCTTGGTGGTGCAGCGTCTGAAGGAGAGGAGGTGGAGGGTGGGGGAGCTGCTCCACACCCTGCTGCGGTACTGTGAGGAGGCTCAGACTCACATCCTGCCCAGAGACGAGGCTCCGCAGGCGGGCAGAGACACGCAGCGCACTCCCCTCTTCCAGTGGCTCCTGGAGCACGCCTAGGAATCCTCCTCTCATCTCCTCTCTTGTTTCCTCCACTCCTTTACTCACCTCTCTTGTTTCCTCCACTCGTTAACTCACCTCTCTTGTTTCCATCTCCTCTCCTTTCTTCTCACTCCTCGTCTCCTCTCATCTGCCCTTATTTCATCCTCTTCTCCTCTTGTCTTCTCACCTCAACTCTCTTGTTTCCTCTCTTCCTCATCTTTCCTTTCCTCGATTATCCCCTTTTACACTCTCCTTTCCCTACTTGTGACCTGTTATTTACATTCCTCTTCAGTCTGTTTTCCCTTCATCTCCTCTTCTCTCTTCACACTCCTTTCCCTTCTTGTTTCCTCTCCTTGTCTCCTTTTATCTGCCCTTGTTTCCACCTCTTCCCCTCTTGTTTCCTCTACTTTTCTTTCCTTTCTTCTCTTGTCTCCCCTTTTTCACTCTCCTCTCCCATCTTATATCCATCCCTCTGAGATCTAATTTCTTCTTTGTTCCTTCTCCTTTCTCCTCTCCTAATTTCCTATCAGGGCTTTGCAAACCCCTCCCTCTAGAGGGCGCCAAACACACCCTCTGATTCTTCATGCTGTGACCCAGAGAACTAATGTTGTATTTCATTTGTATTTCCCACCTTCTGTTTGTTTTTGTTCGTGCAGTTTTCCTACTTATCGTGCTGCATACTATCATGTGTTTATTCAGTGAGCTGTCTCTCCCTCACACCTACACTGTTTCTGAATTAAAGCCCTCACACCTCGCCGCCATTGTGCTTAAACTACAGAGAGAGAGAGAGAGAGAGAGAGAGAAAGACCCATCCCATGTGATCCAGACGAGAAATGTTTTTAGGGAATCCCCATGATGTCATCACACCTCTGTGGTGTTTCCACATGTTCAGAGACCAACTACACACACACACACACACACGCCACACGCCACACCCTTGTATTATCAGAGGGAATCCACTTCACTGACACCCCATCAACGTCTGACACCACTATCCCCACAGAGTATTCCATTACTGTATTAATCCTCTGTGAATGACTGGGCTTGTTATTCACAGTTTGCTTCACTGACGTTTTTTCTCTGGAGCTCTGATGAGTTATACGCCGGTGAAATGACTCCTCACTTTTAAATTAACATGTTGCCATAGATACAGGTTGACCATATACACTTTTAAAGAGGCCCTATTGTGGCAGTAGGATGACGGTTGCATGTATTCCGGTTTTATCTGCTAGCCACAACCTCCTGGTTTGTCAAAACCTAGTAAAAATACTTGACGATGTTTACTAGGGTATTCAAAAAAGAAAGTCTATTTTTGAAGGTAGAGTATGTATAATCAAACATGAAATGCTGCTCAAAGCTACGAGAGAAGCCATGATATTGGATTAATGTTGCCAAAAGTGTCTCATCAGCTGACTCCCCACCCCCCCAACACACCACACACACACACACACACACACACACACACACACACGTCAGTAAGTGTGTGATCCATCCATTCGGGGAAGATCCAGTGACGCAGATACTGGATCTTTTACTAATTAAAGACACCTCTAAAACCACAGCGTAGCTCAAACATGGACTCACACACTCTGCCACAGTCACCTTGTGGAATGACAAGCTTCCACACACACACACACACACACACACACACACACACACACACACACACACACTCATGTTACTCACCACCCCCCCCTGAGAGTGTGTGTGTGTGTGTGTGTATACTGGCACAGCACTACCAGCCACTTGCTGAGATGCACTTTTTTCTTTTTGATTTGTCCGAGGGGAGAACGGACATTTCCTGAATTTCCTGCAGAATGCACGTACATGCAAATCACCCCACAGGGAAAAAAATCATTGGGATACATTTTTATTTATTATTTTCTAACCCATTCTATCAGGACTCTTGAGTTTAAAACACTGTATTATACCACAACCTCACATCTATTATTCTAAACTAAGTGTTGTCGGTGGTGCTCACCTGCATGGCTGAATCTTCTTCACTAACGAGCTGCAGTGATTTGTGTCGTCACTGCCTCACATTACGCTTCATCTATAGGCTGCCAAACGATAGACATGTAATCTTAAAGGTGTTCGTCCTGTATGATTTGTTTACAACAACAAAAAAAAGAATATATCACGAAATATATACTATTTTAAAAAAACTCTGAAGTGAAGTATTAACCTGAGAGCGTGCTTATCTTGGTTTACAGTGAAGGAATGTATAATGAAATATGAAGACAGCATCACAGTGTACAGATCCTCTCATCGTGTCATCGTTACGTTTTGGAAGTGATATTTTCCCGGGTATTTCCCATCTCCCCCTCTGTTTCCTTTTTCTTTACATTCCTATATCTCTCTAATCGTTGTCTGTGAAGCTGAGTGTTCCTGCAGAGATGAAATAACACATACTGTACATTTGTTTTTCCGCTGTGGTTCCCAGTGTTACTTTCTGCCTCTGACCACAGACGGGGAAATAAAAGAGAGAGCTGTACCTCACCTCCACTCACTTGTGTCTTTCTCCTGCTTCCTTGTGAAACCCTGCCAAATGAAGATATTTAATAAATTATGTAAGTTATATAATAACAGTGAGCTCACTACCTGTTCTCCCCAGTGCTGAAAACTCTAACGATGTTTGTGTTGAAGCTCGGTGTGATAATAAAGCTTTTTCATGTGCTCTTGAAACTGTATGTTATTGTTTCACTTGTCTACTATTCATTTTATAAGTGTAATACATTTTTCCTTAAAGAAACTAACTATTTTGTCCGATAATAGATATTTTATAGACTAATTTGTGTTAATTGATACAACAGGGAGACATTTAATCAGCCATTAATCAATTAGTCACAAATGGAAAATATTACCAGTTCTAGCTTATAAACAAATTGAATTTGACATGTTTATATTCAGTAGTTTTGATAGAAATAGGCTTTTTGGCTCTGGGAAATGTGTTATAGTCATCTCAATAGTCCTCATCCCTGAAAAAAACAACACAATTTCATTCACTCAGGTTTATTAATATTATAAATTAATAATAATTATAAAACATATTAATCATTTAAATTAATTGATAAAAAAGTAAACATTGTGCTGATATTATTTCTTTAAAGGTCACCTATCATGCTATTTTTAGGCAATAGCATAGGTCTCAGATATATAAAAATGTATAAAAAACATGTCTATGAAGTGTTTTGCTCAAAATACCAAACAGATCACCCATTCTAGCCATGCCTCATATCCCTCTATTTCACTTCCTGTTTCAAAAGTGCTGATTTGGGGATAAAGCTGAGCTCATGGGGACCCGGCAGCTACTGTCTAAACTAAATACTGCCGTGATGAAACGCCATATCATGGATTATCAAGGATTATTTCTGAAACAGTATGGAGCTCAAAGGCTTTCTCTCTTGCCGGTTATACCACAAGGTGAGTTCCTTTTTATTTCCTGCTTCTTCACACACATGCTCTCCAGTACAGGTTAGCTCTGAGTGTTAGCGATGCTAATGCAAACATGCACCGACCATATTACGTCCAAAACAGTCGGGCATTGTTTCTGATAGCAACGTTTCTGATTGGGCCGTGGGTCCACATTTCAGATATTACGTCATATCGGACGCAAATCTGGATCAGCTCCGTTGTTCCCCCGTTTTTAGAGATTTGGGTACGGAGGAAAAGAGAGAGGGATTTATTTTCTGACGCTGCGTGAGTTCCCCGACACACCGGGGACACATTTATGTTTAAAAAAGTGCATTTTGCATGATAGGTCCCCTTTAAATTAAACTATGAATGCAGGGTTCAACCTTTATTTCTACATTTTCTTAAAAACTACCCTTAAAGGTGGGGTAGGTAATTCAATTCAGAAACACTTTTTGTTATATTCCATGGAATGCTCTTAACATCCCGATAGCAATGAATATATTAAATGCTTTGACAATAAATACATTAAAACATTTCATCTGTGGAAGCCGTGGCGCTGTAAAAAGCACGACCAATCATCTGAGCCGGCCCGGCTAAAATAACTGGATGGCCTACCTGCCTGTCAGCCTTCCATCTCGTGCACAAACTTATCTCGTGCCCTCATTGGTCATGTGCGCGTCCGTGTGTGTTGGAGGAGGGGCTCTGTGAGGAAGTCTGAAGGAAGGGGCAGATTTTTTTTGGGCTGCGTACTTTCAAATTCTATCGCACTCGAGCTGGTTTCTCCATTCTTACCTACCCTACCTTTAAGGATCCAAATTCTTCTTCCTTTAATGATATCCTTAAACTTCATTAGCTAAGTGTCATTTAGACCAACTAAAATGATTCAGGAATTCAAATAATCATTACTTGCAGCTTTAATGCTGACTCAGAAACTACAGCACATCAAAGTCTTTACTGTCAGTGAACGCCTCATCACTTTTACGTCTGCTTCTAATCCATGATCTTATAGACTTATTATGGGATGGGTTTCCCAGTGATAACAGCTCATTGTTAGCTACAGACTTTCCTCCACACCTCCTTACTGTTACCTGTGCTGCAGCTGCCAAAGGGGGGGTGACGTCTCAATAACAGAACAGCTCTTATTCCTGGATACAGCCGCACAACACAGACACACTTTGTTGCTGTGTGATTACTTACAACATACCACACATGTATAATTAATGCTCAGTACCTGTCAGAGAGCGGAGGATGAATGGATGAGTCCGAAAGAGAAGAGAAGAACCAGAGGGAGGGGGGGAGGTGGGGGTAATTGTAGACTGGGTGGTGATACAGCAGCGGTGGAATGTGTCTGACAAGCACATCTCAGATCTGTGTGTGTGTGTGTGTGTGTATGTGTATGTGTGTGTGTGCGTGTGTGTGTGTTTGCGTGTGTGTGTGTGTGTATGTGTGTGTTTGTGTGTGTGTGTGTGTGTGTGTGTGTGTGTGCATGTGTGTGTGTGTTTGTATATGTGTGTGTGTGTTTGTGTATGTATGTATGTGTGTGTGTGTGTGTGTTTGTGTATGTGTGTATGTGTGTGTGTGTGTGTGTGTGTGTGTGTGTGTGTGTGTGTGTGTGTGTGGAAGCTGACAGACAATGAGAGGCCAAACAAGGATATGATGCTCAGCGTGGGGGTGACCCAGTGAAGTCATTTCCAGCAGGCCGACAATTAGGGGAGACGTGGGGGTGTGTGGAGATCTCAATCTGTGCAAATCCTCTTGGTGAGAAAGACGAGAGGGAGAAGTGGGGGAAATGGCAAGATTGGCATTTCCAACGTTCCTGAGCAACACGACAAATCTTTATCCCAAACACTGGCAGCTTTCAGCAAAGTTAAAGGTTAATGCGGTCATCTCAGAGTTTTGATCACAGAAAGCACCTGGAAGACAGAAAAATCAATTATTAAAGCATGAGTGTATAACGGCAGGGGATATGACATGAACCTTTAAATATTTATAGTTTTTTTTAAAGCACATTTTTCATGTTTTTAACCATTTGTTATCAGTTATATCAGTGTGTCCCCACCCAGGGAGGACGCACACAAAGAAAAAGTTAAAATAAATTGGGAAAGTCCCATTACTAACTGATAAACTCCAAAAACATTTCAGCATGTACATTTCTACTGTTTTGGATTGCTTTATATATAGATATATCATATAAGCTACAAATGTGAGGGATTTCAATGTGTTGTTCACTTCTTCTGTGCTGCAGAGAAAGAAGTGAACTGTGAAGAAGAAACAAATCCCAGATAATCTATGGATTTAAGGGTTTCTTATCCACTTCATTCTGGACTTTAAAGTGGACCTATCATGCTATATTTGAATAATATATTGTAGGGCCATACCTATATAAAACATGTCTGTGAAGTCTTTTTTTCAAAATACCAAACAGATCATGCATTTTAGCCATGCCTCATTTCGCTCTATTTGCTCTTTATAGCCCTGTTTTTGCAAGGGCTGATTCTGTGAGAAGTCTTCTTCGCTGCTTTTGTGGCAGACTACAGCGCCACCTACAGGCCTGGCATATGTACTACAGCGTCTCCAGCGCTTTCGAGCGGCAATGGCCGTGGCTGTCTCCTCCTGATAGGTGGATAGTTGCCCATATAGGCGGAGCTCCCCGTTTCTGACGTCAGAACAATTTCAAATCTGTATCAGTCTGGATCAGCTCCGTTGCAGCCCCGTTTTTAGAGATTTGGGTACGGAGGAAAAGAGAGAGGGTTGTGTTTTCTGACACTTGGTGAGTTCCCTGACACACCGGGGACACATATTCATGTAGAAAAGACGTACAAAGTGCATTTTGCATGATAGGTCCTCTTTAAACAAACTTATTTGGACGGGAAATGTCCACTTAGTGTCTTTTTCAAAGTGCTTTCTGTGCATTGCTTGTGTCATTGTTCTTTTTGTACATTTCTGTACAGTTTTGGACAGTTATGGTTCAAAAGTCTGAATTTAAAAATGATAATAATATTGGGATTATTTGTGGCCCTGATAATCAGTGTCATGGCATCCCTGAACAAATGGATGAATACATAAATATTCCTGACGTTAATCAAATTCATTATCAAAGTCATGAAGGGCTGTTTCCGTTTAACACTGATTTCTTTTTGGGTAAAATTCTTATTTTTTTCTGTCAGATATGTTTACAGTGTGTGTCCTGGATATCATCACAGAGCATGAGTGTGTATCAGAGGTGGAGTGACACACAGAGAAACCACAGGAACGCAGACACACACACACACACACACACACACACACACACACGAGAGAGAGGTAACACTATCAATACTCGGTTTTGTAAATACTTTGTAATACAAATTTTGATGCCAATACTTGTAAATACTTGTCAAAAGAAAAGTACACAAGTATTGATGTCAAAATAAACTATGTGCCTGTACGAAGAGTATAGGTATGCGTTCACACACACACACACACACACACACACACACACACACACACACACACACACACACACACACTGTGAGTTACTGACATCACTCTCCTCCCAACAGCAACAAACGGCGGGTTGTTGGGAGAGTCCACTGCAGGAGGGGGTGGGGGGTGGGGGGGTGTGTTTGAGTCAAGCCCCTGGAATGATGATAAACTGAACCGGGCTTTGTGTCGGAGGGGAAAACCAGCGACATCATCTCTCTTTTGTTTCCTCTGAAGAACATCTCTCTGTTTTCATGATCTCTGTTTCATCACCATGAACCAGAAGGGGAGAGGGGTGAGTCAGTGAGGGGGGGGGGGTGACCTACTGTACTGCAGCATGGTGAGAATTGAGGCCTTTCCAAAATGTTTTACGACATGAGAGCTAATTTAGAAATTAATTTCCTCCTGGAAGCTCCCCTGAGGTTTCCTCCTGCCGTCCAAACACGGTGCGATCCAACAGTAATTGAGAGAAGTTTATGGAGTGGAAAGTATAATCGTTTACATCTTTTCACATGTTTTTTTACACGCACTTTTATCCAAAAAGCTTAGTTGAAAGCTCTGGATCCCCCTCCCTCCTGAAACACTGGACCACACACATATGACATTGTTTTATAGCTATAAAAGATGATCTCTACGAGGAGCTATAAGGATCTTTGGGCAGTGCATGCTGTGAGGCTGTGGTGGTGTTTGTTATGAATATGTACTCCCCAAAATGTTGACGTTTAAACACTTGCACACAAAGTAACACACACACACATTGTTATGTTCTATATTTATTTGTGTGTGTTTTATTTTGTAACGGGACACCTGTTCATCTTAATATACTGGATTTTGTTTGTCTGTTTTTTTAATCCTGCATCCTGAGTCCTGGATCCTGAGTCCTGGATCCTGAGTCCTGGATCCTGGATCCTGAGTCCTGGATCCTGAGTCCTGGCTGTGCCTGTTGCTGTGGTCCTGGATCCTGAGTCCTGCATCCTGAGTCCTGGATCCTGAGTCCTGGCTGTGCCTGTTGCTGTGGGATCCTGAGTCCTGGATCCTGAGTCCTGAGTCCTGCATCCTGCATCCTGAGTCCTGGATTTCGAGTCGTGGCTGAACCTGTCTCTGCGGTCCTGCCTGACTCTCATCATACTGCTTCCCTGATGGCTCCCACAGGATTGTTGACATCCTCGTGGATTCATCTTCTTATTATAGACACATGCATTTCCAAACATTTGGTCTACCTACGCTGTAAAATGTATTATCTCTTCGATTTACACACGGCATCTATTACACGTCTGTCCGTCCTGGGAGAGGGATCCCTCCTCTGTTGCTCTCCCTGAGGTTTCTCCCCATGTTCCCCTTTAAACTGTGGGTTTTTCTCTGGAAGTGTTTCCTTGTACGATGTGAGGGTCTAAGGACAGAGGGTGTCGTATTGTCATACTGATATTCTGACAAACTGTGAAGTCCACAAATGACAATGAGACAAATGAGACAAATGTAACATGTGTGATATTGGGCTATATAAATAAACATTGATTGATTCATAAAATGAGTCATTAAATGTTTATTTTAAAACATGATAATGTATTTCAAAAAGTGGGGGAAAGAAATAGCATTTTTTTTCAACTCAGTATTTCACTTTCCCGATTGGATAAATGAAAGATCACCACATTTTTTGGTAAGAATATACAGTAATTTCACATTTGATATGTAGTGCATTACCTCAGGCCTCAGTTTGGAGCTTCATGCTCTCCTTTAAAATGACTTACAGCCTTTGGTTTCTTGCTTATATATAATATTGGAACAGCAATGATAGTATTTGACTAAAAGTTGTCCTTCTCATCCTGCCATATGCAACAGGCCACATATTGAGAAAAGGTTGAAGTTATTAGAGTTGGTAAAAACTGTCAATTTGTTTTACTTCTGGAACCAATCCAACAATTTGGTGTTTCACCCAAACTCTCTATTTGTAATATTTATCCTTTACTTTTCCCTTTATGTTAACACATCTGCTAGTTTTAATACTTACTGTGCGTACTCATTTCTATTTTGGTATCATGTTACCTGGGTAAGTTCCTTCCTCCTTGACGGGAATCTCTGATAAAGAAACATATTAAATGACTCTCCTGTGATGTTTTATCCGATGTCATGGTTACAGCAGTTAGGGTGGACTTCCTTTATTGTGTTTTCTTTATGAGTGATTAATAAAAGTTCTCACAGAGTCACCCTGTTTCTAAACGTGAGCCCGTCACCACCCTGACATTTCCCTGCTATTGTCCGCCTGTTTCCAGGAGTGATGCTGTCGCTGTGTGTGGGTGTGTGTGTGTATGTGTGTGTGTGTGGGTGTGTCTGTGTGTGTCTGTGTGTGTGTGTGTGTGTATGTGTGTGTGTGTGTGTGTGTGTGTGCCACAGACAGGCCTTGGCACAATGAAAGCGATCAGCGTGGGAGCAAATGCCCACAGAGGAGTGAGAGAGAGAGACAGAGGGAATAGATAGAGAGATAAGAGTTGATGTCGGGGGAACAGCTGAATCATGTTGAAGTTATAAGTGTTTATGTGGAAAAAGATTGGAAAGCAGCAGAGAGAGAGGACGTGGGCGGGGGGGAAGTATCAGAGTGGAGAGGGGCTGCCGGTGCTTCCCAAAGAGACGCTGTGTGTTTGGACTCTGCTGATTGGAAACAGCAGATGGACCTCTTCATACGGTAGATAATATTAAATACAGAGCGGGGTTGGGAGGGGGACTTTAAAAGTGTGTTCTGGAATAATTACCTGTACAAATAATGTGTAATCAGTAACCTTCTCTAAGGGAGTGACTTGTAGGAATACTTTTGCATTAATAAAACAAAATGATCTTAGGAAATAAAGATCTTTTTATTAAAATATGCATCCTCTACTGTTCCAGAAAAAAATGAAAACCTGCCTGACATTAAGCATATTCATGTTGTATTCTGTATAAAAAGAAACCTGTAGATTATGTTTTTTCTACTTTGAATGTGTTTTATGCCTTTTTCATTTTAAAGTGTTTTATTTTTGTGTCAATTTCCCTTCTGTGGAAGAATAAAGGATTTCTGATTTCCAATAGACTAGTAATAAAAAAGCACGAGTGATGTCACTATGTTACAGAAGTAAAGAAAGGAGTCCAATGGAGGCATTTCAGGCAGGGGGAGAGGGAGTGTGTGGGAGAGAACCTCCCTCTGGAAGAAACTTTTGGATTTTAGCCTTTGCAGACCATTTACATGCACTAAAACCTATAGAACGCACTACAGGAGAGGATTATAAGTTATCTGATTAAGTCTTCTTTTGCAGTCCCCATTTTTGTATCCGAACTTTGTTACCCCGTTACTCATAATGTGTAACTCCCCAGGCCTGATTATTAATGATGTGTGATCAGGGAGGTTGTGGCTCAGTGGTTAGTGCGCTGATCTTCGGATCACAGGGGCATGGGGGAACTGGTTCGAATCCCACTGCAGTCAACATTCCGCTGTGTCCTTGGACAAGACACTTCACCCTAAATTGCTCCTGTGGGGATTGCCCACAGTGTTGAATGTATGTAAGTCGCTTTGGATAAAAGCGTCTAACAAGTGACATGTAATGTAATGTAATGTAATGATCATTGGTGGAGATCCTCTCTGACTCACAGGAACAACAGATGTCCCTCATGGAGCTTTCTCTGTTGTGTTTCTCCATCCTCTGTTGTGTCTCGTCCTCCCACTGCCATGTTGACTCAGGTGTGTGCGTAAGTTTCAGGGTTTAACAGAAAGCACATGGTCGAGGAAACATCTTGACAAACCCTCTTTCTGGATGACCTCAGGGTGCTTCCTCCGCTCTCACACCCTCCGAGTGATGACAGCGTGTTTGGTCTCTTTGATATGAGAACATTTAGTGTCTCTTTTTGTTATTGTTCTGTTATAACGCCTTGTGCAGAATGCTTTGGCAATACTATGTTTAAAATGTGGTCATGCATCAATAAAGCCCCTTTGTATTGTATTGTCAGAGATGGCAAAAGTACACACATCCGTTACCCAAGTAGAAGTACAGATACTCGTGTTTCAAAATACTCTGGTAGAAGTAGAAGTACTGACTAAACTTCTTTACTCAAGTAAAAGTAAAGAGGGCTTTGAAATGTACTTAAGTAAAAAGTACCCATAACTAGCAGCTGTTTTAAAGAGTACCTGACCTCCCTTTATATTAATAGAACAATAATGTCATTGTTAGCTAATGAATGTTTCCATGCTGAACAACGGCAACATGACAACGTTTTCATTGGTCCCTCTTCTTTAGAGAAGACCAGGAAATGATGGATACACGGATCGTGTTCAAATCAATAGGCACGCAATGACTCTAAATAATAATGATCACGCCACCAAACACACATTCAAACTAAAGGAACCAGCCTGTTTGGAAAGAAGTAGAAAGTACAGGTATTTGTGTTCAACATGTAAGAAGTAGAAAGTACAGGTATTTGGGTTCAACATGTAAGAAGTAGAAAGTTCAGGTATTTGGGTTCAAAATGTTAGAAGTAGAAAGTACAGGTATTTGTGTTCAAAATGTTAGAAGTAGAAAGTACAGGTATTTGGGTTCAACATGTAAGAAGTAGAAAGTACAGGTCTTTGTGTTCAAAATGTAAGAAGTAGAAAGTACAGGTATTTGTGTTCAAAATGTAAGAAGTCAAAGTAAAAAGTCGTCAGAAAAATAAGTAGTGGAGTAAGGTACTGATACCAGAAAGATGTACTTAAGAACAGTAACGAAGTATTTGTACTCCACTACTTCCCCCCTCTGTGTATTGTATTGTATTACAGTATGTATTGTATTTGATGTGACCTCACAGAGGAAGCAGGGTCAGGTTTGGGAGATCCTGACACGGCTAACTGGATCAGAGAGTTTCCTGATGATGATGTCATGCTCTGGTGTTTTTCCTCCTCCATCCTTCCTTCCTCACCTCCTCCATCCTCCTCCTCATGCAGGAACAAATGCTTCACAGGAGAAATGCGGTTTGGAGATGAAACGAAGCTCAAGAGGTCGTCCAGTTTCATCAAATGTACACATGCTTCACTGATTAGGTGCTCCTTTCCCCCGGACACACCCTGCTCCGTCAGGATTTCATACGCTGCACCTCGGCCAAGAGAATGACTTTTAGTACTTGTAGTAAGCTGTTAAGGATTTAGCTCAATTTAAATTAATGCTCCAGCACTTCCAGTGGTTTGGCTTACAGGAAGCTCATTTTCTTGCAGGCTTCTCGTTGTTTTAATAATACTTCAATACATTACACCGTCAGCAATGAAAGGATGAAAGCAAGGACAAAGCATGCATTATTATACATGTCTCTAATGCACTTTAGTTGTATTGATGCATGCAATCATCACTCAGTATTTCACACTGTTCATAACTTTAAAAAACGATGTGCAATAACACTGCTGTTCCCAATGTCCTTTATTATTGTTAAATATATATTTGGGCTTCAATACTCTTTCTGCTACTTCAGTACTTTTAACCAATTCTGCTATTTTTATATTCCATACTGTAGATGTGTACTTGTTTCATTTAATTGTATGTAATTGTATTTAATTTGATTATTTATCTATTTTTGTATTTTATTTGCTTGCAATTTCGTTCAATATGTTAGTCTACCCTTTTGTTAATTGACTCTTTTAAATTTGTTTTGCCTTTGAATTTGCACGGAACCTTTTCTGTAACAATGTCCATTTCCTCGGGACGAATAATGACGCATTTTTCTGATTAATTAACTTTTCTCAGCAGTCTTGCTTCAGTACTCAATTGAATCTGCACCCCAGAGGGCGTCCTCATCCTCATCCTCTTCCTCTTCCTCTCTTTGCAGGTGTGTCATGTGACCCCTTCCCATAGTTTTCCTCCACGTGCCACCGCCGCCGCTCTGTAGGAAATCCAAGAATCAGCATTAATATGATATACAATAACAGGCAGATAATTACTTACATGTCTTGCAGTGAAAGCGACTTTGCTGCTGTCGTTGTCGTGTCATTGTTAAAAAATCTGCTCAGTGTTCACCCTGACTCTCCCACACACACACACACCACACACACACACACACACACACCACACACACACACACACACACACACACACACCAGCTGAAACCAGATCTGTCTGACGGTCTGGAATACCCCTGTTCAGGCTGATCATCACTTCAATTTTCTCTTCAAACGCAAAGTTTTGATTAAACCACAGGCTGGTGTGATGTGACGGAGGTGAAGAGGAGGAAGAGAAGGAGGAAGAGAGATGGTAAACATTAGGGTTGCTATGTAGTGTAAGAGCAAGTGTGTGTGTGTGTGTGTTTGCCTGCAGACTTTGAGTGACCCTCTCACCACAGAGGATGTGGGAGAGAGACAGTTCTCTGCTCTCCATACCTCAGAAGCAGCCTCTCCATCAGATACAAGAGCAACAATAAGCAGTGGAAAGATCCGGGTGTGTTATGTTATACTTTAGATGTCCTCCATGGCATGAGGAATCTGGAGAATTAGTGATTCACTTAATCAGATTCTATTACAGGAGCACGACTTTGTGCCAGGCAGCAACCATTTCCTCATATTTGGCACATTTATCCATCTCTGCCATTCTGGTTTTCAAAACAGGCTGAATCCAGTGGAATCATGACTTGGTTTCTTTGAAGCTGAAATAGCAACGGGCAGAACCAAACTGACCGTGACTCGTCTGTCTGTCTGTCTGTCTGTCTGTCTGTCTGTCTGTCTGTCTGTCTGTCTGTCTGTCTGTCTGTCTGTCTGTCTGTCTGTCTGATCCTTCAGCTTTGACCCCGATACCTCCGACTAAACTGCTGACGTCAGAGTTTATGTGAGTTCAGCGTCAGGGCGAGTGGTTAACTACAGCAGGAATGCTCTTAAAAACTAGAGATAATCGAATGGTTTTAACAATGCAAGAGCTGGACACTTGCAAAAGGTAAACACACTGGCTCAAGTTTTATCTTTGCATGCAGTTAAAGAGACACTTTTGCATGTCTCTTTTTACTTTTCTTAGCTTTACTCGTTCTCTCTAAGTCCTGCTTCGCCTCCTTCCTTCCTCTCTCTGCAGCTTCAGGGCTTTTGGCAGTGTGTCATCTTCCGACAGAGCATCAGGTTCCAGTCCCTGGCGGCACAGAGCAAAACACGAGGGCATGGAGACCGTCTAAAGTTTAGACGGTCTCCACACACGTTTAGACTCTAAACACTCTCTCACTCTCTAATATCTCTGCCAGTGGCTTAACAAGGTTGTGATTGGCCCCGGTGCAAATATTGTTTTGCCCCCCCCCCCCCATCGCCCCAAACATAAGCACACACTGATGCACTCACACACGCACGGACATACACAACCACTCAGAAGCGCCACATGTAGGCTATCAACAACAGCCTGCCCTGGCCTCACACCACCACAGCCTGACAACGGCACAGCGAACTAAGAAGAGGATTACACCTGTTTCCTTGATGTTTGTCTCTGGGGAATGGGCCGGTAGGCCTACATGGACCGGTTGCTATAATATAGCTTTTGATCTTGGCGTCGGGGGTCTCAATAGCGCCATAGAGTCCCCTATCGGTTGGGGCCCTTGGGGGAACTGTTGGACCACCGCCGGGCACAGCCAAATCCAGCCTCTCCTCCTGGCTGGCTGGAGAAGAAGGTTGCACAGCCACGGCCACGGATACAGCTTCACTTGTGGAGCTAGATGGCAATGATGGTGGTGAGGCAGGTGAGCTATCGTTAGCCTCCGGCTCCCGTTGCACGTCAACATTGCTAACGTTAGCGCTCGATTTCGAGGACGATGTATGACAAAAAAAACGGTCTAATTTCGTCAGTTTAGCTGTTACATCTCCTTGTTCTCTCTTGTCCTTTCTCTTTTGAGCGCTGCTCTTGTGCTTTGGTTTGCTGCACATTATAAATGCAAGCTATTACATTTTTTATAATGCTGCTGAACTTGCTGCTGCTAGCTACAGTACAGTACAGGCTGATTAAACGGTTCGCTCGTCATGCAAGGTATCACATTACATGAAAGGGAGCAAGGTCATTGGACAGACAAATTACGAATTAATTTAGGTTGCTTGGCTAATTTGAAGACTGCGTGAACCATTCATTGCCATTTGGGCCCCAAAAAAAAAAATTGTTTTTTTTGCATGGGCCCCTTGCCAGCTCTGGGCCCCGGTGCACCGGCTGCACCGTCGATAGTTACGCCACTGATCTCTGCACCTACATGCACGCTTGAGAGAGGAGTGTGAGACATCCTATACAAACACGTGTTAATCTGAAGTATCGCCCAAAAACCTGGCCTTCACTCTTTCCTGCTGCAGCTCCTGACTCCTTGAGGAAATTGCTGAGGGCACAGGAAACCCACAGCCAAACACAGTTTTCTCATGGTGTATTAGCAACCTCTGAGCACTTCATCGAACCACATCAAGAGCCGAGGCCAAGACCGCGACACAGCCAGCCAAGTGCACGAGTTCAGAAGGTCACCTGGGGAAGAAACGCTCCAAAACATGGACAGCACAAACTCCTGGCTAAGCATTAACTCTGGTTATAAGTCAGAATAATACACCAACACAGGAAGTTCTATACAGGCGTGGTAAAAACAAGAGTAATAGTAAGGAGGGGAATGTGGTCGTACTACAACATAACCGAAATCATGTGTGTGGTTTTATGAGTGCCCATAATGACGGAGTATTAAACGATTGTAGCGCCATGAGGTTTGATGGTTTAAAGGGGGGAGAGGGTACATATAAAAAAGCCAGCTTTCTCCCATGAACTCCTCTGGCAACCAGAAATGTTTCGCTCGGATTTCGCAAAATCACAGACCTACTACAGCCGCCCCCTCCTCTCCATTGTCACTGCTGCTGCCTGAAATATCTGGTGAAATATGGGCTTTATTTCTGGAAAATGAGAGGTGAGGGGGGTCACTCTGCCATGTTTAGATGCAACAGCCAGGATGTGTGACCGCTGCACGTCTGTGGGCACTTAAACCTTGCAATGCACGTTTTTTTGTAGGCAAAATATAGATGCGAAGGAATTAATAGCATCATGTTGTGTTGGTTTATTTTAGAGACTTAGCTGAAGCATACAAACACAGAGTTATTTAAAGTTGCATTTAGCAATTGTATTTATAGTTGGATACAATTGTTGTATTGTGAAAGGTGAAACTCGATGAGAATGACCTTCCCATTAAAGGGGCCCTACTCTGCAAATGTTCAGGTGTATATCAGTATGTAATGTCTCTACTTTAAAGAGTCCTCTCCTGCTGATGTTCAGGTGTATATCAGTATGTAGTGTCTCTACTTTAAAGAGTCCTCTCCTGCTGATGTTCAGGTGTATATCAGTATGTAGTGTCTCTACTTTAAAGAGTCCTCTCCTGCTGATGTTCAGGTGTATATCAGTATGTAGTGTCTCTACTTTAAAGAGTCCTCTCCTGCTGATGTTCAGGTGTATATCAGTATGTAGTGTCTCTACTTTAAAGAGTCCTCTCCTGCTGATGTTCAGGTGTATATCAGTATGTAGTATCTATACTTTAAAGAGTCCTCTCCTGCTGATGTTCAGGTGTATATTAGTATGTAGTGTCTCTATTTTAAAGAGTCCTCTCCTGCTGATGTTCAGGTGTATATCAGTATGTAGTGTCTCTACTTTAAAGAGTCCTCTCCTGCTGATGTTCAGGTGTATATCAGTATGTAGTGTCTCTACTTTAAAGAGTCCTCTCCTGCTGATGTTCAGGTGTATATTAGTGTGTCTACTTTAAAGAGTCCTCTCCTGCTGATGTTCAGGTGTATATCAGTATGTAGTGTCTACTTTAAAGAGTCCTCTCCTGCTGATGTTCAGGTGTATATCAGTATGTAGTGTCTCTACTTTAAAGAGTCCTCTCCTGCTGATGTTCAGGTGTATATTAGTATGTAGTGTCTCTACTTTAAAGAGTTATTTCCTGCTGATGTTCAGGTGTATATCACTATGTAGTGTCTCTACTTTAAAGAGTCCTCTCATGCTGATGTCCAGGTGTACATCAGTATGTAGTGTCTCTACTTTAAAGAGTCCTCTCCTGCTGATGTTCAGGTGTATATCAGTATGTAGTGTCTCTACTGTAAAGAGTCCTCTTCTGCAGATGTTCAGGTGTATATCAGTATGTAGTGTCTCTACTTTAAAGAGTCCTCTCCTGCTGATGTTCAGGTGTATATCAGTATTTAGTGTCTCTACTTTAAAGAGTCCTCTCCTGCTGATGTTCAGGTGTATATCACTATGTAGTGTCTCTACTTTAAAGAGTTCTCTCCTGCTGATGTTCAGGTGTATATCAGTATGTAGTGTCTCTACTTTAAAGAGTCCTCTCCTGCAGATGTTCAGGTGTATATTAGTATCTAGTGTCTCTATTTTAAAGGAGTCCTCTCCTGCTGATGTTCAGGTGTATATCAGTATGTAGTGTCTCTACTGTAAAGAGTCCTCTTCTGCAGATGTTCAGGTGTATATCAGTATGTAGTGTCTCTACTTTAAAGAGTCCTCTCCTGCTGATGTTCAGGTGTATATCAGTATGTAGTATCTCTACTTTAAAGAGTCCTCCCTGCTGATGTTCAGGTGTATATCAGTATGTAGTGTCTCTACTTTAAAGAGTCCTCTCCTGCTGATGTTCAGGTGTATATTAGTATGTAGTGTGTCTATTTTAAAGAGTCCTCTCCTGCTGATGTTCAGGTGTATATCAGTATGTAGTGTCTCTATTTTAAAGAGTCCTCTCCTGCTGATGTTCAAGTGTATATCAGTATGTAGTGTCTCTACTTTAAAGAGTCCTCTCCTGCTGATGTTCAGGTGTCTATCAGTATGTAGTGTCTCTACTTTAAAGAGTCCTCTCCTGCTGATGTTCAGGTGTATATCAGTATGTAGTGTCTCTACTTTAAAGAGTCCTCTCCTGCTGATGTTCAGGTGTCTATCAGTATGTAGTGTCTCTATTTTAAAGAGTCCTCTCCTGCTGATGTTCAGGTGTATATCAGTATGTAGTGTCTCTACTTTAAAGAGTCCTCTCCTGCTGATGTTCAGGTGTCTATCAGTATGTAGTGTCTCTACTGTGACATGTCTCCATGCTTTAATGTTCAAAAAGCTCTTTATTTTCCAGTCTGCTCTGATTGGTTAGCTGGCCGGCTCTGTTGTGATTGGTCAACCGCTCAGAGTTGTCCCCCCCCTTCACCTATCACGTACAATGTGTTGGAGCGCTAGCCAATAGAAGCGTGAATGTTAAAACCTTTGTAACACACAGGAATTCTTACTTGTATGTAAAAGCGCTTTGATGGGTCGTATTGACAGGAAAAGAGCTGTAAAAATGTTGGTCAATCTACCATTTACTTTACTTTACTGAACTGGGTTTTGGTTCCCTCACACAGATATGTTGACGATGGGAGGATTTTCAGAAGGATTTAGGAATAGTTGAAGTAACAGCTATCTGTAGTAATAAAACTAAATAGAAAAAAGAAACCTGGTACCAGACTTAAGTCGAGTTGAGTCTAGTGGAGTTGAGTTAAACCGAACCAGGCAGGGGAACTGAGGCATTAGTGTCAGACATTAGTGAGGTAACTGTCTTTTCATTTAACTCCTGGCAAGAAAAGGGTATTTTCCAAAGTGTTGAAGGGTTGCCTTAAAGCAAGAAAGACTTGTGGGTGCAAACAAGTAAAGATAATTATTCAAGGAGGAAGAAAAAACTATTATTTCCAGGTGAACAGATGAGACATAACGACTGATTAATTCACGTCATCAAACAAACATGCATCAGGATCATCATTACAACTCAGACTGTCATCGTGGCAGAAGTCTCTGTTCATTGTTCGCACTGCGGGTAATCTCCGTTGATACTGAATAACGCAATTTAAAAGTGTAACCTCATGAAAACAATGCTCTCATTTTAACTAATGCCATCCTAACACTGTGGTAACACGCAGTTTCAACGCAGGAGAGGATAACTCAAGGAAGTGACATCATTGTGTTCACGTAGGAAGGCCTGTTTGGTGGTCAGACACACACACACACACACACACACACACACACACACACACACACGCACACACACACACACACACACGCACACACACACACACACACACACACACACACACACAGAACTGACTCACAATGACGGCTGGGTTTTAAGGCTTTGCGTTTCTGAGATTGCTGTAATAGTGGAAATCCAGGTTTGTTGTCATCTGTGTTCAGTGTCTCATACACAAAAAGACAACCACAAATTAAGTTATAGCATCTGTTGTTTTGGAATAAAACCAAAGCTATTTCATGGAGTTTTAGGAAGTTTATGCAAGAGAACAAGTCAGAATCCTTAAGATTGGCTTAAATCTTGTAAAAGGTGATTTCCGCTTTTTAGAGCATCACTGATGTGCAAAGACTGTCGAGTAGGACGGTTTCATATTGAATTATAGTCACATTCATACATTGAATGGCCCGTCATGTGTGTAAAAGAGGAACAAACTTAAAAAGAGTTACAGCTAGATTTTAACTTCATTTTCACAGTTTTTGTCCCATCCAAATCCCATCACGTAGATACGTATATTACATTTTTGTACAGACTTCTTTGGTTTTCCCAATTACTTTTTTTACGTTTCTAAAAACAGTACAAAGCCAATTTTATGACATGCCACCAAATCAGTGATCCGAAGTTTTGAAGCAGACAATGATCTCTTTGTAGTGCAGACTACTGAAGCCATATTTTAACTTAGGTCAAGTTTTGAATAGATTTTTTGACAGAACAAACACTTTGCACTTTGTCCTCCATTCCTTACATTAGAAGATATCAGGAAGGGATATTTCATGGTAAGCATGAACATGAATAATGATCACAGAAAGCACAAGTTGTATCAGTGTTTTATTTATTATTTGTCTGAAGGTCCTTCTCGAGGAGACTGCAGCTCGCTCTACTTCTGCATTTCATTTCTTGTGGAGAAAATGTAAAGTTATGTACGGGTTGTTTTCTCTTTCCTGCCACATCAGATTAAGTCCAATAAACTCACTATTAAAACTTGCACAGAGCGTAGGCCTACAGCCCCTATAAGTGTCACAGTAAACACACTGAGGGTCAACTTAAATGTCCATTAGACGCAAGAAGGGAAGATTATAAGGTAGCTTTCTTATTGACTGTCACACTATCCAAGTTTCAGGAGTTTGCTCTACTTTTGCGTATTCTTGCTCTGCTGTTAGTTAGTAGTTGGCTGATTTTTTTTATTGTATGAACCCAGTAGTAGAGATGAAATGCTGCCCCCTATTCCATGGTGCATTACACATTACTCCTTTAAAGGATGTGGGAGATATTGAAGGATTACTTCAACATTTTGGGAAATAGGCTTACTGTCTTTCTTGCTAAGAGTTAGATGATAAGATTGAGTGGCACACATTTAACTTAAAACTACCTAAATTCGGCGTGGAGTAAAGTGCACTACATTTAAGGTCAGCACAGCGTATTGAGACATGAAAAGGGCTGGTAAATGTTCAACAAGTAAACATGCGTGACTTTAAATGACTTTCATCATGGCAGCTACCAGCAGTGTGAGGTATTAGATGATCTTCCAGGAGTCTTAAAACCAACAAATATGCTTTAAAGATGTCATCTACTTCCAAAGGAATGAGGGAAGGAGTGCAAAGCTGAACGCCTGCCAGGGACTTTTAAGCAAGTTCCAGTTTAGAAAACATTTTGATAGGATGTTGACATCATGCATGGATAACTCTTTACAAACAGCCGAGAGGAATGTGTTTAATCTCAGGCTGCTGTCAAACAACCCCATGTGTGATATTTCGGCATAACATTACATTACCAGTTAGACGCTTTTATCCAAAGCGACTTACATACTCAATACTGTGGGCAATCCCCACAGGAGCAATTTGGGGTGAAGTGTCTCAGGGACACAACGACTGCAGTGGGGTTTAAACCGGTGCTCCCTTGATCCGAACACCAACGCTCTATCCACTGCGCCACACGCCTCCACGCATCACATCTATAAAGATTGGTGAATTATTTGATTGAATTGATGCCCCTGTTCTCAAGCTTCCTATAGCTTATTGGGGTGTCCTATTCCATATGTCTCCACCACGTCTCATGATTGTATCTGTATTTTCATTTAAATTGTGAAATGAAACGAAAGTTAATTTCTTGCACATCAGTTATTTTGGATTCCAGTGTGTGAAGCAATGTGTCTGCGGGGGTGTGTACGGGCAGAAGAGGTGGGTCACGTGTCTGAGTTTTGTCATTAACCCAACACTAACATGAGTTAATTAGAGTTAGAGTTAGAGTACTAATTCTAATATATGATCATTTGGACCTCAATCCCATTGTTTTTTCTCTCTACAGTCTGTAAACTGATGACTGATTGGTATTGAGTTCATTTTGGCTCATCAGTTATTTTGCATTCCAGTCTGTGAGTTTTGTCATTAATCCAAAATTAACATGACAGTAATTTGAGTTTTTAATTAATTATAATATAGATAGATAGATCTAAAGATAAATACTTTATTGATCCCAATTTGGGAAATGTTTGCAGCAACATAAAAAACAAGGCAATGTACATAAGAGAAATTAAGACACTAGAAATATAATATAATATATGATAATTTGGACTTTACAGGCTGTAAAATGGTGACCGATTGGTAAGTACATTTTTGGCTCATCAGTTATTTTGCATTCCAGTCTGTGCAGAAGTGTGTCACCGGGGGTGTGTGGACGCGCACGGGGGGGGTGTGGACGCGCACAAAGGGGTGGATCACGTGTCAGTGAGTTTCTGTTCTGTTCTTCCCGTTCTGCCTGCGCGGAGCCATAAAGGTTCTCTCCACCTGTGCATGCGCTCATCCGAAACCGGTCCAGTCTGATCCGCGAGCCTGCCTCTGATTGGCTGCAGAGAAACGCGCTCTCAGCCCACCCACCGCTCGTTATACTCCCTGCTCTCTCTCTCTTTTCCTCGCATTGAGTCTGGGATCATGGCAGCTACGCACAGCGAGTACCGAGGAGGCTACCTGCGGAGCGACATGGAGGCCGGGCAGCACCGCTTCCACCCGGGATCCGAGCCCACTTACCGGCCGCTGCTCTTCGGGACCCTCGCTGTTATGGGATTGCTTCAAGTGGCCTCCAGCGTGGCGATCCTATTACACCTGACGGGATATCTGCAGGAGGTAGGCTCAACATGACTCTGTGTGTGCTCGGGAGGTTCATTTCACACACACTTTGGTTTGACGCGTAAATATTTATCTGCACACACTGTCAACACTTCTCTGTCCGAGACACTTTTGCGCAACTTTATAACGCCATAAAGTGCCAGATAAGTGTTCCTGCTCTGTGTAAAGTAGGCGGTGTGAGCTCTTAGAAGTATGCAGAGGTGGAGAAGTACTTACTTGAGTAAAAGTAGAAGTACTCAGATCTTGTCCTTGAGTAAAAGTCGAAGTACTCAGATCTTGTACTTGAGTAAAAGTTGAATTACTCAGATCTTGTACTTGAGTAAGAGTAGAAGTACTCAGATCATGTACTTTAGTAAAGGTAGAAGTACTCAGATCTTGTAGCCTACTTGAGTAAAAGTAGAAGTACTCAGATCTTGTACTTGAGTAAAAGTAGAAGTACTCAGATCTTGTACTTGAGTAAAAGTAGAAGTACCAGAGTGTAGGAATACTCTGTTACAGTTAAAGTCCTGCATTCAAAATGTTCCTCAAGTGAAAGTAGAAAAAGTATTATCATCAAAATATAGTTAAAGTAGCGACAGTAAAAGTAGTGATTGTGCAGATTGGTCCATTTCAGAATAATATAAATGATATGTTTTATAATGATTGATCATGAAAGTGTTCTCAAAGCTGGTAAAGGTGCAGCTAGTTTGAATGACTTTGTATACTGCAGGGTAGCTTGAGAATTTACTCCAGGTGGAACTAAAGTCTGATTTAACACTTGATTATATTTCACATCATTCATCCAGATCTGTAAAGTAACTAAAGGTATTAAATACATGTAGTGGAGGAAAAGTACAAAGTAGCATAAAATGGAGATACTCAAGTAAAGTACAAGTCTCTCAAATTGTCCTTAAGTACAGTACTTGAGTACTTAGTTACTTCCCTCCTCTGGAAGTATGTGTAATCTAGACAAGTGGAGAAAAAAAAAAGCCTCCACATCGAGCCAGTTCTGCAGTTTTGTGCGCTAAGATTTCCTGCACACTTGGTGTCTCTTTGAAGGCAGCAGGCAGTTAAACTCTGCTGTAAAAACACCCAGACTTCCAGATAACATCTCTAAAAGACACTCTTTACATTTTCCACGCATTAGTTATTTCACAGAGATATTTCCTAGCTGCCTGCAGCGTGGTGATAGCATCTCCGTCTGCTGTGCAAAGATGCCTTGCCAAATACAGATCACTTGAGGGCTGCAGTTTCTCTTGTGCATGTTTACATGGCTTATATCTGTAATTTATACGTGTCATACATTGTAAACCTCTGAGCGTAAGCAAAGCTGTTCTGGAGGAGTCTGGGTTTCATCAAGCAGTGAGAGATACTGTCAGAAAACGTCTTGCTTTGTGTCATGTCATGCCTCTTTCAGGGCTGTGTCTGAGATCTTGTAAAATAACATTTAGGTTCAGCCGTGATTGTTTTTTTTAACTTGTTGGAGGTTTTGGAGTTGAATAATTGTCGTGTTTCAACAAGCCAGGAGGGCAGACCACATCTCCGCTCTGTCAGGATGCAGAGTTCACCTGGGGAGCATCTCTCTATCTGTGTTTGTGTTTTATATTTCTTTGGCATAAACACATGTGTGTGGTAGTAGATAGATATGTATCAGGTGTGAGCCACAGGGAAATCAAATTTTAAAAGAGGACGAGTGAAAACCTTGAGAGAAAAACACGTTGTTTAATTATACGGCTGTAATTGTATTTGTGTATTAACAGTTGCATGGATTTACCTGGTTATGTTATTGAAAGGCTTTATTGTCATATGCACAGTAGCTACAGTGTAGTTAGGACAATGAAAAGTCCCAGGCTCCTCCAACAATGCAACATAAATATATTTAAGAACTAAAACACATTTTAAAAAACAATAAGATTAGTGCAAGAGGAGATGAGTGGGATCCGTCTTTGGTTGGTCAGAGTAAGAACTGACTCTTGGATAACCACGCAGCTTTTTTTTTTTACTGAAATCAAAGTCATATGGTAGCACTTTTTTTGCGTGAGTCAGTGTGTGTGTGTGTGTGTGTGTGTACTGGAGTTTGGCACTGTACCATCTTCATCCCCCAACACCTGCACGACTTCCTGGAGATGCTCAGCGCCGCGTCCGCATAAGAATGTGCTGACGGGAGCTTTTTTTATTATTATCCATCACGAGGGCTGTGTTGGTGTTTTTGTGCATGCGTGTAATCCGTTTCTTAAATTACTCTGACACAACAACCCTGGAAATAAGAACCAAATGCCCAAAATTACTTTGAGTTTCTCCTGCTGCGGCGCATCGCAGTGACATTTGGAAAATAACTTCACCTCACACTCCCACAACTTGTCTTCCTGTAAGGTTTACAGAAATATTCCTCCCGCCCACACCTGTCAAGGAAACATCTTCATGACAAATTGAGCTTGTTAGGAATTGCACAAGTTTGCATTTCTGTGTACACTGACCCCTCTAACCTGTGTTTCTGTGTTTCTGTCTGCAGGTAGATTTGTCCACGGCTCCTCACCGACCCATAGAGGTGAGTTTGACCCCTGGTTAACCCCCCACACACCACACACACACACACACACACACACACACACACACACACACACACACACACACACCGTCCTCTCACACCCAGATTGCATTTGAACAGGTTTTATTCCTGCCTGATAACTCCTGAAGCTGAATTTGCATATCAACTCAGATCTCACTGAAAGCCGACTTTCATTGAGATCTGATTGCGTTTGGCTCGTGACCAAAAGGAAGCTGTGGTGTAACAGACCTGCGAAGCCAAAAATAATATCTCCGAGGGGCAACAGTTGCGAGATTTAAGACTCTTTTGAAGCATAACAGGTATTTCCTGCTATCACTCACTGTCAAGGAGGAAGTACAGCATGTGCAAAAAGAGAGTTATGTTTAAAAAGAAAGAGACACCCCAGGTGAAAGTGGATGCAACCATTATATAAAAATGCCCTTGTTGATCACTCACATTGATAGTTACTTTTCATTCTTCTTATTTTGTTTGTCTAAATATGCAAATAAGGAACAATCTTATTAAATATGTGCTAGTTTGCAGGCTTTTTGAGAACATTGTTTCAGTTCCTTGACATATTAGAGTCAACGTTTGTACAGTGAGGTTTGAGATATCTGTTTTTATTACTGGGGAAAGTATGTCAACAGCCATAAAAAAAGAAAAGGTTGACATCCTATTAAGATACGTTTTAATGATGAAATATGCGACCGAGGCGTTATTTAAAGCTAACTTCTGATGGATTCATGACTAGCCTGCACAACATTAAAAACACCCTTATGTGTGTTTTGCATGATTTATCTCCACTTGTTAAGGAGGCAAAGTAGCTTAATAACTCCAACATGTACCGTTGAATCAAACAATATTTACCCGGTTCCTCGCCTTAAAGTAGCAAAACAAAACAGACTATCATCTGCAACATTGCTCTGACAGAAATCCAGATTTTCCCATGGTTGTGTTTTCATTCCACACCACAGCTCCTGCAGAGCACCAACCCACAGCTGGTCACACAGACCGCAGCAGCAAAAACACCTTTGATATTTTGATATGGGGTCAAGAAGCTTTTTCCTAAACGAGCTGCTCTCTTCCTGTCACTGAGCGCAGAGTAGTTTACTGCATCAACTATTAATGAGTCACTCTCTGGCGTCAGCGGTCGCAGAGAACTCCTCCAAAAGATCGCATTAGCATGAGGGAGTTATAAAATATAAAATTTTAATTGTTGATGTCATGTATTTTCTTTCTTATCCCTTTTTTGGAAGTCCCCACCAAGTCTTTCTTTGGCAAAGTTCTTGGCAACACCGTAGGAACCAGGAAGTAAAACAACACGGAATAAAAGGACGGGTTTGCTTCACTAGTGTTTGGTTTCCCATAACGCTTCAATTTCCTTTGAAATGATGTGTTTGTGTTTGCCCCGGGTATCCCCTGGTGGACTTCTTGCACAAACCACCCAGCCTGCGTTGGACTGAGGCTCTCATTGTGTCTCATTGTGTCTTTAGCCCCTCGGCCGCAGCTTTATGAGGTGTCAGGGTGACATGTAAGGTGTTGTTTTAACGTCTCTCCTCCGCTCACCGATCAGGGGATTTGTGAGCGAGCCGTCCTCCGTGGACAGCTGTCAGCTCTTTGATATGAGACAGGACCTGATCTGTGGTCAGTGTGTGAGAACATCATGAATCACACACTCGGATCTGTATCACAAGAAGGATATCTGAACACAGATCTGCTCCGGTGGCCTGAGCGTTGTGTGAGAGGAGCTTTTGTTTTAGAGGAGCGCTCATCAGCACAATGGAAATGTTGACTGATCTGAGTGCAGATCACAGGCCTGCATGCACTGTGGTATTCCAGCATGGGAAACTAGAGAGGGCAAATCCTGGAGAACTGCGGTGTGAATGCTGTACGCTGAAAAACTGCAATTTGTGTGGCTGTGTCGAGGTGGGATTGAACCAGCACTCGCATGGTCTGAGGATCAACTAAAAAGATGAAGACTTCTATAGTAAAGTCTTTATGATTCACTGGAATTATGAAAGTAATAATAATACACTTTTTTTTGCACCTTTACAGAGTGCTTTCACATACAAATGCACAGAGAGCAAGTGAATGAAATAGCGTCTAAACATAAGAACATTAGTAACACACATAGAAAATAGAAACATATAAATACATAGAATAAGACTAAATAAAAAGTAAAATAAGACGCATAAAAGCAATTCTAAAAAAGTGAGTTTTTAAAAGATCAGACAGCCCTGGTATCCTTAGGTCGCTCCAAAGTAGTAATGGAAGAGTAATAGCCATTGATTCCTAATTGAGCAAAACGCTTTGATGTTTGAACAAAATGTCTGCGTTGAGGAAGGAGCGAATCAAACTTCTTAAGTAGAATAACACCCCGTCTGCTTCTTATCTTCTCTGCATTCACGCCGCTTCTTCACGGCAGTCAATTCTCTCTGTGCAGCTCGGTGGTTGTCACTGTGCCGCTCTTTAATTCTAGATCACACTGCAGATCAGAGCGCTGCCAAGCTGCAGCTCCTTCGTCTAAATAATCTCTTCTCGCTGGTTAAAGAGGTATGGCGCGGTCTCGCCACAAATCAAGATAGATCCCACAATGTCGGGTCAATTGGGAGCGCCTTCTTAATCACTCTGTTGGCAGAGCCGTCTTTACTCTCGCCTCATTCCAAGACACTGCGCTATAAACATGTTTGTGCAGGAAATTGTTTGTGGAAAAAAAGGAGAGTGCTAATCTTAGTCTGAGAGACGTGCAAATGTGTCTGGATTCTTTTGAGGTTTGTGTATAAATACTTCACGGTAATATTAGCACAGCGCAGGTGCACTATTGCAAAACCGTGCTAATTCAGAAGTGTTTGTGCTCCGAGGCGCTGTGTGGGTTTTCTTTAAAGTGGTATGTCTCCATCATAATCAACACTTTCAGTTTCCCTGTCTGTGTGTTGTTGTAAGTGTTGGCTCAGAGTTAGGGTGACATGACAGTGCAAGGAGATCATAGTTAATTACAGAGAAACCATAAAACAAGTAAAAACACCTTCAGGATATAATAAAAGCTTCATCAGTGGGGTGTAAATAATGATTTCCCTTGACTGCAATGAATCACATTCATTTGAATATGTTGCAGAAACATGCACACTTGAATGAAGATGTACTAATCTCTTCATTGTTGTGTGAAAGCCAAACTTAGATGTGTTGTGTGAGGGTTCGATGGTAGATAGAGGCAGTTGGTATTTTAATCTCTTGTTGCAGGAACTGTTTACGTTCTTGGAAATCATGTTTCCCCCGAGTGTATATGCTCCGTCTTGCCTGAGGATGACAGCCCGGCTCAGACACTGCGTGGCGGCTGAACGCAATCCAGATACTGTTTTTTGTGCCAAATTCGTGAGAAGTGCAAACTATCTGAAAGGTTACACTCACCAGGAGGCCGAGAACAACCACGGCTGAAATAAGAAGAGAGCAGCGAGCCAAAGAGGACGAATACAACTCTGACCTGCATTAAAGGTCCCCTATTATACTGTTTTTCATCAATATGTTATAGTTCTCAGATATATACAGAGCCTCTCTCTGATTGGCTGAAACACCAAACAGATCATTGCAGCATCCCATAATCCCCTCTGTTTCAGCCCTGTTCAAAGTGCTGATTCTCTGTCTGTTACTTTAGATGAAAATATGGAGCCCCTCCCCACGCCCCTCTGAGAGAGATTTGGTTAAAAAGAACACAATGGTGCTCTAGGAGGAGATTCAGGTGATAAGGTGGGGGGGGGTTACCTTGGTTGGTGATTGGCTAATGGTTACACAAGGCAAAACATCGACATCATAAAGTGGCCAAAATCTGATCAGCTCATTTTCATACAGGTTTTTATAGAAATGGATCAGGACAAAAAGAGAGAGAATCTTTGTTCCTGAAACTTTCAGAGTCTCTTTACACAGAGGGGACACATGTTGATGTAGAAGAGACATGAGGAAGAGGGGACACATGTTGATGTAGAAGAGACATGAAGAAGAGGGGACACATGTTGATGTAGAAGAGACAAGAAGAAGAGGGGACACATGTTGATGTAGAAGAGACATGAAGAAGAGGGGACACATGTTGATGTAGAAGAGACATGAAGAAGAGGGGACACATGTTGATGTAGAAGAGACATGAAGAAGAGGGGACACATGTTGTGTAGAAGAGACATGGAGAAGTGGATTTTGCACAATAGGTGACCTTTAAAAGAGACAGCCGAACAGAGCTGTGGTGAAACATTTCACAAACCATATCGTTGCTCCGAGAAAAAATCTGTTGAGGGATAATCGTGTGTGTGTGTGTGTGTGTGTGTGTGTGTGTGTGTGTGTGTGTGTGTGTGTGTGTGTGTGTGTGTGTGTGTGTGTGTGTGTGTGTGTGTGTGTGTGTGTGTGTGTGTGTGTGTGTGTGTGTGTGTGTGTGTGTGTGTTGTGTGGGTGTGTGTGTGTGTGTGTGTGTTGTGTGTGTGTGTGTGTGTGTGTGTGTGTGTGTGTGTGTGTGTGTGTGTGTGTGTGTGTGTGTGTCAGTGTTTGTTACATTAGGTTTCTTTCTATGTTTTCTGCAGGAAGTGCAGACGGAGCCGGTGCTGGACGCTCTGAGAGACACGAGGAAAAAAGGACGCTGCAAAAATCCAAAAGAGAGTCTGCCATCAGCGCATCTACCAATCAAAGCACACCAGGAGTTCTCCAAGAGTGAGTCCAATTAACATCCTGTAATTAATGCACTAGAAACACTGACCTGTCAATCACATTTAGCCTTTTCTGTTTGGGGTTAGCTTTGTTAAAACAGAAGTGGAGTCACGCCTCTCTAAATCAAAACCACTGATCTCACACATTAGTTTTGAAGAGGTTAGTTATTTCTAAATGTTTACAACTATTAACTGCCAGTTGAAGCTTCTAGATATCTATATTTTGCTGACATATTACTTGTTTAAAAGTAGATTTAAAGTAATAACATGGTATAAAGCCAAAATATCTAACTTAACAATGACAAAAAAGCCCAAAAAGTTCAACTAAAGGACCATATAATGTCCGCTAGTTAGAATTTGTGATACTTCCTACTCTAAACTGCATTATTACAAACACATTTTTCCATGTATGTACTTTATTGTATCACTTATAGAAACGGATTAATAGACCATTTAACCCCTTCAACCTTTATATTTAGGAAGCTTGTGATATAGAGCTGGGTTTCATTTAAAAATGACTAAACTCGTGCCGATATTCGTGTACTAAAAGGTTATACAGATACCAATAGAGTTTTTCATCAGTTGTGTAAAATGCCAACTCTACTCCTCCCCATCTTTTACATGTAAACATGATGAAGGTGTTCAAAAGGGTCAGATATATATTAAATAACTGTACAAAAGTGATCAATATAGGAATATTTAGGCTGTGTAATTTGAAATATCTAAGCCAACCTTCTTAATCCAGCTTGTTTGTTATGCATTGTGTTTTATAGTGTTGTATTTTTATCATGCAGTCGTATTTAAGAACATTTTGGTTGCATCTCTGCACATTAAACTGCCACACCTTATTGTTAGTTGCTTCTAAAGTAGTGGATTAATCACATGGTGCATTAAAGAAAAGAACCCTTATTGTAATTGGCTGCAAAAAGGGAGTATAAAAAGGACTGAATGCAGATATCATTTGACTGGAGAAGTTAACAAAGGCACTAAAGATATGGTAACGACACCAGTTCAATCAGGAGAGACGGTTTTGATAAGAACACATATTTATTGCCAGGAATACACAAATGAATGTAATGGAGTTTTGGCGATTAGGCCCCGTTGTGCAGGAGTATCATTCGGGAGGGGAGAACCGATCCGATGAAACCCCCCGGGGTCTAGACCCTGGTGGTGGTGAATGGATGGTTGGGTTCGGTCTGAAGGGGAGGGGCTTAGCTTGACCCTGGTGGTGGTGAATGGATAGTTGGGGTCGGTCTGAAGGGGAGGGGCTTAGCTTGACCCTGGATTCAGAGGGACAGGAGGTGAAAAGGGGTGGAGGAGGGTTGTGTAGAGTCACCTGAAATGACAGCTGTCAGAGGGGAGAGCAGATTTAAAAGGGATAGCGGAGCGCTATGATAGGCTTGTGAGAATAGAGCGAAGTGATTGGTTAAGCTGGGGAGTGACGCCCCCGATCGCTTATTGAGAGGAGAGAGAGTAGTAACATGGAAATAGTAAATGAATGAGAAAAGACGGTCCTCCTGGTTGAACTTGCGCTGAGCTTCATTAGGGCTGCACAGTTAATTCAAATGTTATTGTAATGTGAATTAATGCAATATCCAAATTGCAGTAAGCTCAATATTTAGTAAAGTTAGAATATGTATGTATGTATGTATGTATGTATGTATGTATATAAATATCTGAATGAAGTATTGTGGAGCTGCAGAGAAGTCCCGGTCTACAAAACGTATTCTAGACTTAATAAAAACGTATTGTTGGGAACAGATCCTCTTAAATAATTACACCACAATTATAATGATCATTCCCTTTAATCACACTGTATCGTCAATTGCAACATCACATCATTTGTATTAATTATTTTACCTTAGTAACACAGCCCTTTATTTTATTAATAATAATAATAATAATACATCTTCATTTGTTTAGCAATTTTCATATACAGGGGGCATGTAAAAAAAGAAGTGTGAAAAACATTAAAAGACTGTTTAAAGGGGGGATGTCGCTTATTAAAGGGGGCCTATCATGCAAAATGCACAGTTTGATGTCTTTTCTACACAAACATGTCTCCCCGGTGTCGGGAGACTCTCGCAGCGTCAGAAAATAAAACCCTCTCTCTCTTCCTCCTTACCCACATCTCTAAAAACGGGGGAACAACGGAGCTGATCCAGATTTGCGTCCGATATAGACATGTTTTTTATATTTTTGTATATATCCCATAATATATGCCTAAAAATAGCATGATAGGAAACCTTTAAAAGCTTGTCCATTAAAATGTCCCCTTAGCTAGCCTCACTAATATGTAAGTGATAGACCAACACCTGAAAACCATAAAAAAGATTAACCAAAGTTTGCTCTTCTCTCCGGCTAGAAGGCGAGCCCAAAGCCGTCACCATCGACTGGGACGAGCTGCACGGATACCGCAACAAGATGGGCTACCAGAAGGGCAAGCTGCTGGTGGAGGAGGCGGGTTTCTACTACATCTACGCCAAAACCTGCTTCCGCTACTACAACCTGGAGCTGGAGGACGACAGCCAGGTGGACGTCAGCAACCGGCAGCTCATCCAGTACGTGTACCACGAGAAGATCAAACAGAACAGCAAGTCAGCGCTTCTGATGAAGACGGGCAGCACCATGCGCTGGAACATCACCAGCTATAACATGTACTGCGCCCAGCAAGGAAGAGGGGTTCGTCTGGAGGAGGGGGACGCTTTGTACGTGACCGTGTCCAACGCCTGGGTGCTGGACCCCGAGGGAGAAGGGACGTATTTCGGGGCGATAAAGTTAGGTAATTGAGAGTTAAAAGACGAGAGGAGCGGACATGCTACTGAACATTTGCCAAAGAACCACTGTTAGTGATTTATAAGTGTTGTTAAAAAGTGTCTTGTTGTTTTTGTACTTCACCAAATAGCCTTGGAGCACTCGATGAGAAAAGACATGGAAATGGTTCAGTCCCCGAAAGAAAGTATATGACACACAGCTCTTAAATTCATCTAAAATAGCACTGGACTCTTTTTGTTTTATTAAGTATTGTGACATTTCAATACATTTCAGCTCAAATTACGACTTAAGCACCGATGTGTTTATGGACTAACTAAACAAACCACAAGGGAGACACTTGGGAAGTCGGTTTGCTTGCGAGACGCAAAGTGAGGAAGGATTTATCAATGTTGGAGAAAATGTCCGGTAGAAACACGGAGCATCTGCTTGTACTTAGCGGATTAGAACAGAATAAAAACAACAGGTTTGCACACGGCACTGATCACAAACGTTTTCCTGAAGAGTTCTGTACGTGTGAACGAGGAAGTATTTAGTCTCTGATCGGAGTAACTATCACAACAGGGGATATATCCAGAGGTGGAAAAAGTATTCAGAGTCTTTACTGGGGTACTAATACCACTCTAAAAATACTCAATTTGAAGTAAAAGTACTGCATCAACAATGGTACTTAAGCAAAAGTATTTAATACCACTCTAAAAATACTCAATTTGAGGCAAAAGTACTGCATTGACAATGGTACTTAAGCAAAAGTATTTAAGTATGATAAGGAAGATGTGCTTAAAGTTTTAGAAGAAAAGTACTTGTTGCAGAAGAAGCTGCCGATTCATTGTGTGAACCCACTCGTGCTAGTTACCTAAATGTAATGTTGGATGGTTTAATCTAAACCAAAACATCATATTTGAAGAGTTTTTCTTAATTATTGTGTGTCAAAATCTACAAGTAAAAAGTACAATATTAGCTTCCAAAATGTAGTATATTAGAAGAATAGGTAAAGTACAAGTACCTCAAATGTGTACTTAAGAACAGTACTTGAGTAAATGTACTTAGTTACTTTCCACCACTGGTTATATCACCCTGAGACCACATGTAATAGTTTAGAAGATTCACTGTTTTTTAGCATCAGATTTGTTTTGCTCCAAAAACTCATTTCCTCTCCACTTCTCAGTCTAAAGAGCGGCCTGCTTGATTGAAGGCAATTACACGACAAAGTCATTTTGAACTAAGGAGGAAATGACATGTGTTTGTTGTGTTTATGACGATTGAAAAAAGAAAAAGGGATGCAGATAGCTGGCCTGTCTGACCATCAATGACATGAATAGACTGTTGTCTTCTTAAACTAGAGGAGCCAAATTGACTTTGGTTCATCTTTTAACTTAAATTTTGTTTTTCATTTGGCTCTTCACCGAGGTAAATGGGAATATGCACTAAATATTTATTTATTAGCTATAGAAGTACAGAGACGGGTCATTGTTAAAATGACCTCTCGTCTGTGTGACATCCATTATGCAGCACTTAGAGGAAATAGTAGACACGCTTTTTGTTATTAAAACACAGGGGCTTCATTTTAAATTCCATATTTATGTATCTTGATTTTTTTTTTGACAATTCTGTGTGCACTTGCCTAGCCAAAAGCAATATGGACATAATGTTTCTTCTACAAGATTGTAGCATACCTGTAAAATCTTCATCTGATTTCCATTCAATGTTTTCTTTTTATTTATGTAATGTATGTTTTAATAAAAAAAAGTACTTTTGTAACAGCGTTTCCTGTGTTTTCACATCACCGTTTTGACTGAACGGGCCACCCTGAGTGTGATGTGTTTGTGATGATGATCTGTACAATCTTCCATTTAACACCAGTATGTCATTACAGAGATAGATTGTATAGAAAAGCCGCCCACTGCTAACTCACAGCAGACTTTTGGACCGCCATCATGCAGAATAAACAGACTGCATGATGGGAATAACTAGCTTTAGGTGATGGATTAACGGTAACAGGAGAAAGTAATCAGGATACAAGTTACAGTTGTAGCACGATTACAGTGTTACTAAAAACCTAAAAAGAGCGTATTTAGTTTGTTGTAAAAGGATCAGATTGTATTTCTTCTTTGGTAGCTGTCCTGCTCTGTAGCTGCCAGCATATTGAACACAGAAATGTTGAGTACCCCAAAGTTTTATGTTAGAAATGTATAGTAGGGTCCCCAGCACATAGAAACTGCCGGATGCTAACTTGCATATGTTGGGCAATTTGCACAATTAGCATATGCAGACAATAGCTAAAAGATGGCTAATCCGATTTGGACAATTTCAGAGTGGTTTTGGAGGTATTTTGAGGATGCTGAATCCATATCTGACATGTTTAGGATACAAAATGGCAGCTTCGAGTCCCCTACAACTTTAAAATCGACCCAAAATTCATCAAAATCAGTCCAAAGGCAGTACAGATATGGCCACTTTCTGGTTAACACTGCCATTTTTGATCCTGAAAATGTCAGAAATGGACTCGGCGTCCACAATAAACCACTCCAAAAGGGTCCAAATCGACCAATGCTTTTCTATTGTCTGCATTGGCTATAATGCTATTTAACGCAACTTATGCTAATTGTGCAAATTGCCCAACATATGCAAGTTATCATCCGGCAGTTTCTATGTGCTGGAGACCCGTAGTATACATTTATATCATAACACTTTTGGGTACGCCTACTGCCTGCTGATGTTCAGGTGTATATCAGTATTTAGTGTCTGTACTTTAAAGAGTCCTCTCCTGCTGATGTTCAGGTATATATCAGTATGTAGTGTCTCTACTTTAAAGAGTCCTCTCCTGCTGATGTTCAGGTGTATATCAGCATGTAGTGTCTCTACTTTAAAGAGTCCTCTCCTGCTGATGTTCAGGTGTATATCAGTATGTAGTGTCTCTACTTTAAAGAGTCCTCTCCTGCTGATGTTCAGGTGTATATCAGTATGTAGTGTTTCTACTTTAAAGAGTCCTCTCCTGCTGATGTTCAGGTGTATATCAGTATGTAGTGTCTCTACTTTAAAGAGTCCTCTCCTGCTGATGTTCAGGTGTATGTCAGTATGTGAGCTTAGCTGTGTGTATCAAACTAAAACGGAGCATTTTCTGTCTGCTCAGAATTTAGTTGGAGGCTGAACATGCCAAATGAAAGACAGGTTTTAAAGAAATTTATCAAGTTACATTACTTTGTTGTATTCAGATTGGGTTACTGATTGTTTCACAGGTAAGGTATTAAATTTATAACCTTCCTAACCCTGGGAACACACAGATCATTTCCTCACTCTGCTGTAATGCATATGAGTCTTTTTGATCATTGTGGCGGCGGGTCTCCCATGAAGCCCCATGGTGCGTGTTAGAGGAGTTTAAAGACCAAACAATTCCTCTATTGTCTGTGTTTGGGCGTTCACACGTCTGAGCCGGGACCTCACACAGCTACAGATCATTGTTACGAGCTGTAATCAAATCTGAGCTTTGTGGAGAAAAACCTGGCTGAGGTGCAAAAGGAGCTGATTGGATTTGATCAGTGTTGGAAGGTATCTATATACCTTCGAATTCCTTCACTCAAGGTATGAACTTAAAGAGGGTTTCCCCTTTCCTACAGTGTGTTCTATAGGTTTTGATGCATGTAAAAGGTCTGTAAAGGTTAAAATTACAACTGAGACATATACACCTGAACATCAGCAGGAGAGGACTCTTTAAAGTAGAGACACTACATACTGATATGCACCTGAACATCAGCAGGAGAGGACTCTTTAAAGTAGATACACTACATACTGATATACACCTGAACATCAGCAGGAGAGGACTCTTTGAAGTAGAGACACTACATACTGATATACACCTGAACATCAGCAGGAGAGGACTCTTTGAAGTAGAGACACTACATACTGATATACACCTGAACATCAGCAGGAGAGGACTCTTTAAAGTAGAGACACTACATACTGATATACACAGTAACACCAGCAGGAGAGGACTCTTTAAAGTAGAGACACTACATACTGATATACACCTGAAAATCAGCAGGAGAGGACTCTTTAAAGTACAAACACTACATACTGATATACACCTGAACATCAGCAGGAGAGGACTCTTTAAAGTAGAGACACTACATACTGATATACACCTGAACATCAGCAGGAGAGGACTCTTTAAAGTAGAGACACTACATACTGATATGCCTAAACCTACATTTAGCAGAATATGTCCTCCTAATTCTTCTTCCACTACTGGAAAACAATAATACCTTTTGGGACCATTTATACCAAGAAGAATGTTTCATGCAAATAAACAATACTTGCACTTGCAGTTTTGCAACGGCACAAACAGCTGTGGTGCCAAAAGGGCTTCTCACTTTCAGATTGAAATAGCTGAAGCCATGAGTGTAAACAATGGACTTCTGCAGAGTGCCACCCTTCAGAAGTCACTTGGTTTCTCAATGCTTGGCGCTGAACAGAAACCATTAAAATGTGTTGTGTCAGTAAACATTATGGGAAAGCTTGGCGTGCACTGGACCCCCGCCCACACACACACACACACACACACACACACACACACACACACACACACACACACACACACACACACACACACACACACACACACACACACAGAAAGAGGTTTCACTTGCTTGCTGCAGTCTAATAAAATAGGCCCATTTGGCAGAAGTGCAGAAGTTACCGGCTTGTTTTATTGCTCACACATGTATAAACACAGGGGGCTATGAAAAGCAATGGCCCAATCCATGTTGGAGCATGGGTTTAAACGATTACAGGGAATAAAATGGATTGCTGACTTGTGTTTTTGCTCCTGCCGGCATGCCTTCACATATTCCATGACGGTCTGTTAGAGCTTTAATCATGTCTTCTCCGCCGCATCAGACATTATTTCACAGCGAAGAGGTGGAGCTGTTGATTCAGAAAAACAAAGTCATGTGTTGGAAAATATATTAGGGTGTTTTCCCCCAATAAGCAGCACCAGAGGCATGACTATAGAATTGAATGCCATTAGCTTAACTATGGGTGCTTGGCTTTATGGGGCCCTGTGGTTTGGAGGAAATAGACGTTTTACAGAACAGCTGGAGGCTTTGTTATGTGCCGTCAGGTTGCTTAGCGTTTTGCACGCTTACACACATTTAACTCTACACATACCATCACACACACACACACACACACACCACACACACACACACACACACACACACTCCTCTGCTGAGTCAGCAAGGGTAGCTATTTTCACAGGCTTGGTCCTCGCCCTTTTGTCTTCCCCCCGATATAGCTCACATGTCTCCGTCTTTTGATGTCTGACGTTTTTACCACTTGGCTAATGCTAACATTAGTGTTATTAAAACAATAACAGAGTGAGATTTATAGGGGCTACGCTGCAGACGCATGGGCGTGAGATAGCAGGAGGTTATTACTGTAACCATGAGCTGTCATCAGAGTGTGTGTGCCAGACTGTCTGTGTGAAAGTGTGTAGGTCGACCAGCCATTAGAGGGTTATTCCATTAAAGGACACACCCATCTGCACATTCATAACTAATATAAAGGCCGTCCTAATGGGTCACTTTGCTCAAATCCATCTCTCATCCATGATGTCTTTGTCATTAACTCATCAAATTCCAATTTTAAATACATCTCAATGATTAGGTTATCCCACTTTGAATATCAGTGACCCTGCTGACCTTGTTCTTGTACCCATTTGACCTGGCTTCAGCACCATGGATAGCACATCCAAAATCTGACCTTCCATGTCTTCAAAAGTTATCTTAGACGCCTTAAATGGATAGTCTGGATGTATAACTAGTGTATGATAAATGGTTGCAACAAGCCTAAGTTTTAGGAAACAAAGAAATGCTGCTGTATTTTAGCCACCAAAAATCAATAATTGCAATATTTACAATGTTTTCACAGCTTCACCTTGCTGTCAGACAGACTTTTTTGACAGGGAAAGCTCAGGGTTAGTTTGAATTAACCCAAGTCACAATATCACAAACAAATAAGGAGGTTTGGTGGCTTTGAAGGGAGCATAGATAAAAAAAATCCAGATCCACGTTGGAAAGGGCTTGTCACGAACGAGCTGAGAACCAAAATACAACACACGGGAGACCAGGGAAAGTCGGTAACCAGCTTTATTGAAACTTGTTTCCACGGAAAAGTTCTGGTGTGAGACAAACCGGCAGACAGTAGGCAAAGGGCTGGTCGGGGACAGGCGAGGGTTCCAGGAGTAGGCAAGACGGGAGACGCAGGTACAGGCAGGGTCAGGGAGCAGGCGAGGCAGAATAGTCCGGGTACAGGCAGGGTCAGGGAGCAGGCGAGGCAGAATAGTCCGGGTACAGGCAGGGTCAGGGAGCAGGCGAGGCAGAATAGTCCGGGTACAGGCAGGGTCAGGGAGCAGGTGAAGCAGGCTGGTCAGGGACAGGCAAGGTCGAAACCGGGAGAGCAATCTGGGAGGTAATGCTGGAAAGTACTGCATGCTGCGAAGTACGATCTGGCACTGAGGTGAGAGTGAAGGGGGCCTATATACTAGTGGAGCTAATGGGTGTAACAGAGTATGTAAATAGGGGAGTGAGGGAGCAGACTGCGACAGGGCCGTCTGACAGCGAGGTTAAATAGTAAAAATATTCAAAATATAGAGTAAAATATTGCTGATATTTACTTTTTTACGTTGCTAAAATAGGTTTTGATGAAAGTTATTCATTGCTGAGCTTCTGTGCCAGTACTTACATAATTGTTCTACTAATTGGGAGTGAAAATATTCATTAAATAGCATACACTTTACATGATATTGACTTGTTTAGACAGGCGCTGTTTTAGGTGGCTATATGAGTTATTGCTGCTTTTACTTTGATCTGTTTCGCCAAACTTGGGGTGTGCTGACCTCCATCTGCTGTCGGTCAAACACTGTCTATAGATACTGCAAATATCAGATGCAAATCTCTAAAATCCAAGTGAAATAGAAATTGTGTGATACAGTTGAAAGCTGCAGAAGGGATGCTAAATGGACCTTGTGCTGAGATTGCTTTTATAAAACCTTATGAAAGTTAATTCACAATATTCCTTTCATCTTAGGCCAATCTTGAATCTTATATACGTCCATTAAAGGAGCAAAAACATGACCAATAATGGGACGAGAAAGTGATGTTTTTCTGCTTACAATTAATCACTGACTATTTTACGATACCCAGCAGTGTGCTCACATTGAGTTCGGGTTATGTGGACTGGAACAAGCATTTAGGTGCTGAGAAAATGAACCTCTAACATCCAGACTGTGGTTTTACTGGGCAGCTTCCAGGTGTGAATGTGTGTGTGACCATGTGTGTTTAAAAGTGTGTTTGTGTAACCATGTGTGTGTAACCGTGTGTGTGTTTGTGGCTGCGGTCAGTGAAAAGATGAGTGTGTCTTGATATGAGCTGCCATTCGAAGCCAACATTTATCCATCTTAAGCATTGCAGTGTATACATTCATCATGTTAAGAAATACCCAGTAGTCAGTTGCTCTACTTTTGGGAAACTAACGAGCCAAGCGGCGCTGAAACCCGAGCTGTGATTTCACAAAGATTTGGAAATATTTGAAGGAAATTCGCACTGACAGTGTTCTACTCTTATTGATGACTTTACAACATGTTGCTGAATCCATGTCAAATTTATTCAAGCCTGTGGTTCTCAAACATTTCCATCATTCCCCGAAAAATGCCCCCCTTTGGAGATCACTTTACTGCCCATTTATAGACTGGAGAACCATAACAATGTGATAAAAAGCCAACGCTGATAAAAAATATATTTTTCACGTTACATGAAATAATAATAGGTTCAATTATTCCGTCAAAAATGTGATGAAATGGGGATTTTTAAGCAGTTTTACCACAAAGCCTCATCACCCCCACTCTCTTCAACCTCCACTGGCTCCCGGTCAAGTCCCGCATCACTTACGAACTCCTCCTCCTCACCTACAAGTCCCTCCATGCCCTCTCCCCTCAGTCCCTCACAGATCTCCTCCACCCTTACATCCCGTCCCGCACCCTTCGATCCTCAGACTCCGGCCTGCTCTCCATTCCACCTTCACGCCTCCACACCTTCGGGGACCGCGCCCTCAGTGTCGCTGCCCCCCCACCCTCTGGAACTCCCTCCCTGCAGAAATCCGCAACGCCCCTTCTCTCAACATCTTCACATCAACCCTTAAAACTCATCTGTTCAACATCGCCTTCCAACAATAACTCACTCTCCCCCCCACTTACACTTCCATTTCTGCCCCGTTTTATGTTTTATGTCTTGTCCTTGTATGTTTCTTTGTAAAGCGACCTTGAGGTTATGAAAGGCGCTATATAAATTCAAGTTATTATTATTATTATAGCTTGATTAAAACAAAAATAGTGGATCAGTAATGACAAAAATAAACACTTAAAAACGTCATGTATAGTGGGAGAAAATGGTTTGAAACATGTTGAATGCAACATAAAAATATGCATATACGTATTTGAATGCCTAAATGACCTCCTTCCTCCAACAAAAAACATGTTAAATTACTCCTGAATGCATTTGTATATACATTAATATTAATTACATTTGAAACTTGTTTAATTCTGTGTTTTGCAAATATTCTAAACACAAGCTCCACTAAATAATGCTTCCTCTAACTGGCACTACAAACTATAACAATTGATGTTTTCTGCAGACTCAACATTTTAAACATTCTTGCAATGTGTCTCAATTAAAAAAAGAAAGAAGGTTTTACACACTTTGCACCAGATGGTCTTCCCAGTATTGATTTGTTGGAAAACTGCTTGTGAAAACCATTGAGACCAACATTTGAATAAGTCCAGGACTTTACTGTATTCCTTACAAAGGGTTTTATGTTATATTTTAAGTCCCAACTCTAAATTGTGAGTGACAGGAGAGCGTGCATGTGGGCACACAGACAAAAAAGCATGAGGCAATACGGCAGATTATTTATTGAGTTATTTATTATTTATTATTTATTTATTTATGTTTGAAAATGTGCAACGTATTCCATTTATTTATGTTTGGTCCCCTAACTTGCCTCATGGGGATTGTTAAAGTTTTATCTAATGCAGAATTGTTTATCCTTTGAATTGCCTTTGCATTCCTAAAAACAAATTCCCCTTTTCCTAAACTAAAATCCTTTGCTGGTTCTGATCACTTGCGGATTTAGTCAGACGACTTCAGATTACACCCTGAGGAAGAAGGGAGTTTTAATAAAGCCCAAAAAACAGGAAAGACTGTGGTTGCTTTTACGCTAATAGACACAGACATACAGATGCCGGCATACATGCAACCACCCACCCACACACACACACACACACACACACACACACACACACACACACACACACACACACACACACACACACACACACACACTTAAACAATTACACACACACTCACACACAGACACTCACACACACACACACACACACACACACACACAGACACTCACACACAGACACTCACACACACACGCACACTTAAACACTTAAACAATTACACACACACTCACACACAGACACTCACACTCACACACACACATACGCACACTCACACAGGCGCACGCAAGCACGCACGCACGCACACACACACACACACAGACACTCACACACACACACACACACACACACACACACACACACACACACACACACACACACACACTTAAACAATTACACACACACTCACACACAGACACTCACACACACACACACACACACACACACACACACACAGAGACACTCACCCACAGACACTCACACACACACACACACACACACACACACACACACACGCACACTTAAACACTTAAACAATTACACACACACTCACACACAGACACTCACACTCACACACACACATACGCACACTCACACAGGCGCACGCAAGCACGCACGCACGCACGCACGCACGCACGCACGCACGCACGCACGCACGCACGCACGCACGCACGCACGCACGCACGCACGCACGCACGCACGCACGCGCACGCACACACACACACACACAGACACTCACACTCATACACACGCACTCCACACTCACATTCACACTCACACGCACGCACTCGCACTCACTCACGCACCCACACACACACACACACACAAACACACAGACACACACACACACACGCACTCACACACTCACACAGGCGCACGCACGCACACACACACACACACACACACACACACACACACACACACACACACAGACACTCACACTCATACACACGCACTCGCACTCCACACTCACATTCACACTCACGCACTCGCACTCACACACGCACCCACACACACACACCCACACACCACGCACACACACACACACACACTCTCACACACACACACACACACACACACACACACACACACACACAGACACTCACACTCGCACACACACACACACACACACACACACACACACACACACACACACACACACGTACAGAGGGAATCCCCATCCATGATGCAGCAGCAATAACTCAGAGTAATCCCTGGATCAAAATGTCTCACATGGATCAGGTCTTCCATCAAGACACACCTGTAAGTGAGTAATTCTCCGGAGGACACCTGTATCTCAAAGCCCCCGCTGTTAATTGACCATGAAAATGAGACGCAGACATTCTTAAGATGAATTAAGTGTCTAATAAACATTTTTCCGATCTGTAACGGCAGGAGGATGACTCAGAAAAAAAGGGGTTGTGCCAGGACAATGTCAACATGAAACCTAAATCAGCAGAGGCTCCCAGACTTCCCAAACCACCGGCAACAACAAGCAACACACCCAGAACTGAGACCAGCCGGAATGTCATTCATATGGTCTTCATTTCATCCGTCGCTCCCTTCCTCTCCGGGTTTTTCCGTCGGAGATGGATTGGCTGCTTGGCTGTTTTCTGGCTGAACCAAAGATGTGTTGGATGGAGTTGTTCTCATGTTGCTGGTTGGCTAATTGGCTTGTCATAAGGTCAATGTCGGTTGACCCCTTTTGGCAAGTCAATGTTAGCTGATTGCCTTTTTGGTTCCAGGGCTTCATAGAAGTGAGGTCACCAGTTGGTTTTTAGACTACGGATTTTTTTTTTTTCGGCAACTGAAAGTGACACTTGAGATTGGAGCTCTGTACAAGATAGACTTTTTAAGGGGGCCGATATGTAATAATTAACTTTCACGAACTGAAAACAAAATGTGAAAGGGTTAAACACTGTGGGATAGTGACATGTCAATCATTAGGTGGCCCCGCCCCTCCAAAATATATATTTTAATCTAAGCAGGACCATCATTTACAAAAGGAACATCATGCTGCATTTACTGCGGCAACAAATGGGAAATATGGTCATTTCCCCATAGACTTCTATACAATCTTACTTCCTAATTCAACAATTGGAGTTTGAAAGCACTTCACTTTTCACTTGTTGAATTAAACAGATAAGAATATGTTTTTAATTCATAGTATATGAGGTACTTCTCCTGTAAATATTTCTTAATTATTTTATCCTTGTTTTAATTCAAATGTATTCACAGATACTCAAGCCTTAGTAAATTACAGCAGGCCCAAAACTGGCAACACCCCCCCTGTTTTCACCAAATGGTACGATCTCATAGACTGTATACGATCTTTACCTGTCATTATACGTCATAGGTTGCAACACGTGAGCATCATAACAACGTTATGTAAATGGGCATGGCCGAATCGTGTGTCAATAACTTGGACAATGCAGATGAACACGTGTGAAACAGAAGGAGAGAAAGGTGCAGCGCATTGAAATGAGAAAAGCCCTGCAGGAACATGATGCTAATTTCTGCAAAACACAGATATGTTTATGAGTTACTGTTGCATGGTTGCCGTCCTCCGCACGTCATCACATCACTACACGTGATTCTGTTGGGAATAATAACAACTAAGAAATGGCACCAACTCTTAATAATGTTGCATGGAGTAATACTGAACATAAACACCTGTGCACTCTCTTCTGTCAGGTGGAAGCCCTTCCTGTTTCTCATGATCATCAACCAGTCAGAGCTCTGAGGAAAATAAAGGTACAAAACTCAAACACTCCATAATGCACAGTCATTATATTCATCAATATGGAGCCTATTTCTAAACTTAATCATGGAAGTACAACTGGAGACACGTGGTTGTCTTTTCAAACTATTTCGGATGTTTAGTTTGATGTATTATATAACTGTTAAAGGTGGGGTATGTAATTTATTTCAGAAACACTTGTTGTTATATTCCATGGAATGCTCTTAACATCCCGATAGCAATGAATATATTAAATGCTTTGACAATAAATACATAAAAAAATGTCATCTGAGGAAGCCGTGGCGCTGTAAAAAGCACGACCAATCATCTGAGCCGGCCCGGCTAAAATAACTGGATGGCCTACCTGCCTGTCAGCCTTCCATCTCGTGCACAAACTTATCTCGTGGCCTCATTGGTCATGTGCGCATTTGTTCCAATTAGTTCAAGGACACTCAGAGAAGTACCGAAAGTATTACACAAGAAAACTGTGGAACAGCCTCCCATTGGATCTCCATTGGTGTTTTTAAAAGTAAATTAAAGACCTATCTTTTTAATTTGGGGTAGTTTTAGCTGTATCACTGTTCATGTTTTATTGTCCTGTGATATAACTCTTTCTGTTTGTTTATAACTTGTTTTAATTATGTTCCTCCATCGTTATTTTTGTATCAGAGGCCTGTACTACGAAGCCGGATTTCCTCTTAGCGAGCTAACTTCAGGGAAAACTCTGGGTTTCCGGTCCTACGAAGCTGGTTCACTTCTTAGCGGGCTAGACCTCCATGGTAACTTATGCTGAGCGGCAAACCTGGTCCAGAGCAGGTTAGGTTCCAGGCTAAGAGATCAACTCAGTGAAAGCACCGCCTGCTGACCAATCAGAGCTCAGTGTGCGGAGTTTAAAGCTATCAAGTCATATTACAGGAGAAAGGAAAGACAGAAAAACTGCCGTGGCAGGAAAGACGGCCGGCAAAAATCACCGACTGTGTGAACGTGAACATTAATAGAATATCACCTCCCATCTTCAGAGCAATCTGACTATTATAACATTAGCGTTAAGAAAGCTTACTTAAATATCTGCCACAACACAAGTAACCGGATCAAAGTAACATTACGTACAGTCCGCGGCACTGAGTGCAGACGTCGATGTGTTCCTTTATCATTCATATCACATCATATCACATCATAATGGATCATATATTTCCTTATCTGAGTCAGCTTCTTGAGCCGTATCTGGCCGTGCAACACTCACAGTGTCACATACTGTATGCAGAAGTATTATTTTAAGCAACACATTAAGTTGACGAAACACTCGAGTCAAATGTAATTAAAGTCAGATCGTGTCTTAGACGGGGCAGTGATATCATAAACCTGTTAATGTACGCATTCAAACACTTTTTCTTTTACCAGCTGTATTCACCTTGCAGGTGCAGCTATGTGGCTTTTATCCTGGGTAAAGTGTTTAACTCATGGATGTTTAAAGTTTAACTTCTTCATATTTGTCTAATATTATAGTTCACTTTTCATTCAGGAAGTATGACGCTGCACTGTCAGTACGCTTGTCCATGTTTGTGATTGGTCAAATGTTGAACGCGCACTCAGCCGGACAGAGAAACCCTGGCTTGAGTTACCGAGTTGATAACCAGCGTCGTAGCGCTTAGCGAGAGCGCGTTTGTTTTGGATTAGGTAAACCGGGTAACTCAAACATATCCAGGTATGTTGAACTGGATTCGTAGTACAGGCCTCTGGGCTGCATCTTGCATGCTATATAAATAAAGTTTATTATTAATATTATTTGTATTATTCACACTGTAAGAAGTACAACAGCAGACATGTAGTTCACTACTTCCCAACACTGCTTGCAAATGTTATGACAATATGTTCCACTGAGAGTAGAGCTAAAACAATGGTACTTTTATCTGTTTTATACATTAAACATTATTGGGACTGGGAAAGTGTAAGAGGCATTATAAGACTATTCATTGACTTGATATTTTATCCATTTGCCACAACAATAATGTCAAACTGTGACTAAAAACCATCCCTTCAAAGCAGCTGTGTTTGTATTTCTTTAATCTTTTGAGCTCTTTCTTTCCTCTTTTGCTCCCTTTTTCTTTTTCTTTCTTCCACTCTTGCATTAAATACACATAGGAGCTCAGCTTTTGGTACAATAGTTTAACACTGATTAGTTCCATAATAAAACAAAGTGAGCCAGACATTAGGAATATGTTTATTTTGCAACAACTGTAACTACAGACAAATGGAGACAAATTGGAAGCGTATCGTTTGTATGTGTTTGTGTCAGTCAGCTGTTTGATCGATCGGTTGATAATGGGCTTATTTGCCCACTGTCCTCCCATTGGCCGGTTGTTTATCTGACTGGTCATCTGATTGTTTAATTGGCCTCTGGGTTGTGGTTAAACACTCTGGACCTTCCCCAAGCTGTTTATGTGGACTCTAAATATTATAATCTTGACAAGCCTTGCATTGTTTAACAAGTTATCAAGAAAATAGGGCTGTTGGTCATAGTGTAGGTTGTAGTATGTCACGCTCTCTTAAGCATTGTAAAATAATGAACAGTTCTCTTCTATCTCTGTCTACATCGAGCAGAAGAACGAGTCACTGACGTTGAAAGACGGCGTATTAAATTGAGACCACAAGCCACAGGCAACTCATCGACTTTCCAAAACTCAAACGGCAAAACTCCCCCTAACACTCAAATCAATATCATCGTTGGAGATCTTGCTGACTTAATGTCAAACTAGGCTGATGTGAGTTGCAGTGCATTGCCCCAGATTTGATATATGATCTTTATCTCACAAAATTCTGATTGAAGCAGCAGTTTCTCATGAGTTCGGGCCTTGACACGACCACACAGAAGATCCTAACCACCGACGCACAGCATCTGTCAAATCCACGTCTTAATATCTATAATCTCACTTCATTTAAACGTCTCCCGCTGGTTTTCCCCCTGAGCAGCGGCGTGAACTCGCAGCCTGTCTGGACCTTTCTGTCTGACGGCTGTTTGGGCACATCAGGAGATGAATTCTCGTTTTACATTGTGGACGATGAGATCTGTCTGTATGTGATGTTGGAGGAATGTACAGAGACAGCCTGACAAAACACCCGTGGTAGAGAGTAATATATAGTTACTCTTAAAGGTCCCATGTCATGGCCATTTCTACTGATCATAATTCCATTGTTGAGGTCTTCTAGAATAGATTTACATTGTTCAATGTTCCAAACTCACATTGGTTTCTCATACAGCATCTCTGTATAGCATGTGTATTCACTCTGTCCTACACGCCTTGTTGGAGCTCCTGACCCCCCTCCCTATGAGCCCTCTGTGCTCTGATTGGTCAGCTCGCCCACTCTGTTCTGATGAGTCCACCACTGTTTCAGCGGAACATCAGTGATTATGTGTTACAATGGCGTTTGTTAGCAACCAGAAAATGACACCAGTAATGACAAACAGATGAGAATGCTGCGTGGGGTCTGGGTGCCGTGTTGGCGGGTCGCTGCTCCGCCCTTTGAGGCTCGAGGAGCGGACAGTGTGAGCTGGATTACTGGTGTCGTTTCCTGGTTGCTGCGTGGGGTCTGCAAGACAGCGAGACACCGCGGAACTCAGCCTGAGCACACACACACACTCACAGCCTGAGCACACACACACACTCACAGCCGGAGATCCGCGGAGCCGCGGCTGAGAAAAGATAAGGCTGAGTGAGTGTGTGCGTGTGAGACGTCACTATGACCAGGAAGAAAACAATGGAAAAAGAGAAATCCCCAATGAGGCGTTCTGGGGCAGCATAGACAGGTCTTTTCTGTGTTAGAGTTTTACTCGCTACAGGGTGTACTTTGAGGGTTTGTGACTTTGCAGACCGTTTACATGAAAAACCTACATAACACACAAGGGGACGGGGAATAACCGGAAAAGCATGTCATGGGACCTTTAAGTGCAATTTACTCTACTTAAAGAGGCCCTATTTAGCCTTTTTGGGGTTGTCCTGTAGTGTGTAAACATGTCACAGTGAACCTGAAAATCAAGTTTTATTTATATAGCACATTTTTAAACGATTTTTGGTCGAGCCAAAGTGCTGTACATATAATAAAACATACCCTACAGTAAAGAAACTTTACAGCAAATACAACAGCACAGTTTGTGCAGAATATCAGTATGCAAAACATGCAGAATAGGGCCCATTTAAGTATTTCCATTTTCTGATCATTTATACTTCTACTGCACTTCAATTCAGAGGCAAATAGAGTACTTTTTACTCCACTAAATGTATTTGATAACTTGAATTACTTTGGAGATTCAGCCTGGTTGCTTAACCATCTGCAAAATGAAAGCGATGAATCATGCATCAATCACTATAATCAAATAATTCAGATATTGTTCTGAAATGGGCTGGAATAATAACGATGATTGCTTAACCATTACTATGATAACTTTAAATGTAATTTAGAGATCTTCTGCATGCGTCAATTGTCATATAATTCAACTTAATTATGAAGTCAGTTGAAAGAACAGGTCGATCAGGTTCATAAAAAAACAAAACGCTTTTATAATTGTAAGTGGATTAGGAACAGGATTAGGAACGATGAGCGTTCAGGAAACATTGTGTAGGTTGACGCGCTGTTACACAATGCTTTATGTTTTCATTCATGGAGTTCATGTCTTGGTAAAGTGAGCACTTCAACACACCTGTCGGTCTTCATTTATTGTCACGAGTCACATACCGTTGAGGATTTAAATCGGATGTTGTGGATGTGATTTAGAAAAGTAATTGACCCTATGATGGCATCTCGCCAGATAAAAAGAGGAAATGAAACAAGTAAAGTGTTATGCAGTCAATAAAGAATAATAATCTGGTAAATAAATATGTCATGTCGAACAAATATAGAAAACTCTTAGAGAGGATATGCATGTATGTGTGAATTGTGTGAAAAAAATACCCACATTTTCCCTCCATCTTCCATAGAGCATGCACACTTGTGTTTTCCTTAAGCCCCGCCTCCAATTTGCTCCGACACTGTGTATATAACTCAGCTTTTAGCATTTGACAACTTTACGGATCTTGTGTTTTAAATAAGGGCTATCCAAGTGTTTGTCCTAGGTAGCTGATTCACATATATAAAAACAGTTTAAAAGATGTCTCTTTCCCAATGTCAGTCAATGGGAAAAGTCTTTTTAAGCCCAAATGACCTCGAACTGACACAGAAATAAGTGTAGTACCACCGTTTGACCACTATGAAGATTTGCTTCAACTCCCTGGGGGCTTGGTAAACTCCAACACATCCCAAACATTTGACTGAGCTGTTAACATTAGCCAATAGCGCAAGCTATCTACATACACAAATAATTTACCAAAGAGAAGTTAAAAGGTAAAATGTTTAACCTGGGTTTATATGCTTTTTTCTGCCGTAGGCCTACACTTATCGTCAGAAACTACAGCTTCTGTGATGATTGGACAACGTTGTACATGTTTGTTTGGGGGAAACCTCATTAGCTCAGATGACCCCGTTCACTTCCTGTATCATGAGAAACATCCGGTTGCAGAGCGGCTGTTTCTCCATTTGCAGAAACCATCTTTTCAACCCACACTTGTCCCTGAGCGGCAGATTATTCCAACATGTCATAAACACTGGAATAACGCTCTGCTCTCTAAAACTATTGTATATCCATCGTCTTCACACATTTGACAGAATGAAGACTGTCATTTTTATTACCCTATGTTTTCCTTTGCCTTGAATCATAGTTATCTGATTACATTCACTGTCAGGCATGGTATTTTGTAGATTCATAAGTAGACTGTAGTTGATTGCAGGAGGTGCAGCAGTTAGAGAATTGTGGTATGTCACTTTGATCACTGCCGAATGTTGTTTTTGGACTCTTATCATTCCTTAAGCAATCCTTTCTGATTTTATGAAGTCTTACTTTCATTCTCTCCCCGAGCTTTGTTTCATCACTGCTTCTTACACACTCTCAGAGATGGCAAAAGTACACACATCCTTTACTCAAGTAGAAGTTCAGATACTCGTGTTTAAAAATACTCTGGTAAAAGTAGAAGTACTGACTAAACTTCTTCACTCAAGTAAAAGTAAAGAGGGCTTTGAAATGTACTTAAGTAAAAAGTACCCATAACTAGCAGCTGTTTTAAAGAGTACCTGACCTCCCTTTATATTAATAGAACAATAATGTCATTGTTAGCTAATGAATGTTTCCATGCTGAACAACGGCAACATGACCACGTTTTCATTGGTCCCTCTTCTTTAGAGAAGACCAGGAAATGATGGATACACGGATCGTGTTCAAATCAATAGGCACGCAATGACTCTAAATAATAATGATCACGCCACCAAACACACATTCAGACTAAAGGAACCAGCCTGTTTGGAAAATGGAAGAAGTAGAAAGTTCAGGTATTTGGGTTCAAAATGTAAGAAGTAGAAAGTACAGGTATTTGGGTTCAAAATGTAAGAAGTAGAAAGTTCAGGTATTTGTGTTCAACATGTAAGAAGTAGAAAGTTCAGGTATTTGTGTTCAAAATGTAAGAAGTAAAAGTAAAAAGTCATCAGAAAAATAAGTAGTGGAGTAAAGTACTGATACCAGAAAAATGTACTTAAGTACAACAACGAATTATTTGTACTCCACTTCTTCCCACCTCTTTACACTCTTCATACTTTTAATCCTCAATAAGTTAAGTGTTTGTGAAGCCATGTAGACAAACAAATGGGCTTGAACTCTCCAGCGAAAGCAGTCCTGACATTTGTACAGAGAGCAAAATGTTCAAAGATGCAAACACACACACAAACTTACCCAACAGGACACACACTGGGAGCTAGTAAAAACTTCCACCCACAGAGTTATTGACAGGAGATCGTGCGCCTCTGCCAAACATGCTTTTACCGGAAAACCAGTCGACCTTGGGATGGGATCAAACTAAAACACTGTGCTTATTGCTGGATTAACCCGCAGCATGACCACATTTAAGAGTTGCAGGCGATGTGTGTATGTTTGCCGGAGATGCATCACCTGAGAAGGACGGGGCCTATTTATTCGTTCTTAATCCCTCGATGGATTGGAAACAAACATGTCATGTAGAGCCATTTCCCTGCAGCGAACCGTCAGTTTGTCTGCTGTAAACCACAGCAGCGGTAGCAGATTAGAGAGAGGAATCCAGGAATCAACAAGCGTCTGTGTGCTGTGGTGTGTGTGGGGTTAACGTCAGTCTGGGAGAGGATCACACACACACACACACACACACACACACACACACACACACACACACACCCGTGCGCACCGCATATACACAGGATTAAATGCGTAGACATCCACACACAAACAGCTGTTTAGAATTACATAGTCCGGGTGATGAACTCACTGACAGCGACTCATGCAACATTCAAAGACAGATGAGGACGTGGGAAAACTAAATATATTCATAGATTTCTTGTCATGTCTCTTTGATGTCTGCATGAGGAGTGTTGACTTCTGGCGCGCTGTTGAGAACCCTAATCCAACAAACAGGTATCTGTTTCCTCAGATCCGCCCCTGAGGTATTCTTCAAGTTGCTAAATCAACAAAATCAAGACAGCTTACAGGAAGAATTAAGCCTCGGCAGGGAACGTGGTTTGAGGTAACATTTCATCTGAATCAGTGTTGCATTCAGCACCAGAACTTTCAGACGTAGAAATGTGCAAAAACTCAACACTTGCTGCTCCGACACTGCAATGGTTGATCAATTTATCGAAAGGACTGATATCAATCGTCTTGTTTCTTCGGATAGGTTTGGGTAATTACTTAATGGATGCTTCAGAAAGAGACATGTGCCACAAGCCAGGAACTCACGGTCACATGAAACTTCAGGTGGTTTAAGTGGAATGTGTTTAGATTTAGAGAGGATTAAGATTGAAAAACCTGACAGGACAAGTCACTTTTACAAATCTCAAGACAGTGGAAAAGTTCATTGACCAGGAAAAGAACATATGAGTTTAACAGAAAAGCTTTAATACACGTTCTTAATGTTCAAGTAATGGATAAGAAAGGAAAAGAAAGTGTGTCAAGATGGGAGTTAATCTGCAATCTGCACAGTTTCATGTTTCCAATTGGATATTAATGATATATGAAGACTTTCCACATTTGGTGACGATGTTGAAGTCAAAGCGAATATCAGTTCTGAGTTATATCAATCATCTAGATCACTTTTAATCTGGTTGTCGGTCTTTGTTTTGGATGGACTGACATCACATTTCTTTGGATGGCATGGTGGAATAACCTGAGGGATGCTTCAAAAAGTAGTAAAATAATAAGTAAGTCAAATTGATTTGCCTCAACTGCAAAGTAACTGATGGTCACATGAAACTCCAGGCGGCTTAAGTGTTTGGATTGAGAGGATTAAGGTTGAAAACCTGAGAGTTGTTTGACCGGGAGTAGAGCTTAAGGGTTTTACAGACATGCTTTTATACAAGTTCTTAATGAAATGCAAAGAAACGTTTTGAAGAAGTTTTGATTGGAGCAAAACTATTAAGACATATTTTTGTATTCGTTTAACAATTTGGATATGAATCCTTTCTCAATATTTTCCACATTTGGGACGATGTTTAAGTCAAAGCTAATTTAAGTTATGAGTTATATCAATCATGTAGATCAGCTGACATCTAATTGGCAATCTTTGTTTTGGATGGACTGACATGACTCTTTTGATTTCTTTGCATAGGATAGTCAAAAAAAAAACTTTAAGGGTCTCAAAAAAGATGCGTGAAGTAGGATAGTATAACAACTTAAGCCTTAAGGGATGCTTCAGAAAGGCACTTCTGGCAGTAAAACTGACATTAAGATTTGCCTCGACTGCAGAGGAACTGATGGTCAGGAGAAACGTCAGTCGGCTGAATGAGTGTGTTAGGATTGAGAAGATTTAAGACTGAACACCAGACAGAACAAGTCACATTAACAATGCTTAACACAGAGAAAGATGTCATTGACTTATACATTTTACAGAAATGCTTTTATACACACATACAATCTTGTTTGAGTGATTTGCAAAAGAAACTCTGTGGAAGTCTGATCTGATCTTCTAAACACAGTTTCGTTTTTTTGTTTGGATATGAGTCATATGTCAGGACTTTCCATAATTGGTGAAGATATTTAGGTCAAAGCTTATTTCAGTTATGGGTCAAATTAACCATTTAGATTAACAGATATATTTACTGCTTTGAGGTTTTGATCAAACATGCACAAAATAGCAATTATATTATCTATTCATCTAGTCTTTTACAATGGAACAGAGTTAACGTTGTCTTGGTTTGTGATTAATAGATGCTTGTTGGACTATTTTGATCTGTAACACATGGAGAGAGCAGCAGGTTATCTCTAAGATTTGGATAAAATGCATGATTTGTCAATAAAGACATGGACAGGAGCTTCATGGAGACGCACCATGTAAATGAACTAATGTTCTTTTGACCCTTTATGTTCTCATGGACTCACCTAAGTTCTGTTGTCTTGCAGCACACATAAAAAAAAGATGTCTTTAATCTTGACAAAGCTTCATTGTAATGTAAGAGAGCATTTTCCCAAAATATCCAAATGATTACTTGGTGTTGATAGAAAGAACATTGGGACAAAGCGTCATCTTCATCAACTTCATCAACTTCATCAAGAATAATATGCTAGTTAATATATAGTTTGGTTTGTCTGTCGGTTTATTTGAAAGAAAAGCCGGCCTGGTTTTCATGAAATTTGGTGGAAGGGTGTGGCATTGGCCAATGAAGAACCCACTTTATTTTGGTGCAGATCCGAATCAAAGAACAGATCATTTTTCATTTTCGTTAACAATGCGTAATAGGACATAGGGGTAATTTCCTACTCATTACATCGGGCGTGTCCTAACACTCTTTGGGCTTAGGAAAAAATGTTGTATATACATTTCAGGGTTAAGGTACAAAACAAAAATTAAGATTTCAACTTGACAACATAAACTGGATTAGTGCTGAAGTGGTCTTTTTGTGTTTTCCTGATGCCCAAAAGCACATTGTTTGAATCCCACACGGCAGCTCTTGGCCTCTGGTTTGATTCTGATCCAGTAAGTGTTTGTTCCACAGCCAGTCAGAAGTAGGCAGTAGCTTTACTGTAAACACAATTATGCTTACTGTGGCAACATTCAGCGACCACATGAAGGGAGATACACTCTCACGCAAAACACTCGCTCAGGCACTCTCACACTATACTTACTCACACACTTACACACTCATAAACTAAAACATGGCATGCATCCGCACCTGAATCTCACGATCAGACCCACCAGCGGCTCACATGGACGCACACCTACACACCATAAACAACTTCCTCTGTGGCCGGCCTGATTATAAAGCACCCTGAGAGAGTACAGCAAGGGAGCCGGCCCCCTCAGTGCACACACACACACATACACACACACACACACACACACACACACACACACAACACACACACACACACACACACACACACACACCGCAACAGATGATGAAGTATTTAGAGAGCAAACACTCAGCCCTGATGGTGTCCAGCGAATCTGCATGAACACACGCATGGCTAATGAATTCAGAACAAATCATTTTCATGGCTGACTGTTGCACGCAAGGTGATTCACACATGCGTGCAATTGCTGTGTCGCTCCTACACACACATGGAGACACACACACACACACACACACACACACACACACACACACACACACACACAATGCCCAGTGTCTCACCTCAGGCAAGCATCTTGTCGGTCAATAGTGTCATTTACAGAATAACACATCATTCTTTCCACTGTGGGAGTGGGCTGGGCTCTTTTTGGTTTCAGAGTCACTGTACTCCCTCCAGCCAACACACACACACACACACACACACACACACACACACACACACACACACACACTTAGAGAACCATATTGAACCTTAAACACACCCTTACACCACTCAAATGTTATTTCTCTTAACCGTGAATTGAAGGGAATCCTCGGGCGGCGTGTTCCAGCGACATTAACACTCCGACCTCATTTCGCTGACCGCAGGCAGGCGAACTGACAGATTTATCTCCATCTCAATTAGTTTAAACAACGTGCAGATTAATCCTGCCAGGAGGGGAAAAGTTCAGATGCCCGGCCTCGCTGTGTGTCGCTAAGCCTCCTGGTCTCGGCCCGTTGACGCTGAGCAGACTTCGATCCAGATTGGCTCGATGATTATTGAACATCGTTTGCGGGTTTGACGTTTCCCACAGAGCAGGGCACATTAGTTTCATTATTCGCCACAGAGTCAAGTGAAAGGCTGCGTTCAATCAAACAAACCGCCATGAGGATTCTCCGTTTCCCTGTTCATTAGAGAGCTCCACTTGAGCAGGAATGCAGCTGCAGACGTCACTGCTGTCCTCACTTCACTCGGTACGAAGAGATGTAACATGCAGAGCTGACTGCACAGGTTTGGTCCTTATTACTTTTACCAAGTATAATTTGTAAAATGCACTAAATGAAAATGGTTACAGAAAGATGTATATGCACGATAACAAAACAGAAAATGCTATAGATTAAAGTTCTACGGTAATGAATGGCAAATCTTTCATGTACTAATAAGTCAATTCAGACACTTCTTAACATAGTTTCTTGCTTCAACCAATTGAGTCCAGACCAGTCCAGAAGCCATCGGTGGAAACGCTGTCAGATATATTGTCGTGCAGCCATGTTTTTGAAAAGCACATTAACTACGCTCCAGATATTCCATTTGACTCCCAGCTAACGCTATTAGATTGTCCATTATAAGCCAGTGATCTTACGATGAGGGGGGGAGACACGGCTTATTTACTTCATAAATCTGGACCCAGCCCTCCTCCTCCTTATTTGCTTTGGTTTACCCAGCATCCTCTGTGTCTTCCTCCAGATTTCAGTGGGGATAGCCGTTGTTCTGAACACCATGTTAACCTGCTTTAGCGTGATTAGCTTCTCCCTGGTTCAAACAAGGCAGTGTGCAATCCACGCGAATAAAACCAGCAAAATATCTCTCTACAAGAAACGTTAGAGAGGAGGGCACAGTTTGACTAATAAGAGTTATTAACAGAAAAATAACTAGTAGGCTCAACTAAGAAATTTAAACATAGTATCAAATCTAGCAGGAGCATCTGCAACAGGCTGCATGCATGGTTGGCACACATTACACCGCCTAAAAGTATATATGTTGAAGATCTTCTGACCTTCTGAAGGTCCCAACTCCACTTTTCAACACTGATGCCATTTCTTTAGATTGATTACATCTCATTGTGGTGTGGGCATTGTTTCAGCTGCAGAGTTGTTCGTGATATAAACTGCAAGAGACATGAAAAAAGCGTTCAGTGCATCTGCAGCCAGAGGGTCGTGATAAAAATCTGTGTCAGAGATAAGCGCATAGCATTGTTTGACAGTGAAACCACACATCTGCACCCTTTCTGTTCAGAAATGTCACAAAACGGAAACCACCCACAGATAAACAGGCAGTGTCCTAGCGTTTCCTCTCCTGCTTCCTGTGAAGCATGTGGCTTTTGCACTGAGACGAGAGAGCTGCAGTCAATTTCCAGGGATGTGAAGTTACTGTGAATTTGTGTGACATATATAACATTTCATGGAAATCCACCTCGCTGAAATGACATGTGGCAATCCGTGGTCTTTGAGAATTGATCAAAAACATTGTTAAAACCTTTTTATTGCTATTTTTTGTATTGAGTATAAAGAATGTCATGCAGTAAAGTACAATTGTTTCATATTGAGATACTTAACGGGTACAATATGATGTCATTTACATCTGGAAGAAAAAACTAGATGATTAGCAGGAATAGTAAAATGCAGATGTGGTTTCGCTGTCCACTTCCACCATACTGTGAAAGCAATGATCACTAAGGGAGGAGTTGACTTTAAAATAGTCGAAGACGCTAATGTTTAACGGCAGTTGCCTCAGCGGACCAGAATGCAATAAAACCTCAAAACACTTGAAATGGAGAGACCTTTCAGCACCACTTGTTTAATGTTACTAGTTTCCATGTGTCGCCTTGAAGTTCTTGAAAGTCCCTCTTGGAAACAGAGTAATGGTTAAGGGAAGAAGAATAAAGGGAGAAGTGACAATGGTCACACCAAAAGAGAGAATTGGAAAGACTAACAATATTTCCTGGAATACTATAACTCGATCGTATCTTATATATATTTAAAGGGCATCCAAAGGGTTGATTCTTTTTTTTAGATAAAAGTGACAATTAGCAGTAAGTGTTTGTGAGACCTTTTTGACGTTTGCTTTAATCGCTGGTGTTCATTTCTCTTCTCTCACACACTTGGCACAAGCGATTGGATAAATGACCCCAAAAACCCAAAGTGCAAATCAACACACGGAGTCAAAACCTATTTTTCAACTGAAGCCTTGAAAAGTCTTGCGCAAGAGGTTGTCACAGCATGCCATGTACCCACATATCTGGCTTTTCAAGACACGTATCCCTTATGATTTGATTTGTCTTCCCAATAATTGCAACAATTACACAGCTTCAGTTATTCCCTGTCCACCCAATCAGGTCATGGCTGATTTGCACAAAATGAAGGATTGTCCTGTAGGAAATGACAGTAATGTTGCTCTACGTCTCCAGACAGATCTGGTGGATCTTGGATAGACGTGATTCTGGTAAGACTCCCTGAGAGAGGAGCAAAGGGCCAGGAAACACTCGCTCATACACTCGTCATTTGTCTAGTGTGTGTGTGTGTGTGTGTGTGTGTGTGTGTGTGTGTGTGTGTGTGTGTGTGTGTGTTAAAGGGTTCGGCAGTGTGGTTGTGGTACAGATCTCGTTTTCTGAGAACAACACTGGTCATTAATCTCTTTTGAGGATGTCACACTGTCTTTAATGCAGATGTTATACATTCAATGGTGGACAGTCACTAAGTATATTACTCAAGTACTGTACTTAAATATAATTTTGCAGTACTTGATTATTAACATTGTCTGCCGCTTTATACTTCTACTGCACTACATCTCAAAATAAAATGTTTTACTTCTTACTCCACTCGTTTTTATTTTTAAATTGTACTTACTAATTACTTTTCTTATACGTAACATGGTTTATATATATATGTATATATTTGTATATACTGTATATATATTTCTAATCTACTCTCTAGTACACAAAGTATCCAAACTTTACTCCACATTGACAAATAGTTAGAATAATAGAAACACCTCTATATGTATTCCTAATACATTTTCTAAAAATACAACACTTACTCACGTAAAATACTTTTACTTTTAATACTTTAAGTATATTTAGCTGATAATACGTCTATACTTCCTGAACATTTTGAACTCAGGACTTTTACTTGTAATGGAGTATTCTTAGACCATGGTATTACTACTTTTACTTAAGTAAAGGATCTGAATACTTCATCCACCTTTTGATTATATCTGTGCACACACACACACACACACACACACACACACACACACACACGCACGCACGTACGCACAAACGCACGAACGCACGCACGCACACACACACACACACACACACACACACACACACACACTCACACACAATGAACAGGACAGATGGATATTAGGAGGGAGGATAAGACATCTCCAGCTGATTTTTCCGAGGTGTGGTACGAACTCATCTCTGATTCATGCGCCGTGCAGACATAAATCATCACAGAAATAGAATCTATACATGGAGCAGCGGTTACATTAATGATCCTCTGAATCATTGTTTCTCAAACTCCGGCTCCCTGCCCAAAGTGGGTCGCGGACCCTACTGTACGTGGGCGGGCCTCATTGAAATATCTGTTTTTCATTCACAGATTTAATAACACTTAGTGGCTCTGCTTCAAACTGTCTATTAGCATGCTCTACTTACCTGTATTACATCTGTTCGATAATTTTACAATAATAAGTGCGTATATACTGGTTTTTAAAGTGGGTTGAACTGCAAAAAATAGACAACTTTTCCCGTTGCCAGAAGTAGACGAGTGAGACTTTTTTTCTGTCACTTTTTTTGCATTACAGACGTGCAGGAAATCAGGGTTAGACTGAAAAAACTGGAAGGTTGACTTTAATTAAATGCAATATGTCAAAAGGTATTAGGTTCAACTAAATATAATTGATTTCAACTGACATAATACAGTACATTTTTTGACATAATACATTTAATTAAAGTCCAGTTTTTAGTTTATTCCGTTTAGTAGACACTGCACTTTCAAACTCTCAAACTAAATGTGGTTATTTTAGATTCTTGGATAGTTTGAACATCAAAGCACTTACCACACAAAGTACAGTAGTATAAAGAAACCTCTCTGACTTAATGACATGTCTACAGCTTCTCCACAGATAATACAAAGTATCCCTCCACGGTAAAAGCTGCTAAACACTTTTTATAAACACTACACAAGGGCTTTCCCTGTGTCCATGTGAAGCTAAATGTTTATACCAAATTGAAGTGGACTTGTTTGACTACCAACGAAGAAGGAACTTTCTTTGTTTAAACAAATGGACAAGCCACATTTGCAAATTCAGAAGGACAGGACATGTAGGATATTCTTTACAAAGCTTTGTTTTTGTGGAAACTGTGGTCCGTAGACGCACATGTTACCACAACTTAAATCCCCTTCTCTTCTTCTCTGCAGTGTTTTGATAGTACGGGTAGAACATTATGACTGACACTTCCTTAGGACGTTCTCTACAGCATGGAACAGATTATTCTAAAACGTTTCCAAACCTAGAAAGGAACCATTTAAATACGCCGCCCTCATCCAAACACTGTCAGAACATGTTAAGTAACATTCTCATAACCTAATGTGATCGCGCGACGCTCTTGAAAACCCAAAATTCTCCCAGTGGACGACTTTGTTTGAAGGATTATGGAAAATGTTGTTTACCAGTATGCTTACAATCTGTCTCCCTTTTCCCCTCACACACACACACTCAGTCACACACTGAGACAACAGTCCCTGAATATCAGATTCAGAAAGACAATAACCACAGTGTAAACACAACAAAGAGACAGTTGGGAGCGCGGACACAGTCTCAAATCTCATCAACATTCTTGACAGAAAGTATTTGCATAATGTCTCCAATCCAGTGCGCTACGATGCGACCACAAGCAAAACATACATCACAATTACTCTCTAACATCCATGATTTATTGCATGAGATGGGTCCGGTGAAATAAAGCTCTAGACAGGGAGACCTGTTTTTGGTAGGAAGACCATAATTGCTTCGAATTGGCTCTTGTGCAAATGTCTCCTGCTACAGTATGCTGAGAAAGCACTTGTGAATGTCTGTTTTTATACATGCATGTGAGACCGTGCATGTTTTGTAATCTTGATGAAGTGAGTCCACGGAGCCAAAGCGTTTCTGAGAGTTCAGAGTCATCAGCGAGGCTCGTTGTGAGACAGCAAGCGACCACAGGTTTGGTCAGGATTTGGTCAAGCTGGGGTCAGGAGGGAACAGCTAAATTGAGTCCCTGAGCTTGTTTCAGGGAATGTTTTTAGGGAAAGCAGCTGACCCATATTTTTGGGTTCACTGTACTGTAAGTTGTGTAGTGTTTTTCTTTTTCTGTTGCTCCTGAATCGAGACGTTTTTGGGACGGCCGTGATGTCGCAAATCATTTTCTATTTCCACGTGAGCGATGTTTGGAAATGTTATCATGCTTCTGGACATGAACGTTTGTACAGCTCTAAATATTTCTCTTTAACCACAGAAACTGGGCAAATGTGTTTTCCCACAGAGGTTTTTCTTAGTCCATTAATCCTCTGTAATTTGTAGTTTAATATAGAAGTTCTCTACAGTGCCACAACGCTGTCACACAGGGAGAAATGTATTGATGGAGACAGGAGTTATTTGTCATATTAATATTTGAGTTGCATGACATTCTTACAATTGGTGCTGTGTATTGAACCTTTTAAACTGGTCGGAGCACACACCAGATGTATTTAAAAGTCTTTACTTGCACTAGCAAAGGTGGTACAAGGGGTAGGCTACATGATGTACATAAATAAATGAATATGTTTCTGTAGTTAAGCAAAAGAAACAAACATCAATGTGTGAGAATAATTACGGATTATCATCATTAATTTAAAACGTTAAAGGACTGTAAATTAATTATGCATTCTCTATATATTTCTGTAGTTACCTCTTATGTTGTAATCACACTTAAAATCTAATTAACTGTATCGAAACAGAGCTAGCAAGCATGGCTAGCGATTTAGCTTAGCGCGTTAGCTTTGCGAGTTAGTGACGCTCACGCTAGTTTCAGAAAAAGCTAATTACTAAGACATTAAAAGACTGTAAATTAAATATGCATTCTCAAAACATTGCTCTAGTAACGTTGTATGTTATAAACAAAATTAAAACCAAATGAATTGTAGGCTAAACAACGATGGAGCAGAGTTAGCTTGCAAGGCTAGCGATTTATCTTAACGATTTCGCTTAGCCTGTTAGCTAGATCGTATCAGAATAAGCTAATTACTTAAACAGTAAGTTTATCAGCAGTGCCAACATACAACAAATATTCGTAACATCACAAATAATTCAACACCATAAAGGAGAGAGAGAAGTGAGCTATTGACCCAAATAAAGATTACAAGCAGCTTCACCGCTAACATCGTCAGTGACTTTTACACCGGACTTCTGCACTGTAGCGGCAGAAACATATCCTGTGCAAACAGGAAACAGAAACAACGGTAGGTTATTACAAAACAAGAATCCCTGAACATGAAGAATTCTTCCTCACTGGCGTGTTCTGTTATCTCAACCCAGTCTCACGGCATTTCGTGTTATAGTCATGAAATTTATTTAATCTATTGATTCGTATTCACCAACACGATTTTTGCATTTTTTTCGTGTCCCATAGAACGATTTTAAAATCAATGTATTTCTATTGGTAGTATATTTCGTGCCTGCACCACTTATTTTTGTCCGGTCGGGTCTTGGAAGACCAGAAGCTGTGTGGTTCATTAAAACATTTTCTTACTCACTATCTTACCCTAACCCTAACCCTAACCCTTTTATTTTAAATTGTATAATGTCGGAGTTTTTTTGCCGTCCGCGAGGAAAAGAAATGGCTCAGAATACTGACATCTGTATTTAAAAAAAAAAAATGTCCTTCTAATTTGTTATTATTTGGTGCAGGCACGAAACATACTACCCATAGAAATACATTGCTTCTAAAATCATTCTGTCAGAATACTGAAATCTATATTTTTTTTAATCTCTTTTTCCTTAAAATGTGTTATTATTTACATTGCTTTTAAAATCGTTCTGTGTGACAAGAAAAAAATGCGAAAACCGTGTTGGTGAACACGAATCAATAGATTAATTTCGTGACTATAACACAAAATGCCGTGAGATTGTGTTGGTTATCTATATAAATACTCGATGTGTCAGTGCAACAGCCAGCTGTGTGCTTCATGTGCACATTTCTAGCCCCGTGGGATTTTCCCGAACTTCTTTCCCAGACTCGGAGGACATTGCTTTTGCAGCACAGAAGATAAAATGCCCATGATCCATTCATAAGGAGGACCTCCAGTGTTGCCCTAACCTCCCATTACACGCCATCAATCTGTCACCGTCACTGCCTTGTTACTGTAAGGTCTGTTCCACTTGAAACAAGCCTCTAATTATCCTCCCAGTCGACTCCCACTGGACCACATACTGTACGCTAACCAGCCACACCACTGTAGGTCTGCATCACAAACGCCGTCGTCTCTCCATATTCCCAATACTCTGCGAGAAGTACTAGATTTACTAGAAAAAAGCTTAAATATTCTCTTATATTAAAGTATTACTGTTACGAGAAAATACTGAAAAAGTTTCAAAAAGTATTTTCTGAGGATATAAAGTTTAACAGAAACAATTTAAATGTTATCTTTATTTAAAAATATATATATATGTTAATAATTTAGTTTTTGGGAGAAGGGGTGGGATTAAAAAAGTGTTGTAATTAAGTAGATCATTTGTTTATATATAATTTATAATCAGTGATATTTTTGTATATCAATTTGACACTGCTTAAGTTTGTATAGTATAATAATTCTCATGTTAAATTTAATTATATTTTTTTGTATTATTGTTTTACACATTCTAAATAAATAAATAAAATAAAAAATCTTAGTATAAAGTATTATTTAAAAAATGTTTAAATCTTTTTTTAATGTTTTATTTTAACCCATTTTAATTTCTTCTCAGCTTTAATTCAAGGGAATTTCATTAGGATCACCATAGACGTTTTATCTTGTTCTCTATTTATTTTAATATTGTTGTTATGTTTTCTTCTTCTTCTGCAAAGCACTTTGTGCACGAAAGGTGCTCTACAAATAAAGTTTATTATGACATTTACAAAAGAAACTTGAAAAGCTTTAATATTTTCTTAGCTTATATTAAAACAAACAACTCAAATATTCTCTTATTTTAAAGGTCACCTATTATGCAAAATCCACTTGTTCATGTCTCTTCTACATCAACATGTGTCCCCTCTTCTTCATGTCTTTTCTACATCAACATGTGTCCCCTCTTCCTCATGTCTCTTCTACTTCAACATGTGTCCCCTCTTCTTCATGTCTCTTCTACATCAACATGTGTCCCCTCTTCTTCATGTCTCTTCTACATCAACATGTGTCCCCTCTTCTTCATGTCTCTTCTACATCAACATGTGTCCCCTCTTCTCCATGTCTCTTCTACATCAACATGTGTCCCCTCTTCTTCATGTCTCTTCTACATCAACATGTGTCCCCTCTTCTTCATGTCTCTTCTACATCAGCATGTGTCCCCTCTGTGTAAAGAGACTCTGAAAGTTTCAGGAACAAAGATTCTCTCCCTTTTTCTCCTGATCCATTTCTATAAAAACTTGGCTGAAAATGAGCTGATCAGATTTTGGCCACTTGATGATGTCATAACGATGTTTTGGCTTGTGTAACCATTAGCCAATCACCAACCAAGGTAATTGGTTATTTCAGAATAACTGCATGTTGTCTCGTAAAATCTGTTAGGTTAATGTATTTTGGTTCAGTCTTCTATCCTGTTTTATTTTGTAGTAACCTTTCCTTCTTGATGCAGATCACCTCACGTCCTCCCTTTGTGTGTTTTCCCTCCACTGTGATTGTCGACTCCGCCCTAATTGCCTGCACCTGTCCCCCCTTAGCCTGCCTATATACAGATTCGGGGGTGTTCCTCAATGTCGAGTAAAGCTGCTCCAGAGCCACTATTTCAAGCATACTACGTCATCGAGTCCCGCCGAAGGACTGTTCCTATGTCCAGCATACTTGGAATTCTACCGAGCCCGGCGTACTTCGTAGCGAGACATTTCGAGGCTGCACATGTGTAGACTCCGCAGTCTTAAAATCCCCACAATGCTTTGCGCACGGAACAATTTCCCCAAATCTTTGGCGGAAAATGTAAGGCGGGGCCTCTCATATGACGCACACATGCACACTTGCTCGCCTGTTCCACTCTTCGTTTTCCGAATGCCAGGAAGTATTCTTGCCTCGCTTCTGAATCAAGACGCTCGGAAGACATGTGCTACCAAGCAAGCGTACTCGACATTGAGAAACACCCGCTGTGTCCCTTGTCTTGTTGCCAGTTCGTTTCGTCCCATGTGCCAGACAGCCAGCGTCAAGCCCATGGGTGTTTCTCAATGTCGGGGACGCTTCCTTGGTAGGACAAGTCCCTCCGAGTCAGGTCCTTCAGAAGCGAGGCAAGAATCCTTCCTAGCCTCGGAAAACGAAGAATGGTGGAACAGGCCAACAGGTGTGCAGGTGTGCGTCATATGCGAGGCCCCGCCTTAAATGGAACGCGATTTCCGCCAAAGATTTGGAAATTGGTCCGTGCGCAAAGCATTGTGGGGATTTTAAGACCGCGGAGGATACACATGTGCAGCCTCGAAATTTCCCGCAACGAAGTACGCCGAACTCGGTAGAATTCCAAGCATCCTGGACATTGGAACAGTCCTTCGGCGGCACTCGATGACGTAGCATCATTGAAATAGTGGCTCTGGAGCAGCCTTCCTCGACATTGAGAAACACCCACAGTGTCTTTCTGCTAAGAGCTAAGAGCCGAGTTTGATCTTACTTTATCTTTTGCATTTTTTGGAACTACTTTGATAACCTTCTCCTCGTGAGAGTGTTTTTGTTATTTACCTGTTACCTCTACGGAGTGATTTGCTGTGGTGCATTTAGTGCCATTTTTTCAGTAAAGACTTTCTTTTGTACTTTGTTTGTCGAGTCGTGCTTTTGGGTTCATACTGGTTTGCCTAGTCGTGACACATGTTTCCTCCGTGATTATAGATATCATTATTATTATTATCGTAGGGGGGAATTTTACTTTGACGCAGGTTTGCATTTCCTCTATACTGTACATACACACACAATTAATTCATGGTACCTCCACAAACATCCACTTTTTAATATTCTTTCTCTTTCTGAGGGCCTGGTGTATTAACATTAAAATGGTCAAATAATCTTCCCTTCTTCTCTCTTTTGTCTGTTCTGTCTTCCTGTGTTTTAAATCCGAGTGGGAATCGACACAATGGCCCTGAAGTGATTAGTGGTTTCAGTCTTTTTCATCCCACTGCTTGGTGTGTCAGTGTGTGTTTGTTTGTGCCGGAGTATAAGCAAGAAAATAGAAACGGGGCACCGGGCAAACCATCCTGTGGGTGGAGGAAACTCAGAACCAATCGGATGATGACATTGCCTTTGGTCGAGCTGTTGACAGTTGCTGAGTTGTAAAGCTATTATTTTTGGCTTTTTTTTTTAGCATGAAGGGTAAATTACCAAACAACTAAAGCACGTGTTGGTCCAATATAAGCAGAACATTTGGACCTGTGTGTGTTTGAAGTTGTGTTGCAGCATGTTGGTGTGTTTGCCTTGAACCCAGCAGCCTTTCACCTCAGCTTCACCCCAGTATCTTGTAACCTGCCGTAATAAAGGAGATTAGACTGGAGTCGACATGTTGAGTCACGTTCATTAGAGTTAAATGGATGTACAGATCAGTCTGAGGTCACAACAGTGTTATTTTTGATCCACACACAGCCATTATCTACCGTTTGTGGTCACTTAACTCCGTCTCTAATGGCTCTGATTACATTGCCATTAGAGACGAGGTTCTCCTTTTTCATTCCCTTTGGTCACATTATATTTCCTACAGATTTGTAATGAAGCTGGAAAACTGTGTCATAGACTTGGTTCGAGCGTGTGTGCAGAAGCCAAGAGGCTGAAAACTGACGAGTGTATATTATCTTACTGCATTTTCTGGGATGTCACAGAGTTATGAATTAGGCCATAAATCATCATTACAGGGTAATATCTGTGCTCTCAACCCCGGCTCTGTCTCTGTAATGGATACGAGATGAAACAAGCCTTGTGTAACGCGAGATGCAATATGTGGACCACACAGGAAACAAGTGAGGATGAGGAGCCAAAAACTCTGCATACCTTTGCGTCAGGATCCCTCGTATTTATCCGCGCTCCAAACATGACCTCTGTCTTTTTTTTTATGGGTGTGTTTGTAGTTTTTTTTCTTATCAGGTTTTATGTGTGAATTTTTTCCTGGTTATTTTGCTTCTGCTGAAGATTTATGGATTTTTTTATGGTGTGTGAGTGCATGCCAGCAGATGAGTGTGAGCAGAGTGTGTGTGGGCGCTCTGCACATGTGTGTGTGTGTGTGTGTAAAGTACAGCTGTCAGCGCCAACGGCCAACAGGCGAGGAGCGCCTCCACTGCCCTCCTTGTGGAGCCAATTTTCCCTCAGGAAGCAAAGTGACTCAGTTGTGGTTTGACATTGTTTGTGAGTGCATAGTGCGTGTGTGTGTGTGTGTTCGTGTGTGTGTGTGAGAGAAAGCTGGATGCAATGTAAGAGCTAAAGTTTCTGTGCATGCTAACATTATTGTGTATGTCCAAACAAGCTGTTGTGGAATGTTACAAAGTTTTGAGTAATTGCAAACACATTTACCTGATAAAACTTATAGGTTTCTGTGCATGTAAATGGTCTGCAAATGCTAAGGGGCGGGACATCTCTAAGCGGTTGACCAATCACAACAGAGCCGGCCAGCTAACCAATCAGAGCAGACTGGGCTCTGGTTTCAGACAGAGGGTGAAAAGAGGTGCTGCAGCACAGGCAGTATGAGAAAAATAAAGAGCTTTTTGAACATTAGAGCATGGAGACATGTCACAGTAGAGGCCCCTTTAAGTAAAGATTGTCAGTACTTTTTTTCCACCTCTGCATTCAAGTATGTCTACTGTATGTGTTGAAGCATTTTTAAAGTGGTTACATGATTTAGGCATGCTTTTCCCCAGGTCAATGAGGTTTACTGCTATCCTGAAATATGCCTGTCATTCCTCGCAGTAAGACATGCTTTATGACAGTGGGTTCAGACCATTACGCCCCATAAGTAAAGTCTAAGAGGATCATGCGGGGTGTTATCAAAACCCTGTGTCCTGCAGGAGGAAATAGTCTCATGTTGCCTCTGAACATTACGCCAATGCGAGCCAAACACAACGTGAAGGTTTGAAATAATTGAAAGGTTCTGTATTCTTAAAAACACATTTCTTTTCACTTTCTTCTAGTGGTAGCTAACCATACAGATTTTGGGGGTTTTATGTGCTGAAAAATCATTCTGTGAGACTCCTGTCAACACGGCCAATGCAATGGATGTGATTGGATTCCTGCTCTTGTTGAAGAATTACAATTGAAAGGCTATTTCTAGGAAGAATTCCTCGGTGGCCCTGGATAATCCACAGACCTCACTGAGAGCAGTTTTCATTGGAACTACTTTCCACTGAAGAAATAGTCCCAGTGAGGTCTGAGAATTAACCAGTGGAACCGGGACATTGTTCGTGAGGAGACATGTTGCTGCAGATTTTTCACTAAAGTCATTTTGTCAATCCTGCAAGAGCCAAAAACTGAAACTGCATTGTGCTGTATTGTGGTTGATGCAGAAGTTAGAAAAGCTGATACCTTAAAACCTCTGCACATAAATCTGAAATGATCTGCAGAGCTGGACATCGCTGCAGGAAGTCATTCCTGGCAGCTGCCGTCGCACAATGAGTCTCCTCTGTGGAGGGAGAGGAAGAGAAATGCGCTCTTTTTTTTAAACTGTCAACATGCATACAGTCATGGCACTTATTACATTGCCAAATGATCTCTGTTTATCCTGTAACTATGGTGGCCTACAGGTGCTAACGTGCTACAACGGCACAAAACACTTCCATTAGGAGAGACTTGCTGCAGTTTGAGAAACATGGCTAAGATGGATACAAAGATAAAGTACTGTATTCAACCTTATTGGAAACCGCATGTTTACAGTTGACTCAAACAAACAAACAACATCTTTATAATCTCCGAACTTCAACAGAAGTCTGGTCCGGTCCCAGCTGTGTGCGTCACTTTTTAGTGTCCCTGGTTTCCGTTGTGTTTTGAGCTTCTTGCAGCGTTTTGTTTATGTTCTGTCAACGAACATGGCACTTATTATATTGCCAAATGATCTCTGTTTGTCCTGTAACTACGGTGGCCTACAGGTTAGGGATGCCAGAAACTGACCATGATCAAATTCGAAAATCGGACAGCCCTGGCGAATATTAATCGATTATTCGCCAGGAAAAAAAGAAATACATAAATAATAATAAAAAAATATATAAATAAAACCGAATTTTAAAAATAATTTTCGATTATGGAGACTGTAACGAATATTCTAAAAATCGAATAATCTCTGGCATCCCTACTACAGGTGCTAACGCGCTACAGCGACACAATAACATTTCCATTAAGAAAGACGCGCTGCAGCTTCAGAAACAATGCAAATATAAAAACTGAAATGTGCAAAAAACGTTTCATGCCACCGGCCATAAGACTGTTAAACACCGGAACTCTTTAAAGAACATCCATAACATTCATCTGTTTGCATCTTGCATATTATTGATCTAATATATCATATTCCATTTACTTGTATATAGACTCTTCTTGCACTATTTCTATTTTATTTGTATTTACTTGCAAATCTCAAAACATTCTCTTCCACTATTTTATCAGTTGTATTTTTTTTATGTCCTACATATCATATATCATTCAAAAATCCCTCAAAACTCACCTTTTCACTCTTGCCTTCAACTCCTAATCCACTAACCCCTCGCCCTTATTCCACCTAGCTTAGCACTTTTTACTTTTGTTGTTATTTTTCTTCTTTACTTGCTTGTAAAGTGCTTTGAGCACCAGGAAAAGCGCTATATATATATATCAAATGTATTATTATTTATTATGATATATATTCGTGTTGCTCTGTTGGACGAGCCTGTGACTTCAGTTTTTCATTGACATATCTACACTGTAGCTTGTGTACAAATGACAATAAAGCCTTGAAACATTTAGAAAACATTCACCGACCTGACGAAAGATGTGCATCGTTTTCTAAAAGCTGCATAAACCAAACGCTGCAAGAAGCTCACAACACAACGGAAAGGGTTGCACTAAAAATTCATGCTTGGACCGGAGCAGATTTGTGTTGACGTTCGGGGATTATAAAGTTGTTGTTTGTTTGTTTTGAGTCAACTGTGTTCCAATAAGGTTGAATACAGTACTTTATCTTTGTATCCATCTTACCCATGCAACTCCCCATTGGTTCTTGAACCTTTTTTTTGGGTTGCATAGATCTCTCACGCTGATAAGCCCACACATTTCGAACGGTGGATTAGAATCATGTTTACTGCTATCTCTGCTGAGATCAACCCAGAGAGATCAGAAGATAAACTCATGGGAGCTTTCCAGTAAAATGTACATGCAGAGCAACAGAGTGGGTGTGTGTGACCTCAGAACGTTCCCATTAATGCTCACGCATGAGCTCACATTGTAACTTAATGGGAGGTAGCCTTTTAAATCTCCACAGCTATAAAATACATATGGTGATTTCCATCAAATCAAGATTATTTTCAAACCAATAGTTAGTAATCTCCAGAGATGCAGGGCTGTGTGTGACTGTCGGGGTGTCTCTGAAGTGGACATATTTTATTGTTTACTTTCACCATGAAGTTTTGGGGTGTGTGTGTGTGTGTGTTGTTAGTGTGTCTGCAGTATGGGGTGACCTCATTCTGACTGTGAACCGCCCTATGGGAATCCCCCAACTCACAACTGTTTGTAGGCCTCTGCATTCAGAAGTGTGTGTGTGTGTGTGTGTGTGTGTATGTGTGTGTTTGTGTGTGTGTGTGTGTGTGTGTGTGTGTGTGTGTGTGTGTGTGTGTGTGTGTGTGTGTGTTATATGCTGATGTAATGGTCGTCCTCATGGCGATAGCTCATCTTCAGATACATCCACTGGGTGGTCCTATGACTTAAACAGTGACAATCACAAAAGGTACAATTTGGATGAATTGGTTTTTTTTTCTGATTGTAATTAGAGGATGAAACCCCTGAGATGCACAAACAAACATTTAAGTGCAAAAAAAATGACAGACAGCAAAATAATCAACATAGTATAATTAACAAGGGGGTTATCCTGCCATCCAAAGACACACCAACATATACAATTAATGAAGTGAAATGACTGAGTCTATTTAAAGACACAGTATCCAATTCTCCACCACTGGGGGCTATAATATGAATAAAGCAAAAGATATAAAGAGATAGTATTAGATGACTGTGGTTCTCTTGCAATTAAACACTCAAAATGTCTTCTTTTTTTCCACAATTTCTTTCATCATTAGCTTTAGGGGACACAACAGAGTCTCTCAATTGAAGACATTTACAGAGTTTCGAGGCGTCCATTGCCATTATTACAGCTTATACGGGGTAGAATTCCTTCATTGTTTATCGTTCAGGATGTGTTCACTGATAGGTGAGGTATGGGAGAGCTCTCCTCCTCTTCAATACAACCCTGATTAAAACTGGTTAAAAACACTTAATATAGCAGTTTTACACTTTAAAAAAACCCTTTATTTTTCAGTTGCTGTTTCGTCTGCCGATAATGTTTGCCAACATTGTTTCTCTGATGATTTAAGATCCAGACATACTTCGACTACAATCCTTCTGTTAAAAATCAACCGAGATCTGAAGAATTTAATTATAAAAATGTGGCGCGAAACTCGATGAAAAGTCAATTTATGATTGCTTCTGTCAAACAACCACAAAGCTGGCTCATTTTCTAAGGGAGCACAACCCATTACATCCAAAATTACGAATTCCTCCTTGGTTTGAAATGTTTGAAGCATTTGGGATAGTTTAAATATAAAAACAACATATTTGAGATACAGTATGTCCTGTCATTTTTTGACATTTTAATGTGTAAATGTTGCATTTTACAGCTTTTCAGATAAACAAAACAAAAGAACTCTTAAAGAAAACAGTTTTGATATGTGAGAGTTAGGAACAGTATTTCAGTCTGATGCCTGACTAAATATTGGTTGCCTGACTTATACACTGGTTGCATGACTTAATATACTGGTTGCATGACTTATAAACTGGTTGCATGACTTAATATACTGGTTGCCTGACTATACACTGGTTGCCTGACTATACACTGGTTGCATGACTTAATACACTGGTTGCCTGACTTATAAACTGGTTGCCTGACTATACACTGGTTGCCTGACTTAATACACTGGTTGCCTGACTTATAAACTGGTTGCCTGACTATACACTGGTTGCATGACTTAATACACTGGTTGCCTGACTTATAAACTGGTTGCCTGACTATACACTGGTTGCCTGACTATACACTGGTTGCCTGTCTTATAAACTGGTTGCCTGACTTAATACACTGGTTGCCTGTCTTATAAACTGGTTGCCTGACTAAATATTGGTTGCCTGACTTAATAAACTGGTTGCCTGACTATACACTGGTTGCATGACTTAATACACTGGTTGCCTGACTTATAAACTGGTTGCCTGACTATACACTGGTTGCATGACTTATACAGTGGTTGCCTGACTAAATATTGGTTGCATGACTTATACACTGGTTGCATGACTTATAAACAGGTTGCCTGACTTAATACACTGGTTGCCTGTCTTATAAACTGGTTGCCTGACTAAATATTGGTTGCCTGACTTAATACACTGGTTGCCTGACTTATACACTGGTTGCATGACTTAATATACTGGTTGCATGACTTAATATACTGGTTGCCTGACTTATACACTGGTTGCAAGACTTAATATACTGGTTGCATGACTTAATATACTGGTTGCATGACTTATACAATGGTTGCCTGACTAAATATACTGGTTGCATGACTTATACAATGGTTGCCTGACTAAATATTGGTTGCATGACTTATACACTGGTTGCATGACTTATACACTGGTTGCATGACTTAATAAACTGGTTTCATGAGTTAATAAACTGGTTGCCCGACTTATACTCTGGTTGCATGAGTTAATAAACTGGTTGCCTGACTTAATACTCTGGTTGCATGACTTATAAACTGGTTGCCTGACTTAATACTCTGGTTGCATGAGTTATCAACTGGTTGCCTGACTAAATATTGGTTGCCTGACTAAATATTGGTTGCCTGACTTATACACTGGTTGCCTGACGGTGCATTCAAAGGCTCGTACACTGAGAAAAGCTGTCAGGGTTTTTGCAGCTGTGAGGCCTGGCAGCATTGCACATAGGTAAAGAATACAAGATAAAGCCCTTTGAGTTTATTCATATAAATCTTACTTTTATTTGATCTCACTGAAGTCCGTTGATCTCACGCAGAGGTGCCACACGCCTAGTGGCTATCGGGAGGAAACGGAAGACCAGCATGGAGGGAAAAGAGAGCTCTGATTCATCTCCATTCAACAACAACAGTATACCAGCTGCTGACCACACAGGAAAGGATCCGTGCTCCTCGTGATGTGGGTGTTTCATGTGTTTACCTCCAACATGTGTCAGTGTAGTGCATGTGTTTGTTTTGTGCAGTTTGGCTGTTGTGTCTCCCTGCTTTGAAGCTGTGGGAAAGATTTAGTTTCCTCCTGCACCTGCCCCCTTCTTCTTCTTCTTCTTCTTCTCTCCTACTTCTTCTTCTTCTTCCGCAAATTTCCTCCAGCTGGAAGACTTCTCCTCGCCCATAGTCCCTCCTTCTCTTGTGCAAAACTGATTTTACCCCAAAGTAAGGAGCGGAAACATCTACTCATAACTACAGGTCACATTGGGTCACCTGCCAGGGTCTACCAAAATGAATCATATGAGGTTTTTCCTTCTTTTAAATCTGCCATGGCTGTGGTTGAGGTTGGGTTACTGTTACACTTCAAGGTTAATGTGACGCAAGTTTTTTTGGAAACAAGTTGTGGCAAATCATCACCTTTTAAGTAAATGAGGCGAACTTGTCAGCAAGCAGTTTTATGCTCCCAGCAGTCATAGAGCATCATAGTTATTAATTTAAAGTCCAATATACTGTATATGATTATATATTGGAATTAAGTTTAAGAGTTTTTCGTTGTGCTTTTCTCCGACCACATCTTTTATTTGGAAGCAGATGTAACGCAAGAGATCGAAGCAAAGTAAAACCAAATGCTCAACGACAACCAACATTTTACAATTAACTTTCTTGAAGAGAAGACAAATAGTAAATGGGCAAAACACACCGTTGAAGCAACCTGTCAATCACAAGGTAGCCACACCCTTAAGCATTAGCTGCTTTATTGTATTTTTTACTTAAATGGTACCAAATTTGCAAAATGAACCTCATGCTGTACTGAAGAAGACTTGACACTAGAGAGATTGAGACCATAAACCCATCAGCAAAATCTATACTGAGATCATCAATTAAATCAGAAGAAGGGTAATTGTTCTCATAGTCTTCTCTACAATCACACTTCTTTTAGCATCCAGTCGAGTCGCACCCTGCTGTGAACTCATTACAAGTTTGATGTAGAAGACATGCATAAGCCAATATCTATGGAAGGCCTTTAATAAACACAATCTTCCCACAATCTCTTTTTTCAAAATGTTGGATAATAATTTTAAAGTTGTGCTGTACATACTTGCCTAAAATATGTCCATGCATGATTTAAAGACTGAAGACCATTCAGAATAAATGTTGGGCTTATATGGGTTTTTAACACACATTAACTAAAGAAGCAGATACAAAGAGAAGAACGCTCTTTCTTAAAGGGGACCTATCATGCAAAAGGCACTTTTTGATGTCTTTTCTACATCAACATGTGTCCCCGGTGTGTCGGGGAACTCACGCAGCATCAGAAAATAAAACCCTCTCTCTTTTCCTCCGTACCCAAATCTCTAAAAACGGGGGAACAACGGAGCTGATCCAGATTTGCGTCCGATATGACGTAATATCGGAAATGTGGACCCACGGCACTATCAGAAAGTTGCTATCAGAAACAATGCCCGACTGTTTTGGACGTAATATGGTCGGTGCATGTTTACATTAGCATCGCTAACACTCAGAGCTAACCTGTACTGGAGAGCATGTGTGTGAAGAAGCAGGAAATAAAAAGGAACTCACCTTGTGGTATAACCGGCAAGAGAGAAAGCCTTTGAGCTCCATACTGTTTCAGAAATAATCCTTGATAATCCATGATATGGCGTTTCATCACGGCAGTATTTAGTTTAGACAGTAGCTGCCGGGTCCCGCATGAGCTCAGACCCCTCCTTTTTTTGTTAACAATTTCTTTCTTTCTTTAAAGCTTTATACCCCAAATCAGCACTTTTGAAACAGGAAGTGAAATAGAGGGATATGAGGCATGGCTAGAATGGGTGATCTGTTTGGTATTTTGAGCAAAACACTTCATAGACATGTTTTTTATATATTGCATGATAGGTGAAATGTAGTTCTCGTAAATATTATGCAATATCAAAACTCCCACAGATTTATATTAAACACGCACAGCCACGTTTCCAAGAAGCAGGTCAATAAGAGTTATCTGGAGTCCTCTGCTAAGTAAAAAGTTCTCATCAGACATTAGCCATGTTACAAATATGAGGGGGATTTCATGCTTTTCATCCAAATAACTCTGTGAATCTGCTTCCTTGGAAAGATCTATGAGTTGTTTCTGTCTCCATCCGAGCTGATTGAAGATGCTGTAACAGATCCACACAGCCCGAGGACTCGTCATTTGATCTCTCCCCACCTCTAATCAACTCTCAGACATCGCCAACTTTATTGATTAGGGGACAGAGACACTGTGTCCCCACCTCTACCCACACACACACACACAACACACACACACACACACACACACACACACACACACACAACACACAGCTGGATCATTTCAAGGCTTTCTGTGATAGTGATACGCACACACGCCGCCCACATTTTGCAAAAACACACATTCCTTGTATCGCTGCGCTGCATATCATGACCTAATCTCTGGATTCCCCACCCAGCCTGAACCCTCAACATAACTTAATCAGAAATTTTATTTTGACTTTGCTAACCCAAATAAAGCTGTTTTTGTGCAAAATGTCATAACTCAAAACTGCTGCATGATATGATAACATTATAGTATCACATCAGTAATACATGTGTGAAATACTTTTCTTCTTGGGTTATATTATTAACTAAAAATGTAAATACTACTAGTGGTCAAAATGGTTATGGCTGCATCCTGCGGGGTTTTCCCCTTCTTTCCAGTCTTTATGCTAAGCTAGGCATGGCTGTATATTCTCCAAAACATCAAATTATTACTTTAACCCAAATACATGACTTACATATGACTTACATTTTACCCCAATGCAGCTGGCGACGTCAACAGGGAATGGTATGCTAATTGTGACAATTATACTCGAATTATAAAATGTAATGTGCATCTAATGAGAGGTGGTAATTCTCTATAGGTACCTAAAAAAACCAGCTAGTTTAGGTAGTTTAATATTAAAGGTCTGGAGTGTTTTTATTTCTTTTTGTTGAAACTCTTATTCTATTGAAAGTGGAAATAGTGGGACATGACATATATGTGTAATTCATATTATTTATTAGCGCAGAAGATCAGCTGTACATGATCAAAGGAGAAATGCATCAATAGTTAAACAATGCATTTGATAAAAAGAATAACGTTTCCAATGATAAATTAAAGGACCCCCTCATATTCAGGTGTATATCAGTATGTAGTGTCTCTACTTTAAAGAGTCCTCTCCTGCTGATGTTCAGGTGTATATCAGTATGTAGTGTCTCTACTGGGACATGTCTCCATGGTTTAATGTTCAAAAAGCTCTTTATTGTTCTCTTACTGCCTGTGCTGCAGCACCTCTTTTCACCCTCTGTCTGAAACCAGAGCCCAGTCTGCTCTGATTGGTTAGCTGGCCGGCTCTGTTGTGATTGGTCAACCGCTTAGAGATGTCCCGTCCCTTAGCCTGTATCAGGTATACTGTGTTGGAGCACTAGCCAATAGGAGCACGAGTGTAACATAGTGATGGCACTATGTTACATAAGTAAATGAAGGAGGGGGAGTGTGTGGGAGAGAAACTCCCTCTGGAGGGAACACAAGGAATTGTAGCCTTTACAGACCATTTACATGCACAAAAACCTATAGGTTTATAAATACATGCATATGTATATATGTATATATAAAACCCACATGGAAACCCCCAAAAGCAGAGTAGGGCCTCTTTAAGTAAAAGTACAAATACTATGGTCTTCTATTGTTCGTCCATTTACATGCACACAACCTATAGAACTAAAGGAGAGGGAAAACCCAGAAAATCGTATAGGGCCTCTTAATAATGAATTCATATTGACTTCAAAAGGAACCGTTTGTTTCCTCAGTCTGTAGGCAGTCCCCATACCTCATTGTTCTTCCCATGAAACTTCCCCGAAAATGATTGGGAGTTCTTAGGAAAACAGAAAAATTAAGTGCTTACGTCCTATTGTAAGTGATCTTCTCTTCATGAGTGCAGCCCTGCAGTGAGTTTTCTTTGTTGATCTGCAGATGAAATACAATTGCTGCATGACATCAGCGGTGAAACGCTCCCTGGATGACTTCATGCAGAAGGAGAAGGGGATTTTCAGTCCCCTATGTTGAGAGCACCATCCTTTGTTCTTTGTTTCCTCGGTCAGGTGATAAGCATCTCTGCTGACCGGCTGGCATTTAAATGTTCAACTCTGCCCACCTGGAAACCCCACCTTGCCATTTATCACCCTCTGATGAAAGACAGCGGTATGACACATAAACTTTGAGAGGTCCCAGAGAGCTGCTTTATTAAAGTGCAGAGAAGTGCAGACATGACATATTTTGTCGGTTAACCCGAAAGATAGCATCGCAATGGCTACCTGGATAATAAGCTACGGGATTTTTCCATTATATTTGAGAATATTGCAGAAAATAAGCGTTGTGGTAAACAGTATAATCTCCACATATTAACTCCACTTAAGGATTTCTGGAGTAAAAAAAGCAAATTTAGGCTACAACGGAACTACAACCCAGTCTCACGGCATTTCGTGTTATAGTCACGAAATTAATTTAATCTATTTATTCGTGTTTCATTTTCTTCGTGTCACACAGAACGATTTTAAAAGCAATGTATTTCTATTGATAGTGTGTTTCTTGCCTGCACCACGTCTTTTTGTCCGGTCGGGTCTTGGAATACCGGAAGCTGTGGGGTTCATAAAAACATGTTCTTATTCAATATCTTACCCTAAGCCTAACCCTTTTATTTTAAATAGTATAATGTCGAGTTTTTTTGCCGTCTGCGAGGAAAAGAAATGGCTCAGAGCCTCAGAATACTGAAATCTTTATTTTTTAATCTCTTTTTCCTTCTAATTTGTTATTATTTACATTGCTTTTAAAATCGTTCTGTGTGACACGAAAAAAATGGGGAAATCGTGTTGGTGAACAAGAATCAATAGATTAATTTAGTGACTATAACACGAAATGCCGTGAGACTGTGTTGGGTTAAGCTAAAGGAGGCTAATGTCGGGCTATAAAGGAACTACAGCACGGTCACATGACTTCACGCCACCACCGCTAAGCTAAAGGAGGCTAATGTTGGGCTATAAAGGAACTACAGCACGGTCACATTACTTCACGCCACCACCGCTAAGCTAAAGGCGGCTAATGTTGAGCTATAAAGGAACTACAGCACGGTCACATGACTTCACGTCACCACCGCTAAGCTAAAGGTGGCTAATGTTGGGCTATAAAGGAACTACAGCACGGTCACATGACTTCACGCCACCAACGCTAAGCTAAAGGCAGCTAATGTTGGGCTATAAAGGAACTACAGCACGGTCACATGACTTCACGTCACCACCGCTAAGCTAAAGGCGGCTAATGTTGGGCTATAAAGGAACTACAGCACGGTCACATGACTTCACGCCACCAATGCTAAGCTAAAGGCGGCTAATGTTGGGCTATAAAGGAACTACAGCATGGTCACATGACTTCATGCCACCACGGCTAAGCTAAAGGCGGCTAATGTTGGGCATGATGACGTTTAGTCTTGTTAGCAACCTCAGTTTTTTAATTCACTAGCGGGTTATTTACTGATGTATTTTATGTCGAACAACAAAACTTTTAAATATTTTCAGCTTGTGTTAGACTCACAGACTTTATTTCAGGTACAGTATCTTGCACACAAAAAGATTGACTTTGAGACAGGGAACAGGAAGTGCTAAAATGCTAACTAATTTCCTGGTTTTAGGACTCATTCCTTTCAAAATAAAATCCTATTTGGATACAGATACACCACATGCAACTTTGATTATAAGACAAACAAAAAGCATCATGTATTTGGGTAGAGCTTTTTTCCATCTGCACACATTGGTTTAATTAAGCATCCCAAATATGATCTGTGGTTTATGAGTCATGAGGCGATGACCTTCAACTAAACTGGTGAAAAACGAACATCAATTCAACTCAGGGCGACATGACTCACGAGTGCATGCAGACAGATACAAGACACCAAACACTCAAGGATTAATGGCCTGATCAAAAACAGATTACAGGACGCCCACACTGCTCTGTAGGTATATATTTATTTATTTAAAGGTCACCTATCATGCAAAATCCACTTTTTCACGTCTTTTCTACATCAACATGTGTCCCCTCTGTGTAAAGAGATTCTGAAAGTTTCAGGAAAAAAGATTCTCTCTCTTTTTGTCCTGATCCATTTCTATAAAAACCTGTCTGAAAATGAGCTGATCAGATTTTGGCCACTTTATGATGTCATAACGATATTTTGGTTTGTTTAACCATTAGCCAATCACCAACCAAGGTAACCCCCCCCCCCACCTTATCACCTGAATCTCCTCCTAGAGCACCATTGTGTTCTTTTTAACCAAATCTCTCTCCGAGGGGCGTGGGGAGGGGCTCCTTATTTTCATCTAAAGTAACAGACAGAGAATCAGCACTTTGGAAACAGGGCTAAAACAGAGGGGATTATGGGATGCTGCAATGATCTGTTTGGTGTTTCAGCCAATCAGAGACAGGTTCTGTATATATCTGAGACCTATAATATATTGATGAAAAACAGTATAATAGGGGACCTTTTAATGCAGATGTGTGTTGTGTCAAATTATCACATCATCATTTATTATCATATTATCACAGATAAGCATATATTATGTATTTTACTCTGATTGTTTTTTACTCTGTTAAATTGTATTTTTTTGTCTTGTATGTGTGTAAGGCAAGGCAAGGCAAGGCAAGGCAAGGCAAGGCAAGGCAAGGCAAGGCAAGGCAAGGCAAGGCAAGGCAAGGCAAGGCAAGGCAAGGCAAGGCAAGGCAAGGCAAGGCAAGGCAAGGCAAGGCAAGGCAAGGCAAGGCAAGGCAGGCAAGCAAGGCAAGGCAAGGCAAGGCAAGGCAGGCAGGCAAGGCAGGCAAGGCAAGGCAAGGCAAGGCAAGGCAGGCAAGGCAAGGCAAGGCAAGGCAAGGCAAGGCAAGGCAAGGCAAGGCAAGGCAAGGCAAGGCAAGGCAAGGCAAGGCAAGGCAAGGCAAGGCAAGGCAAGGCAAGGCAAGTTTATTTATATAGCACCTTTCAACACAAGGCAATTCAAGGTGCTTTACAAAAATGAAAGACATTCAGACAAAGGCATTTAAAAACAGTCATTAAAAAGAAAAGATAATAAAAGAAACATTAAAAGAAAAAATACATCAATAAAAAGTACATGAATTTAAAGTACATGAATAAAAAGTTACAGTGCAGTTTAAGATATGAATAGTTCAATTAAAAGCAGCGGCAAAAAGATAAGTCTTCAGCCTGGATTTAAAAGTAGTAAGAGTTGTAGTGGACCTGCAGGTTTCTGGGAGTTTGTTCCAGATATTTGGAGCATAATAACTGAACGCTGCTTCTCCATGTTTAGTTCTGACTCTGGGGACAGAAAGCTGACCAGTCCCTGAAGACCTGAGAGATCTGGATGGTTCATAATTTAGCAGTAGATCAGAAATGTATTTAGGGCCTAAACCATTCAGTGCTTTATAAACCAGCAGCAGTATTTTGAAATCTATTCTTTGACACACAGGAAGCCAGTGTAAAGACTTCAGAACTGGAGTGATGTGATCCACTTTCTTAGTGTCAGTGAGGACTCGAGCAGCAGCGTTCTGAATCAGCTGCAGCTTTCTAATAGATGTTTTAGTGAGACCTGTGAAGACACCATTACAGTAGTCGAGTCTACTGAAGATAAAAGCATGGACAAGTTTTTCCAAATCCTGCTGTGACATTAGTCTTTTAATCCTAGATATATTCTTAAAGTGATAGTAGGCTGATTTAGTAACTGTTTTAATGTGACTGTTGAAACTCAGGTCAGAGTCCATGACTACACCTAGATTTCTGGCTCTATCTGTTGTTTTGAACATTGCAGACTGAAGCTCAGCGCTAACTTTTATACATTCTGCCTTGGCTCCAAAAACCATTACCTCAGTTTTACCTTTGTTTAATTGGAGAAAGTTCTGACACATCCAGTCATTGATTTGTTCAATGCACTTACTCAGTGTCTGAATTGGAGCATAGTCTCCTGGTGAAATGGTTACGTAAATTTGTGTGTCATCCGCATAGCTATGGTAACTTATTTTGTTGTTTTTCATTATCTGAGCCAGTGGTAGCATGTAGATGTTAAAGAGAAGAGGCCCCAAGATGGAGCCTTGAGGTACCCCACATGTCATATTTGTCAACTCAGATTTGTATTTACCTATAGAAACAAAGTTGTTTCTGTCCTTTAAGTAGGATTCAAACCAATTTAGAACTGTTGATGAAAGTCCCACCTGGTTTTCCTATTCAATACTAATGTGTTAAAGTTAATCCATTGCACAGTTGAGTAGTAGAGCGTAGGCCTGCTCACAGTCCCTGTTGCACTGGACCAGGATGTCCTCCAGGAAGCCAGAGCTGTATCCTGGAAAGCTCTCAATCAGTCTCTTCAAATCAGGCTCTGAAAGCACACAGGAAAAAAAACAGTCCTCATGAAGACAAGTGTGTCCATTAATGTTCCCACTACGGCCCTGTTAAAGACGGTTCTGTGTGATATAAAGTACAGAGTCCTCTCTCATTCTCATGCACATCATTTGGACATATACTTCATTATTTTTGTAGATGAGCTGGTACAATCTTATTTCACACAGGATCTGTTAAGCAAGCTTTCCCCCCCTTTAACCTTTTGGTTCAAATGTTACTTTAAGAGGCTTGCATGTGTAGTTTACCCCGGATTGAGAATGTTGTGGTTTTCCAGAATTGTGCCCGTAGCAGCAGCGCCAGGACTGATATGAATTTTAAATAATACCTATAACTGTGTTAAAGGACAAGATAGAAGTTAGTTAAAGCTAACTGTTAGATAAACTTCACGGTCAACTTGTATATTTTCCACTTTTTTCATGCTGTTTTATTTCTATTTTGAGATGTTTACATTTTAGAATTGTTTATTTCTACTCTTTTAATTTCTACTTATGTGCAATACCTTGTTTTTTATGCTGCTGCAACACAAACATGTCCCAAATTGGGATCAATAAAGTACATCTCATCTTATCTTATCTAAAAGCCCTCGAGTCGTTATTTTTATATTTTGCAAATCCTTTATTAATTATGACTTCTTTATTTGCATATAGCCATGGGTTTTGCCAATTCATGCGTTCGAAGGGATTTCAAATATATTTTGTATGTTTTTTTATGACGAGAGTGTTCAATATATTATTAGCAGTGGTGGCGAAGTCCATAGGGGACTTGGCTTGGCAACTGGAAGGTCACCAGTTCAAGTCCCGAAAAGACCAAGTGCTACCGAGGTGTCCCTGAGCAAGGCACTGTTCCCTACACTGCTCCCCCGGCGCCGTACATAATGGCAGCCCACTGCTCCTAACACTAGGATGGGTCAAATGCAGAGAAACCATTTCGTTACATAATACCTGTACTACGTAATGACAATAAGTTGAATCTTCTTCTTCTTCTTCAATTAGGGTATATTCATTATTATATAAACTATATTTAATTAAATTGAGAACCTTTCTGTGACCTTAAAGAGCATTTTAAGGCGTCTAAACGCCTGTAAAACATATGGAACTGATTAGGAGTATGGAACATTTTTGTTCTTGCTCTTTCACTTAAATCCTAAAAACTTGGATCTTATATTTAAAACTAAGGTTATTACTACTACTCATTCTTCTAAATCTTTTCTCTCTCTACTTCTCATACTCTCTACTTCTGTAATCTATTCTTTCTATTCTCTCTTTATCCAAAAACCTTTTCCTTCTCTGACCTCTCAAGGTTTTATTAGAGGGAAACAGGTTTGCAGAGTGGCTTATTCAGGCCGGGGAGTGTTATGACCGTATTCACAGCTTACCTCCTTACCTCTCATCAATTCCAACTAAGGCTCCAGTGGGGACCTTGCTCCCTGCGTGTGCATCTCCACCTCTGTTTCTTACTCTCTTACTTGCTACCCTTTTCCCTCAACCTATCCTAAGGGAGTGCTTGTTCTTCCTTCTGTCTGTCTGTGTCTGTGTATTCTCATGTTCCGATTAATCCCAGCTTCCCCCAAATTGTTCGTGTTTTGTGTCTATATCTACGCCGGGACCCGGAGCCAAGGCTGTTCCTGTCTGCTGTGGTCATGTGCCCTGGATCCTCTATCCTGAGTTCTGGATTAAGTTGTGGACTTCGGGTCGTGGCTGGGCCTGTCTCTGCGGTCCTGCCTGGGTCTCGTCATGCTGCTTCCCTGATGGCTCCCACAGGATTGTTGACATCTTCGTGGATTCATCTTCTTATTATAGACACATGCATTTCCAAACATTTGGTCTACCTACGCTGTAAAATGTATTATCTCTTCGATTTACACACGGCATCTATTGCATGTCTGTCCGTCCTGGGAGAGGGATCCCTCCTCTGTTGCTCTCCCTGAGGTTTCTCCCATTTTCCCCTTTAAACTGTGGGGTTTCTCTGGAAGTGTTTCCTTGTACGATGTGAGGGTCTAAGGACAGAGGGTGTCGTTTTTCTCATACTGATATTCTGCACAAACTGTGCTGTTGTATTTGCTGTCAAATGTCTTTACTGTAGGGTACTTTTTATTATATGTACAGCACTTTGGCTCGACCAAAAATCGTTTAAAAATGTGCTATATAAATAAAACTTGATTTGATTTGATTTGATCTGTTTTAGGAGTGTGGAACCATCTGTTTTAAGAGTGTGGAATATATGCATATAGTAAACTGGATCATATTGGAAAATTACAAATAAATCAAACAACATAACAGAACATGTAGCATGCACACGTACGGCAGCATTAAGTGCTTAAGTGCAGCAGGCGATGATAGAAATGTTATTTTTATTTGTTACTTTTCCAGCTCTTAGTGGGAGGTTTCATAGGGGCACGGCATCCCTTCAAGTATTAGACTGAGATGATGTCAGACTGCTTTCATTTGGCCGCCCGCCGAGAATCTGTCAGACGAGTTTCCAGAGAATATTCCTCTGACTGACAGGAGATAATTACATAGTGTGTTTGAGTGTGTGTGTGTGTGTGTGTGTGTGTGTGTGTGTGTTCCTGCAATGTTCCCAAACTAGCCTAAAAGTTTGTGCTTTTACTCACATGTTTTTCTTCTTACTCATTATTTTCACACACACATTTCCCACAAACTTCAACTATCAGCAGGATTTGAATGCCAGGAGCGTCAGTAGCACTACGCATTACTTCCTGTCTACATATTTTTAATTTGCAGCATGTAGTAGAACCTTTGATTTAACGCAGACTAAACACACAATCACAGTCCCTCTGAGGAAAGGATGAGGTGGGCAACTCTTGTCACATGTCTGATTTAGGTTTGGTTAACCAGCCGGGGCTAAAATAAGGCGTGAGAAACAGGAAACGGTGGAGAGACGCTCACCAGCTTCATCGCTCCACTCCAAGTAGCTGTGCTCTGGTTCTGGGTTCAGGTGGGACGGGTAATTAAAGTCTTCAGAAGCTGTGAAGGGGCTCTTTGTTTCCTCCTTTGTCTCCTTGCCTCGACCCTCGAGTGTGTCCAGGAAGGCTGTGTTCACCCTGTCCAAATACAATGAATCAAAATTCATGGTTCACATAAAACGATGTACTTTAAATTGTACGTGTTGGCAGTGAACGGGATGTGTTTGACAGCTTTTTAAACTCCTATACCCGCTTTAATATCCCTCAACTATACCTCCAGCGACCTGGTTTCTATTCTGGTTTCTTTCCAAAAGGATGGTCAAAACAAACGATTAATCTAATTGAGTCCAGTTTAGTAGTTCCCTGTTGAGCAGAGTTTTCCATGCGATGCCTCACTTTTATGTGTGCGCTGACGCACTCCAAGTTTAGTCTGCCGTTGTTGGAAAGACGGCGACAGAACCATAATTAAATAAAGAACAATGTATACATACCTCCTGTGATCCAGCTGCACGTTTCTCACGCTTCCTGACGCAGCCTCGCTCTGAGAAAAATAAATGTATATATAAATGAAAAGATAACTTACAAGGTCATACATTCATGTCCTTTAGACACAAAGGAGTCAAATCAAAGAGTCAGATATTTGTAGTTGTGACATATATTTTAATTAATCTAGAGTGCGCTGTTTTTGTCTTAAAGACTATTATGCTTTTTGATGTTGTCCCTCTCCTGTAGTATGTTATATAGGTTTCTGTGCATGTCAATGGTCTGCAAAGGCTAATATCCCTGTATAGGCTAAGGGGCGGGACATCTCTAAGGGGTTGACCAATCACAACAGAGCCAGCTAGCTAACCAATCAGAGCAGACTGGGCTCTGGTTTCAGACAGAGGGTGAAAAGAGGTGCTGCAGCACAGGCAGTATGAGAACAATAAAGAGCTTTTTGAACATTAAAGTAGAGACACTACATACTGATATACACCTGAACATCAGCAGGAGAGGACTCTTTAAAGTAGAGACACTACATACTGATATACACCTGAACATCAGCAGGAGAGGACTCTTTAAAGTAGAGACACTACATACTGATATACACCTGAACATCAGCAGGAGAGGACTCTTTAAAGTAGAGACACTACATACTGATATACACCTGAACATCAGCAGGAGAGGACTCTTTAAAGTAGAGACACTACATACTGATATACACCTGGACATCAGCAGGAAAGGACTCTTTAAAGTAGAGACACTACATACTGATATACACCTGGACATCAGCAGGAGAGGACTCTTTAAAGTAGAGACACTACATACTGATATACACCTGAACATCAGCAGGAGAGGACTCTTTAAAGTAGAGACACTACATACTGATATACACCTGAACATCAGCAGGAGAGGACTCTTTAAAGTAGAGACACTACATACTGATATACACCTGAACATCAGCAGGAGAGGACTCTTTAAAGTAGAGACACTACATACTGATATACACCTGAACATCAGCAGGAGAGGACTCTTTCAAGTAGAGACACTACATACTGATAAACACCTGAACATCAGCAGGAGAGGACTCTTTAAAGTAGAGACACTACATACTGCCTGAAAATGTGCAGAATAGGGCCCTTTAATCGAAGAAGTTAGGTAGAAATCCAAGAAAATGTGTTTTGTGTAACTTCTTTGGACCTCTCACCAATTTTGTGTCTTTTGAAGTTTGCTCACCCATTTTAAAACAGTATGTTAAATGTTTATTATTCACTAAAATGTGTTTCTTCCCGACTAAACAAATCAAACTACAGATGGTAAACAGACTCTTAGTTCAACTATTTATTTACTTTATCTGAGATAGTTTTACTTTAGAGCAGCTCTCTATTTCAGGAATGCTGCTCCACACACACATCACACTTTGAAGTCTGATCTTTTTGAGCGATTAAGTTGCTAAAGTTCGCCACAGAGGAAGTAATGAGAGGGTTTCAATGTTTTTGTCAGACGTCAACAATACACATTGGTGAATGTAAACATCATTTCACTGGACAGCTTGAAAGGCTCCGCTGGATTTAAGGTTTTTGCGACAATGATTAAAAACAATCTCAAACAATCAGGGTGTGGACATTAAATCAGTGAACCGGGAAAAGTAATACACAGCAAAACAAATACATATGATCCAATCAAAAAAGCCTTCTGAGTAAAGGATGCAGGGAGCTTTGAAGAGGATCCAGGGTGTGAGCAAAAAGCAATAGCCCAAGGTGAAAAATATGCAACATATCAAAATGAAATGAAATGAAGCGAAGCAAAAAAGGGACAAATGGGTTTATTTCCTGTTTGGTGCAGAACCAGTTTGTATATTGTTTTTCTGGTAGCAGGTGCACGAGGAGAAGCTGGTATCATGTAATCAGTCAGTCAGTAGCCAATAATACTCAATGGAAAGTGAAAAAACCCTGTTTAATACTGACAAAATATATTTTCTTAAATACACACACACACACATCTCCCATGTTTGCACTCTCTCACACTGTCTTCCTGCAGCTGTAATGGGTCAGGGAAGAGGTTATTTAGGATGGCACGAGACGAAGAAGGAACACACAGCCCACCTGAGTGAGGCTCCAAAAGTCTCCCACACACACTACAAAACACACACACATGGCCACAAATGGAGGATATGAAGTGGAGATCAGTGTGTCTTATGGAGCCATTGTAGGAAGAACAACAGATCCCAGAGTCTCAGAAAGAACCACATCAAGAGGAGAGGAGAGGAGAGGAGAGGAGAGGAGAGAAGAGAGGGTGGGAGGAGAGGAGAGAGGAGAGGAGAGGAGAGAGAGGAGGAGAGAGAGAGAGAAGAGAGAGGTGGAGGAGAGGAGAGGAGAGGAGAGGAGAGGAGAGGAGGAGAGAGGGTGGGAGGAAATGAGAAGAAAAAAGATGGAAGAGATTAGAGGAAAGGAAAGGAGACGCAATTATCGTAAATGGAAATATATGAGAAAAGGAGACAGAGAGAAATACAAGGAGATGGAATTAAAGAACAAGAGAAGAGAGGAAAAGAGAAGGGAGGGAAGGAAGGAAAGGAAGTGAGAAGAAAGACAATTAGATGGAAGTAAACGAGAGAAATGGAGAGGGATGTTATTGAAAATGAATCAGGAAAAGGAAGGAAACAGAAGGGAAGACAGAGGAAAGGAAATGGGAATAAAGGAAATCAAAGAAGAGGATAGGACATGACGAGAGGAGAGGAGACACGATGTCAAGATGAGACAACACCAGAGAGGAGACAAAGAGACGGGAAGGTAAAGTAAATAATGTAGGCGAGGAAATTTAAAGTAAGAAAGAGGAGAAGAGAAGACGTAGGAGGTGAGGAGACAGAGCGAGTCAGGACAAGGTGAGAAGGTGGTGTGTGTGTGTGTGTGTGTGTGTGTGTGTCTTTATCACTGCTCTCTGTTTTATTTCTACACCACACTTTGACCCCAGGTCTCTGTCTCTCTCTCTCACACCTCATGTTTCTGCTGAGAGAGGTCTGTGTGAGAAAAACACAGAGTAAGGAGGGGGGGGGGGGGGAGTAATGCACAACAATGAGAAAATCCCAGAAAGAAAACATCTCCGTGTCCATGGAGGAAAAGCTGTGTGAGCAGATTTAACACTCTGTGACCACATAATCCACTCACAGCTCCTCGAGACACTTCCTGCACATTCTTCTTCTGTGGTGTAACATCACCGATAGACATACGTTTACTGAAGTATTTAAGTACTATTTTTGAAGTAGCATTTCCATTTAATGCTACTCTATACTTCTACTTGTACACTATGTACACAAGACTTTCGCCCACACTGCTACCAGCACATTTACATGTATATACGTATCTAACCTTTTTACTTTTTGTTATTTGTACTATATGTACATTCCAGGGTTTAGTCTAAACCGGGTAACAGCGCTGCGCCTTCTTACTCTCGCCGTGCGCCCTCTTACCAAAATGTTGATTTCCCCCGTAAGATGTTAAAGGTGGGGTAGGTAAGAATGGAGAAACCAGCTCGAGTGCGCAAGAATCTGAAAGTACACAACCAGAAAAAATCTGCCCCTTCCTTCAGACTTCCTCACAGAGCCCCTCCTCCAACACACACGAACGCGTACATGACCAATGAGGGCACGAGATCAGTTTGTGCACAGATGGAAGGCTGACAGGCAGGTAGGCCATCCAGTTATTTTAGCCGGGCCGGCTCAGATGATTGGTCGTGCTTTTTACAGCGCCACGGCTTCCACAGATGAAATGTTTTTATGTATTTATTGTCAAAGCATTTAATGTATTCATTACTATCAGGATGTTAAGAGCATTCCATGGAATATAACAAAAAGTGTTTCTGAAGTGAATTACCTACTCCACCTTTAAAGTGATACCAGAAAGCAATATTTCTGAACGTCAAAAACTGTATAATGACTCGATGTCTGGTCAGTCTTCCTAAAAAACACATATAAGCTGATTTGGTATAATGCAGTACTGACTTATCTAGTATCTAAATTGCTCCATATTGACAGACTACAATATTACAATGCTCTTACATGTATTAAAACAGGATATTATAATAAGATAATAATCTGAAAAAATCCATTCTGCATCAAGTACTTTTACTTTTGATACTTGAAGTACAATTAGCTGATAATACTTGTGTACTTCAGTGGGTCATTGTGCAGAATGAGTACTTTTACTTTTTGTACTTTAAGTATATTTTGATGCATACTTAAGAAACATTTTGAAATCAGGACTTTTACTTATAATGGAGTACTTTAAGAGCATAGTATTTGTACTTTTACTTAAGTGACGGATCTGAGTCCTGCTGATAGACACAGGGCAGGGTGAAGAAATGTTATTAAATGTTCTGGGTGTCAGACTGTCTGACAGAAGCTGTCAACACTCTCCAATAATCCTCTGGTTCCTAAGAATAATTGGGACATCTTTTTTTAAGAAGCAGCCAAGAAAAAGACGGTTGATCAGGATGACTCAGTTTGACTGACTGACTGCTGGTTGGCTGCTGAGGACTTTGGGTTTCCTCCAGGTACTTTTACTCAGGTTATTCTACTCTTCTGCACACTCCTCACGAGTCGTGTTGTGTCTCTGCTCAGCGTGAACTCTGGGAAGTCCCTTGAACTCCGCCTCCCCCCTCCTTCCCTCCCAGGAACACTAACAGGCAGAGAGGAAGAGAGGCTGGGAAAAAGGAAGCAGAGAAAACAAAAGGCAGCGAAAGCAGCAGACAGACAACTCAAGGCAAGAGAGAGGAGAGCAGTCGCCCTGTTCCTCTGGGTGTTCACCAGCGTAAAGGCATGCATTACATATTACTAGATAGTTTTGGAGGAAGTAATGCCTTACTTTACTAAATTACTCACTGCTTAAAGTGATGACTTACACGACTAGTTACACTACTTATGGATTACTCTGTAACATCACCTGAGATGCACCGTAAATCAAATGACAAATAACAATATCAAGTTCATTTATGCCAGATCAGCACAAGTCCTTAATCTACTAAGGACAACACTGCACACAGACCTCTGTTTTCTTTATTTGAACATCAGCTCAGTTTCCATCATAACTCTGCTCCAGGTAGCTTGCTAAAGTTTTCCTGTGTGATGGCGGCCGCCCGTCACCTGTATCTTGATCAATATGTATTGGGAGAACGGGCAGCATTTCCTGCACGATATTTCCTACAACAAGCCTGTTTATCTCTATGAGACTCTGACATTTTTACGCTGTCTCCTCATCGATGAACTCGCGAGTAAAAAGGGACATTTTATTAATGTTTTCTGTCCTACCGTTATGCAAAGACCTTAAAGTAAGTAACAAGATCATTCTGTTCTTAGAAGTTATGTAATGTAACGAACAGTGAAGTGTTACATAACTGCGTTACAGAGACATGTAATCAGTTTACATTACATGCCACTTGTGAGACGCTTTTATCCAAAGTGACTTACATACCATCCATACTTTGGGCAATCCCCACAGGAGCAATTTGGGGTGAAGTGTCTTGCCCAACGACATGCTGACTGCAGTGGGGATTGAACTTGTGCTCCCCGGATTCAAAGATCAACGCACTATCCCACTAAGCCACAGTCTCCAACAGTTACCTCCAACACTGGTATCCACACTTCCCTTTTACTCCCCGGCTCTGATCAGGGGATCGTTGCAGGGGGATCTGACTCCTCACCCCCTGCAGGAGACACCACTTAATACCAGCGCTCTCCATGAGGATGAAGATTCTGAGTATTTCTTCAGCTAACAGCCCACGGAGTAATGGTGTGAATGACCGCAGAACTTCAGTCTCCGACCCCGCAGTCACAGATATGAAGCTCAATACTGAACCCTGGGACCCAGAGAGTGTGTGTAATATCTTTCACAATGCCTGTTTAATGTAGAAAATATGCTAAGTGACAGACTGTGTGACCTTATCCCAACTCATTTACCCTCGCATATATGAAAGTAGGAATAAAATAAAAAAGCTCTAGTGTGGTCTGCCGAAATGTGGAGTGAGATTGATGACTCTAAAGAAAGCTCTTCACATTGTCTCTCTTTAAAAAGGACTTAAAGTAACACTTGTTAAGCTATTATGTCCAAGATTGAATACGCTGAATGAGTGTGAACTCCTACACAAGTTCACTTTCCTCTGAAACGCATGAGGGAAATGTGTTTGGGTTGAAATGCTTCAGAATAATACGTGAACGCTCTCAATTCCATATGTATTAACAATATATTGTGGAAATACTTAATATTTGCACAATCTGCACAATCACTACTTTTACTTTTGGTACTTTCACTATATTTTGATGATAATACTTTTCTACTTTTACTTGAGGAACATTTGTAATGCAGGACTTTTACTGTAACAGAGTATTACTACACTCTGGTACTTCTACTTTTACTCAAGTACAAGATCTGAGTACTTCTACTTTTACTCAAGTACAAGATCTGAGTACTTCTACTTTTACTCAAGTACAAGATCTGAGTACTTCTGCTTTTACTCGAGTACAAGATCTGAGTACTTCTACTTTTACTCGAGTACAGGATCTGAGTACTGCTACTTTTACTCAAGTACAAGATCTGAGTACTTCTACTTTTACTCAAGTACAAGATCTGAGTACTTCTTCTTTTACTCAAGTACAAGATCTGAGTACTGCTACTTTTACTCAAGTACAAGATCTGAGTACTTCTACTTTTACTCATGTACAATATCTGAGTACTTTTACTCAAGTACAAGATCTGAGTACTTCTACTTTTACTCAAGTACAAGATCTGAGTACTTCTTCTTTTACTCAAGTACAAGATCTGAGTACTTCTGCTTTTACTCGAGTACAAGATCTGAGTACTTCTACTTTTACTCGAGTACAGGATCTGAGTACTGCTACTTTTACTCAAGTACAAGATCTGAGTACTTCTACTTTTACTCAAGTACAAGATCTGAGTACTTCTACTTTTACTCAAGTACAAGATCTGCGTACTTCTACTTTTACTCAAGTACAATATCTGAGTACTTTTAATAAATTACAAGACCTGAGTACTTCTACTTTTACTCATGTACAATATCTGAGTACTTTTACTCAATTACAAGATCTGAGTACTTCTACTTTTACTCAAGTACAAGATCTGAGTACTTCTACTTTTACTCATGTACAATATCTGAGTACTTTTACTCAATTACAAGATCTGAGTACTTCTACTTTTACTCAAGTACAAGATCTGAGTACTTCTTCTTTTACTCAAGTACAAGATCTGAGTACTTCTACTTTTACTCAAGTACAAGATCTGAGTACTTCTGCTTTTACTCAAGTACAAGATCTGAGTACTTCTACTTTTACTCAAGTACAAGATCTGCGTACTTCTACTTTTACTCAAGTACAAGATCTGAGTACTTCTACTTTTACTCATGTACAATATCTGAGTACTTTTACTCAATTACAAGATCTGAGTACTTCTACTTTTACTCAAGTACAAGATCTGCGTACTTCTACTTTTACTCAAGTACAAGACCTGAGTACTTCTACTTTTACTCATGTACAATATCTGAGTACTTTTACTCAATTACAAGATCTGAGTACTTCTACTTTTACTCAATTACAAGATCTGAGTACTTCTACTTTTACTCAAGTACAAGATCTGAGTACTTCTTCTTTTACTCAAGTACAAGATCTGAGTACTTCTACTTTTACTCAAGTACAAGATCTGAGTACTTCTACTTTTACTCAAGTACAAGATCTGCGTACTTCTACTTTTACTCAAGTACAAGTTCTGAGTACTTCTACTTTTACTCATGTACAATATCTGAGTACTTTTACTCAATTACAAGATCTGAGTACTTCTACTTTTACTCAAGTACAAGATCTGAGTACTTCTAATTTTACTCAAGTACAATATCTGAGTACTTCTACTTTTACTCAAGTACAAGATCTGAGTACTTCTCCTACCTCTGCCTATAGCTTATTGGGGTGTCCCATTTCACATGTCTCCATTATGTCTCCATTATGTCTCCTGATTGTGCTTGTATTATTATTAAACTTGTGAATAAGTGAGGATGATGAGGATGATGAGGATGATGACACTGATGACACTCATGCCCCACACACACATCATTTAGTTGCTTCCTTACCTGAGATGGAGTGTGTGTAGCACCGCCTGATACCAGGGAACTCGGCACCGGCCTGTCGAACCTCTGCAGAAAACTCTCAGTCTTCCTGCAATAAATACACACATTGCATCGTCATCATCCAAGAGCCTGACACTGAGGTCTGAAGGAGGATTCATTTCCTCCACAGACGCTCCGCAGGGCCACAACCGAGTTGAGGAAGTTTGTTTTGTCCCTCGCTGCTAAATCTCCTCATTGTTCCTGCAGGTTCACACGTTGGTCTGCTGTCTCTGCTTTGTGTTGCTCTTGTAAGGAAGCCAGCGATGCTCCTCGACAAGCCATTTCCTCCACAGACAACATGCTTATTGTTGATTTAAAGTGGTCTGATGCACTTCTGGGGAATATGGCATGTGTGTAGACAAACTATCTAATTATTGTCACATCTAATATATATCACATAGATCCCCTAATCACTTTAAAGGACGATTTCCACAGATGTTACACGCCAAGTCAAGTTCCTAGTAGCTAGAGTGCTACTAGGCTTTGATGTAGATATATATATACATAGATTTGGGTTCATAAAGACATGAAATGTACTACCAGCAGGTTAACATAAGGTCTATTGGCAGGACTGCATTTAATCCGTTTTATTACACATTGTATACCTGCTTAACATCAGCATGTTAGTTAGGCTGTACTTCACAGAGCTGCTGCTAGCATAGCTTTAGACATTGTCCAAAAATTCACAATGACTGTATTGGGAACGCTGAGACGTCCATGAATTGTGCATCATTTGCACGTGCTATCTGCCCTGCATCAAATTCCCATTCAGAAAAGACATTGTACTAAAGATATCGCAACTATACGTATAAAGTGTTGCAGCTAATTTCAATTCTCCCCCTCATTTGCAGAGGAAGAGTGTAGAAATAATAGTTTTAATGTTTACATCATGACCTCATGTTTCATTTTTTGGTCTCTTTTTTACTTTACAACTGACATGTATGGGAGCATTATGTACTGTCATCTCATCCTGTCAGTGCATCCCATAATACATGAGTTTGAGCCTGCTCCTGGCGAAATTCATTGGAAAGTCTAAGTGTGAAAACTTAAGAAATGCCACTGTAACAGCATTGGCTTATTAGTAGCCCTGATTTTTGCAAATGGTACGGTTTTGCCAAGAGCTTAATTTGCATCGAAAGTTTGTGCATATTCCCTTATTAAAATATGTGTAAATACCACAAGAAACACAGAAACGCTATACTTTGCAGCTGTTTGCCTTTTTGTCCTTTAGTTTTTATAAAAAGCTGTGCAAGTGTTCGTGAATTCACCTCTAAGTCTTGTTTATTCCTCGGATGCACAGCTCCTTTCACAGGCAAAACTATTTCTTTTACAATTAGAAAACAAGCAATAAAACTGCTTTCCAGTGCAAACAGAGGTAAACCTCATGTCTTCATACTTCCTGTGATACTAAGAACTGATATCTGTTTTCCATTTCTTCTGCCTGACAGTAAAATGCTAAACTATGATGATAATTATACTGTAGGTCAGCGGAGGATCAGACATCGGGCGCTTCCTTTGTGACGGTCTGCAGATTGTGTCATCTGATGCTACATCCTTTGCAAAGTGACAAACAACAGAAAACAAGCGACACCGCAGTGTGACAGCGAGGTGAACCTCATCCTTCTGACCTGATGTGATCCGATCTGTGCTGATCCCTCCTCCTCTGATCCTCCTGACGCCGCTTCTCTTCCAGAAGCTCCGCCTGCAAAACATCACAAAACATCTGTCACACAGAGATATACAGAGATGGCAAAAGTACACACATCCTTTACTCAAGTAGAAGTACAGATACTCGTGTTTCAAAATACTCTGGTAAAAGTAGAAGTACTGACTAAACTTCTTTACTCAGGTAAAAGTAAAGAAGTATGGGCTTTCAAATGTACTGAAGTAAAAAGTACCCATAACTAGCAGCTGTTTTAAAGAGTACCTGACCTCCCTTTATATTAATAGAACAATAATGTCATTGTTAGCTAATGAATGTTTCCATGCTGAACAACGGCAACATGACAACGTTTTCATTGGTCCCTCTTCTTTAGAGAAGACCAGGAAATGATGGATACACGGATCGTGTTCAAATCAATAGGCACGCAATGACTCTAAATAATAATGATCACGCCACCAAACACACATTCAAACTAAAGGAACCAGCCTGTTTGGAAAATGGAAGAAGTAGAAAGTACAGGTATTTGGGTTCAACATGTAAGAAGTAGAAAGTTCAGGTCTTTGTGTTCAAAATGTAAGAAGTAGAAAGTACAGGTATTTGGGTTCAAAATGTAAGAAGTAGAAAGTACAGGTCTTTGTGTTCAAAATGTAAGAAGTCAAAGTAAAAAGTCGTCAGAAAAATAAGTAGTGGAGTAAAGTACTGATACCAGAAAAATGTACTTAAGTACAGTAACAAAGTATTTGTACTCCACTACTTCCTACCATACCATAGCTTCTCTTGGACAACTGGACTTAAAATATTAATATTAATATATTCAATCTAATATTTAATA